>OX411551.1:57931890-58449390 GCA_948146395.1 Fragum whitleyi | reverse complement strand
ACTCGCGTCAACTAACTAACATCTATTCTTGCTCTGCGGTTCCATTGGTAATAATAGCTGTCGTAATGTTTCCCAATGCTAGTGTTAGACTAACCTTAGAAAATTGTTTTTCCCAATGTTGTTATGTCTGTTCATTTTTTGAATTTTCCCTAACTTCTGTTTTGTTTTCAGTAGCTATAGGATTTTTTTTTTTTAAGTCAGCAAGACATGGTAACATAAGTTTACAAAAACTTTTGAACCAAGTGGCTGTATAAACAAAGCCGTTTCTCTGCTGCTGAACCACCTGCTATTTCAATAAAAAGCCAAATGAATGTTTAGGTATATAATGCTTATAGAAGTCTCTCAATGTTTTATTCAGTTATGTAATGTCTTGAAGCCACCCCACTTGGCCTTCCCTGACAATTGCTATTGTCGCAAAATGAGAAAACAAAATGAATGTCGTGATAAAAAATGGAATTGGCAAAATGACAGGCGACAAACAAATTGAAACTTTGACCCACAGGCGATTAATGTTTTGACATAGGCTAAAAGCTGCAATATTGTGTAGATATGCTCACAGGTGATTGGCTATTTAGGGAGGTGAAAGGCACTTGTGATAACTTATAACCTCTTGGCTTTCACATTCATGATTGTTCACAAAATTTAGCTGTCTCCTGTAAAAATAATAATGCCAATATCTGGAGTCGGGTAGACCAAAGGGCTTACAGTCAACTCGTTCCTCAGTCAACTCGTTCCTCAGTCAACTCGTGGCGTTTTTGGTCAACTCGTTCCCCAGAAATGGTCAACTCGTTCCCCAATCGATTTTTCCTCGGTCAACTCGTTCCCCGAAAATAATCATATATATTTGAAATATTTTTATATATCTTTTTCTCTGAATGGGTTAAAGTACTCAAAATAACTTATTTTGATAAAGTCTTTAAAAAAAACAATGCAAAATTTATGATAGTTACCCTTTAACCTAAAATTTTAAGACCGATTTAACCCGCCGATATTTCCCGGAAAACTGATGAATATTGGCTGAAAATTTAAATATAAAAAAGAATACTGGTTTAAAACATATAAAAATTAATGGTGAAACGAAAAAATAAAATAATTTTTTTATCAATCCTATGATTTCTTTTTTGCAGAATTTCTGGTTGTCCGGCAAAATAGAAAATATTATTAAGATAGTGTCGGATTTTGTAAAGACATACTGCTTATAGTAATTAAAACCAATTCTTAACATAATAAGGGATGTATTCAAAGTTGTCTATTGTAATTGAAAGTCAATTAGACTTTGTCATTAATGGTGTGAATAAGATTAAAATGTCAATTACCTTTAATGTTTTGCCGCTAGTTTTTTGCAACAAAGTCATTGAATATTGTGGTTTACAGTCAAAACGGCCCAAAGTCAAAACGGCCCATAGTCAAAACGGCCCGTAATTTGGTCAAAACGGCCCAAATCAGTTTTGACAATTTGTCAAAACGGCCCAAACATTTAATTTGCTTTATTTTCCGATCTCTACCGATGTAAAATAAATTTTTGTTATAGATTGAAAAAAAAATGGTTTACTTGAAGTTAAAATCTTATGCAGGCCTATTTCGTTTACAAATGTGTGGCATCAAAAAAGCAGAACTGATTAAACAGCTTTATTTATGAAAAGCCACTTTGGATTAGGTGGGAAAATATAGTCCCATGTGAGCACACTTTTAAAGCACCGAATTCAATCCCGAAAATTACTTTCAACACGATTTAAATGTACAGTATATAAATCAACACGATTAAACCTAAAAATGACCCTTCCACATAATGATATTACAAATAAGACATGATATGTCGTAGTTCAGTTTAAGTTAAAAGGACCGAGGGAGAAACAAAACTTTATTCTGGCACCAAAATATACAATGAACTTAAGGTCTACCAAAAACATAAAGTACATCCCAAATTTTCAGAAACTACACATTTTCCCTAATAAGCCCTGTTTCCGATCTGTATTCATAATCTACATAAAACTGGAACTGTCGCAGATCGGACTTATACCCCCCACCAGCACTTTGTCAAAATGTAAGTGCTTAAAGTGCAAGATGTGTTTGTTACAAATATTGAGGTCATATACAGCAATTGCATGAAGAGGACACAAAATTAGAAAAATGTACCCTCTCCTTGAAAAGTTCAAAGTGGCATAACTCTCAAACTAATGACCGGATCTGGGTGAAAATTGCAGGTGCACAACTTCATATGATAGGAAATAACCTGATAAAATTTCAGCAAAATTGGTCCAAAACTGTGGGAGGAGAAGAGGACACAAAATTATGTCTACGGACAGACGGACAGACGGACGGACGGACAACCTGATTCCAGTATACCCCCCATAACTTCATTGTGGGGGTATAAATAATCTGTTAACGATAGAGGTTCATGATATTGAATTGGCAAACTTCACAAGAGTTTGTAAGATTTTGAAGTTTACCAACATTTGATTTCTCTTTATCATCAAAACAATTTTACATGAATCTTTTCAAGGTGAATTCATATTTTAGTAGACGTCTTTTCTGCGATGAACAATAAGATTATTAATGATTATTATAAATTGTAACACAATAAAAACCTTTACACGTAAGTAGAACTTTGCCAACAAGTAACAACAGCCGAAAATATTGATTTTCGAGAACCCCTTTCTTTCAGTATTCGAGAATTTATATTAAAAATCCGAAGAAGGAAAAAGTGCCAAGTAGGAGGAAAACTAGCATTGGCGTAATCGTTGACATTAATCTTAGACGTTATAATAAGAAAACAGTTTGCTATATAATTTCAAAGAGTTATTTTAGAGAAAATTTTTATTTGGGCCGTTTTGACCGAATGTAAAATCTGCTTTGGGCCGTTTTGACCAAATTACGGGCCGTTTTGACTGAAATGCGGGCCGTTTTGACTCTGGTCCGTTTTGACTTTGGGCCGTTTTGACTTGCACCTGAATATTGTCATGATGAATATATATGATCCGTTCTCCTGGAAAGTTATGTGTTTATCGTCAATCAAGAGGAAATGTTGTTTCCCCAAAGTAAATTCATGTCTGTCTATCTATCTGCCTGTCTATCGCGCAAAATGCAAATGTTACAAAGTGACGTGACGTCATTTAGACAGTTTTTCTTCTGGAAAGCAGATCCTTTATTTTATTTGGAATAGTCCGGATTCAGCATGACAAGTGTTTAGTTAAAAAAAGTAACTTATCATAACAACACCAAAAACCTTTACCTAACCCCACTTTAGGACACTATTACATATAATACATTTGATATTAAAGTTTCGTTTACCTTAGGTTTCTTGATTTAAAAATATATTTTCTTGTGATTTGTAACAGGGCTAATTATTGGAAGACAATCAATTTTCCATATAACTGTTAAAAATGAAAATAAAAAAAAACATTCCTAACTTATTTTGTACAATAAACTCCGTTGAAATCTCTAGTCAAATGATTTACTTTTAAAATGTATCTTCGTTGAAAAAAATATTCTGGTTGTATGGTAAAGGGCAATTCAAATGCCGAATATCGATTTTCAATAAAATTTTATTAAAATTGAAATAGAATAACATTCCTTCTTATTTTTTGTACAAAAACGTCCGTTGAAATATCCAGTGAAGATGGAATAATTTTTGGGGAACGAGTTGACCGAGAATAAAATTCGATTGGGGAACGAGTTGACTATTTTTGGGGAACGAGTTGACCAAAATCGCCACGAGTTGACTGAGGAACGAGTTGACCGAGGAACAAGTTGACTGGCACCCGACCAAAGCATTAGGTATGGCATTAATGTACCCCATGAGCCAATCACTTATCCATAGATGTTGTGAGTTGAGTCTGACTCTCTAACGATTATTAGCTAATCTTTTTCCTTACAATTTAGTTGTATGAGGTTTTTATGCAGTAGCTGATTAGCAGGGATAATTCTTGCTCAAAATATCATCCGCAAAATCATCTCATTTAACAATATTTTTTGAGAATTTAAGACTTTGGTGGCATCGCGGTAATAGTGCAGTTGGTAGTACGTTTGACTGGCAATCTAGAGGTCCTGTGTTCGATCCCTGATGGCAACACTCATGATTCTTTCTGACTATTTGTCTCCCACCAACGGGTTGATAATCATAAACCTATGTGGGATAGCAGCTGGAGATAAGGAAAGGATGAATTGATAGTACTGGTGTGAGAAAGACCAGGAATCCATTGTTAATAGGTGCTCCAGCCGCCATGATATAACTGCAAGATTGTTGAATGAGGCGTAAAATCCCATTCAAACAAAACAAAGACTTTTTGTTGAGAAATGTTACGTAGTCCTTTGCCAATTCCTTTTTATTTTGAGATTTTTATCTCATTAAGCCAGTTTTAATGAGATTTCTGAGAGAAAAATAGGAGAATCTCTCAATATTATCTCACCCCTCAATGATGCCTAGATTAATATTGACAAAAGTGGCAACCCAGGATACCATTTGACTTTGAACAGCCAAAAAGACTCACTTGCCACAAGCAGACTATCCATGATAGACAGAATCATATTCAATATGTAACTAATACCCATGCCTCATACATGAAACCACCGCCGTCATAGTGCAGTTTGTAGCGCGTCCAACTGTCAATCTAGAGGTCCCGGGTTCAATCCCCGACGGTGGCACTCATTCCTTCCGACTATATGTCTCTCACCAATGGGTTGATTATCGTAGACCTATGTGAGATAGCAGCTGGAGGCTAGGAAAGAATGTGATGGTTGTACTGGTGAGAGAAATACCAGGAATCTATTGTTAGGTGCTGCAGCCGCCGCGATATAACTGAAATTAGGTTGAAAGTGGCGTTAAACTCCATTCAATCAATCAATTATACATGTACATGAAACCTCATTCAGTGATTCATTTTGAAAATTTGAGAAGAAGTCCCTAGGACTTGCATAATTTGAAACAATTAGTCTTGAGCTGTTGCCAGCTGCACAAAGGCATAAAGCATGTAGGAATGAAATTGTACATTGAGATAATAAATTCAGAGTTCAATCTTACTTTCAAGTTATTTGATTTTACTTTTGTATCACAGGTTCTCAGGTAACTTGTTTGGCTGGTATAGTAGTAAGCGAAATTTTTGTCATTTTCACGCTTCAATAAAAAAGATACAACAAATAGTGGAAAAAATTTGCATTCCAGGGACAGACATATTTAATATAATTTATATGAGTCCCTTGTGAATTAGTAGTGTGTCGGACTGTCAATCTAGAGGACCCGGATTCGATCCCCTGCAACAGCACTCATTCTTTCCGACTATTTGTCGCTCACCAATGGGTTGACAATCGTAGACCTATGTGAGATAGTAGCTGGAGGCTAGGAAAGGATGTGATGGTTCTGGTGTGGAAAATACCTGGAATCTATTGTTAGGTGATCCAGCCACAGCGATATAACTAAAAAAATGTTGAAAGTGGGGTTAAACTCTATTCAATCAATCATTGATGCAGGATACACAGCAAGATGAATCACTGCCCTCTGTATCTATCTACTTAACATTTACAGATGAATGCAGTTATGATGAACAACCTTTCTTGAATTCAAAGATATTTCCTCATAAAATTATTATTCAACTTCCTATAAATCTCAAGATGGCAGTAGATACACTGCTGTTTAGCACAACAAGCCACCGCCGTATCAAGTTTAGTGAATTTTGACTCTGTTGTATTGATGTATTGTAGGATATTGCTGAAGCTTAAGGAGCCCCACTTGTACCAAGATAATTGAATTCAAATTAAAGGCAAAGTTTCTCTAAAGAAAATGAGTGTACTCTTTCAGAAACTTTTCAGCACTTAATTTTTTTTCACTAGTACTACTGGTTGTTAAATAAATAAATGATAATAAATTAATAATAAAAAATACAAATTAGCTTGAAAATGAAGACTATATTGAATCACCATCCTTGTATTTCTTGACATCTAAATCATGTTATATTTCTTATGACCTACTACCTGTTAATGTAAACACTCTGAAGGTTGTACAGGCGCTATGATAAAGACTGCCAAATTACACTATTTAACATTAGGGGTATTGTCATTTTCTCAAAAAGCTAAGGGGCCCCTCCCAAATTCTAGGGGCCATGGGCGACTGGGCCCCTGCTTGTCTTTTTCCCTGTACATTGGATGGATTATTGCAAGAAGGTTTAAGTATACCCCTTTTTTACAATGACCATCATTCTATGGAAAAGATTGCAAATTAACATAGCCCTGGCCCCAGATCTTGATATACTTCTAAAATAGGGGTTAGCAAATAAATGATTGCTTAGAGGAAATTTGCCTCAAAATAGAGAAAACTTTTTACTCAATTCTTTTCAATGTAGGCAATTTCAATTTGAATTTATATTGGGTTTTCTGAGGAAATTCTATGTAAGTGTTTTTATTCGTAACATTCTGGCCAGCATTCCAAGAGTACTTTGATTGCTTAGTTTTTGTGTGTTCTAGAAAGAGAATCATTTTCACCTTTCATACATGTATGATTTTTATATTCACAACATATTCCTACCATGTGTTAAACTTGACCAGGAATATCAAAATAGTGTGTTGCTCTTGTGTTACTCTTTTGTTCATACAGAATAAATTTTAAAGAAGTCTTTTCTCAATGAAAAAGTTGTTTGCATGTCCAAAACTTTTTTTCTTGAGCAGAGTTCTCTGCGAATTCTCAGTGATCAACATTTAGGAGGGCTTAAACATTTGCATTTCTTGCATTATAGCATCAACAATGAGTAACTCCCAATATCTACATGTACTCAGATGTCAAAGAATGTTCACCAGAAGGCTTTAGTGTAACAAGAACTTTAGTTCAATATACATTTCTGTCTGCATATACATCCATCTTTTTCAACCTTGCAGTTTTTTGCTCGGCCATGGTTGAAAAAAACCAAGGTATTGTGATCACCCTGCTGCCGTTGGCATTATTGTCAGCATTATCCTTGGTGTTAGTTGACAAACTTTAACCTTGGTCATATCTCTGTTTTTATTGAAGATGTCTTCATGAAACTTTGCATGTTTGTTAAACACCATAAGAGCTATCCAGACTATCAAACGGGATAACTCTGAAAGCATTTTTAGCTTCACTGGCCAAAGGCCACTTGGGCTATTGTCATGGCACTGTGCCTGTTGTGTGTTCATCTGTCAGTCCATCTGATCATAATTTTTTCTTAAAGAATGCTCTCCTCAGAAACTACTGGAAGAATTTCAACCAAACTACACAGGAATGATTCTTGGATGACTCTCAAGTCATTCAAGGATATTTGATGAAAAACAAGGTTTAAATGGACATGACCTATTTTCACATATCGATGGCACAGCGCAAAACAGTTGTAACTGACTATAAACATATAGGCAGTTACAACTGTTTTGCACGGAGCCATTTCTATTTTAATCTCTGACTTTTCTGAAACTAACTGATGGATATCTACCAAATTTTACTTGAATGAATCTTGAGTGACTCTTTCTCAAGCTACAAAAAATCATTATGATATAATGAAAAATGTGTCTTTTATTGATGAAGGTCATTTCTCTGTATGTTCTGTAGTGTAACTTTGAAAATCATTTGATCAGAATCTATTTGATGGATATCAGCCAAAATTTCATTCATGTGATCCTTGGTTGACCCTTTATCAAGCTACAAAAAATATTGTTATTACATGAAAAAAATCTCTTAAAGGGCTGAGGTCAGTTCTCTATGTTAGATATGTAAACTTAGAAAATCATTTTCTCAGAAGAATCTAATTGATGCATAACAACCAAATTTCACTGGAATGACCAATTATCAGACTCTATAACATATTTTTCATTGGTTGAAAAATATGATTATTTTCTTTATGTTATTCATTGATCACAAACTTTTCTTTGCAGAAATATTTCAGCATGTGACACATATTTACTAGAAAACATTAATTCATTCAAACACTTAAATTCTAGTCTAATCATACAGGGCTTGTGTTAGTGTCTGATAATAGGGGATCATTGATTCCTCACCTAAGAAATTCTAGGGGGTTAAATCAGAATTTAAAAGGGTCAAAATGACAGAAAAAGCTAATCTTAAGTAGAATTTTGCATATTTAAGTGTCACTTTAACTGATTCTTGCAGTGACATGAAACAAGTAATTAATTGGTAGAACTTTAGATAGTAACCTGTAAAAGTCTTAGGAAAAAAAGCCCATTTTTTTACCCTAAGTAATTCCTCTCAAGAAATTTCTGGGGGTCAAATTAAGATATTTTCAGATTGCTTGGGGTGCAAAACCCTGGTTTAAGGGTCTAACATGAGCCCTGATCATATCAGTACAGGGAAAATGGCTAACAATTTTGACTTAGGGGCCCATGCTTCAAAAACTTAATATTTAAGATTAGAGGCATAGGGATTTTCCCATAAAATCTAGGGGCCCAACCCCAAATCTAGGGGCCATGGACGACTTGGCTCCTGCTAGTCTTTTTCCCTGTCAGTAGAATCAGGCATGTTGTGCAAATCAGCTGCTCAAATAGCTCTAGTTGTAAGAATTATGCCCTTTTTAGCTCACCTGAGCACAAAGTGCTCAAGGTGGGCTATTGTGATCACTCATTGTCCGTCATCCGTCCGTCATCCATCCGTCTGTCTGTTCATCCGTCTGTCCGTCTGTCAACAATTTTTTTTAAACATCTTCCTCTCCTAAACCACTGGGCCTATCAAGCTGAAACTTGGCAGGGATGTTCCTTGGTTGAAGTTCTTTAAAAGTTGTTAAAAGAATTAAATTTCGTCATAAACTCTGGCTGCCATGGTTACATAATAGCCCAAAATGGCCGAAAATCTTAGAAAAAATTCTTCTCCTCCTAAACCACTGGGCTTATCATGCTGAAACTTGGCAGGGATGTTCCTTGGATGAAGGTCTTCAAATGTTGTTAAAAGAATTTAATTTCATCAAAAACTCTAGTTTCCATGGTAACAAAAAGTCTGAAAAATAGCCGAAAATGGCTGAAAATATTAGAAAAAATTCTTCTCTTCCTAAACCACTGGGCCAATCAAGCTGAATCTTGGCAGGGATGTTCCTGTGGTGAAGGTCTTCAAATGTTGTTAAAAGAATTTAATTTCATCAAAAACTCTAGTTTCCATGGTAACAAAAAGTCTGAAAAATAGCCGAAAATGGCCGAAAATATTAGAAAAAATTCTTCTCTTCCTAAACCACTGGGCCAATCAAGCTGAAACTTGGCAGGGATGTTCCTTAGGTGAAGGTCTTCGAAAATTGTTTAAAGAATTTAATTTCATCAAAAACTCTAGCTTCTATGTTAACAAAAAGTCTGAAAAATGGCCGAAAATATTAGAAAAAATTTTTCTTTTCCTATACCACTGGGCCAATCAAGCTGAAACTTGGCAGGGATGTTCCTGTGGTGAAGGTCTTCAAAAATTGTTAAAAGAATTTAATTTCATCAAAAACTCTAGTTCCATGGTAATGGAAATTCTGAAAAATGGCGGAAAATGGCTGAAAATATTAGAAATATTTCTTCTCCTCCTGAACAACTTGGCCAATCAAGCTGAAACTTGGCAGGGATGTTCCTTTGATGAAGGTCTTCAAAAGTAGTTAAAAGAATTTAATTTCATCAAAAACTCTAGTTTCCATGGTAACGGAAATTCTGAAAAATGGCCGAAAATGGCTGTAAATATCAGAAAAAATTCTTCTCCTCCTAAACCACTGGGCCAATCAAGCTGAAATTTGGCAGGGATGTTCCTTGGGTGAAGGTCTTCAAAAGTTGTTAAAAGAATTCAATTTCATCAAATACTCTAGTTTCTAGTGTAACAGAAAGTCTGAAGAATGGCTGAAAATATCAGAAAAAATCCTTCTCCTCCTAAACCACTAGGCCAATCAAGCTGAAACCTGGCAGGGATGTTCCTTTGGTGAAGGTCTTCAAAAATTGTTAAAAGAATTTAATTTCATCAAAAACTCTAGTTTCCATGGTAACGGAAATTCTGAAAAATGGCCGAAAATGGCTGTAAATATTAGAAAAAATCCTTCTCCTCTTAAACCACTGGGCCAATCAAGCTGAAATTTGGCAGGGATGTTCCTTGGGTGAAGGTCTTCAAAAGTTGTTAAAAGAATTTAATTTCATCAAAAACTCTAGTTTCCATGGTAACGGAAATTCTGAAAAATAGCCCAAATTGGCCGAAAATCTTAGAAAAAATTCTTCTCCTCCTAAACCACTGGGCCAATCAAGCTGAAACTTGGCAGGGATGTTCCTGTGGTGAAGGTCTTCAAAAATGTTAAAAGAATACGCCATGATTAGTGAAAAATTGAAAATTTACAAAACTTAAAAAAACCAAAGTTGCAGTAGGACCTTAATGTACATCAATCAAATTCTGGTTTTCATAACATGGTTGACAAGTTATGAGTGACATACTCAGGTGAGCGATATAGGACCATCATGGTCCTCTTGTTTTACTTGATATTTATGATATGCCCTCAATTTTTCTATAAAGCAAGGAATTTGGAAAAATTTATAGATTGTATTTTTAGCTCACCTGAGCACGAAGTTCGTGCTCAAGGTGAGCTATTGTGGTCGAGTGATGTCCGTCGTCCGTCATCCGTCGTCCGTTGTGTGTCGTGTGGCGTGTGTCGTCAACATTTACCTTGTAGACAATCTAGAGGCCACATTTTTTGCCCGATCAACCTGAAATTTGGTCAGAATGATTGTCTTGATGAAATCTCGGACAAGTTCGAAATTGGGTCAAACGGGGTCAAAAATGAGGTCACTGGGTCAAATATAAGAAAAACCTTGTAGACACTCTAGAAGCCATATTTTTTGCCCAATCAACCTGGAATTTGGTCAGAATGATTGTCTTGATGAAATCTCGGACAAGTTCGAAATTGGGTCAAGTGGGGTCAAAAATGAGGTCACGGGGTCAAATCTTAGAAAAACCTTGTAGACACTCTAGAAGCCATATTTTCTGCCCAATCAACCTGAAATTTGGTCAGAATGATTGTCTTGATGAAATCTCGGACAAGTTCGAAATTGGGTCAAGTGGGTTCAAAAATGAGGTCACAGGGTCAAATCCTAGAAAAACCTTGTAGACACTCTAGAAGCCATATTTATTGCCCAATAAACCTGAAATTTGGTCAGAATGATTGTCTTCATGAAATCTTGGACCAGTTCGATATTGGGTCAAGTGGGTTAAAAATGAGGTCAAGGGGTCAAATCTTAGAAAAAACCTTGTAGACACTCTAGAAGCCATATTTATTGCCCAATAAACCTGAAATTTGGTCAGAATGATTGTCTTCATGGAATCTTGGACCAGTTCGAAATTGGGTCAAGTGGGTTAAAAATGAGGTCACGGGGTCAAATCTTAGAAAAAACCTTGTAGACACTCTAGAAGCCATATATTTTGCCCAATCAACCTGAAATTTGGTCAGAATGATTGTCCTGATAAAATCTCAGACAAGCTCAAAATTGGGTCAAGTGGGGTCAAAAATGAGGTCACAGGGTCAAATCTTAGAAAAAACCTTGTAGACATTGTAGAAGCCATATTTATTGCCCAATCAACCTGAAATTTGCTCAGAATGATTGTCCTGATGAAATCTCGGACAAGTTCGAAATTGGGTCAAGATGGGTCAAAAATGAGGTCACGGGGTCATATCCTAGAAAAACCTTGTAGACACTCTAGAAGCCATATTTATTGCCCAATAAACCTGAATTTTGGTCAGAATGGTTGTCTTCATGAAATCTTGGACCGGTTTGAAATTTGGTCAAGTGGGGTCAAAATTGAGGTCACGGGGTCAAATCTTAGAAAAACCTTGGAGACATTGTAGAAGCCATATTTTTTGTCCAATCAACCTGAAATTTGCTCAGAATGATTGTCCTGATGAAATCTCGGACAAGTTCGAAATTGGGTTAAATGGGGTCAAAAATGAGGTCACTGGGTCAAATATAAGAAAAACCTTGTAGACACTCTAGAAGCCATATTTTTTGCCCAATCAACCTGAAATTTGGTCAGAATGACTGTCTTAATGAAATCTTGGACAAGTTCAAAATTGGGTCAAGTGGGTCAAAAATGAGGTCACGGGGTCAAATCTTAGAAAAACCTTGTAGACACTCTAGAAGCCATATTTTTTGCCCAATCAACCTGAAATTTGGTCAGAATGATTGTCTTGATGAAATCTCGGACAAGTTCGAAATTGGGTCAAGTGGGGTTAAAAATGAGGTCACGGGGTCAAATCCTAGAAAAACCTTGTAGACACTCTAGAAGCCATATTTATTGCCCAATAAACCTGAAATTTGGTCAGAATGATTGTCTTCATGAAATCTTGGACCAGTTCGAAATTTGGTCAAGTGGGTTCAAAAATGAGGTCATTGGGTCAAATCTTAGAAAAACCTTGTAGACACTCTAGAAGCCATATTTTTTGTCCAATCAACCTGAAATTTGCTCAGAATGATTGTCCTGATAAAAAATCAGACAAGTTCAAAATTGGGTCAAGTGGGGTCAAAAATGAGGTCACAGGGTCAAATCTTAGAAAAAACCTTGTAGACATTGTAGAAGCCATATTTATTGCCCAATCAACCTGAAATTTGCTCAGAATGATTGTCCTGATGAAATCTCGGACAAGTTCGAAATTGGGTCAAGTTGGGTCAAAAATGAGGTCACAGGGTCAAATCCTAGAAAAACCTTGTAGACACTCTAGAAGCCATATATTTTGCCCAATCAACCTGAAATTTGGTCAGAATGATTGTCTTGATGAAATCTCGGACAAGTTTGAAATTGGGTCAAGTGGGGTCAAAAACTAGGTCATAGGATCAAATCTTAGAAAAGCCTTGTAAGCAGTGTAGAGGCATCATTTTTTGCCCAATCGACCCAAAATTTAGTCAGAATTCTTCATCCTTTCGAAATCTATGTTAAACAATTTTTGACAGTTCATTCAGGTGAGCGATTTAGGGCCACTATGGCCCTCTTGTTTCCCGCAAAACACATTATGTTGTTTGCAAAATAATGTTGGCAATTGCAATATGATGTCATTTTCACATTAAAAATAAATCATTGCTAGAGGTTCTTAGCTCATATGCATAGTTATTTTGCCCCCTTTTGAAGAAAAGGGGGTATATTGTTTTGCACTCATCAGCCGGTCTGTCTGTAGTTAATTTTTGGTCTGGAGCATATCTCAAAATTTATGCAAGCTAGAATCATGAAACTTTACAGGTGGATATATCTCGTTGAGGAGAAGTGCAGTGCACAAGAACCATAACTCTACACATCATATTTTGTGAGTTATTGCCCTTTGTTGATTGGCAAAGAATAGGCTATTGACCTGCTTTTACAAACATCTCTTCTTCCACAAGTGTAATAACACCTGTGTAATATAAAATATATTCAATGGGGTTATTTCACTCTCGAGAGGTAGGTCATATTATAAGATAAGTTATCTGTGTGGATAAATTGACAGGTGTGGCATGATAAAGATAGCCTGACATGACTTTATTTCTTAGAGCCAAATGTAACTTCCATATTGCTTTTATAGATCAGGCTTTAGAATTTGGTGTAACTACTAAATTTATTATAATTTTGGATGTTTATGATATTATGCAAGACCAAATAAATGGATAGTTTGAGGTAAACTGTGTGTACATGTGAAGTAGATTTATATGTAAGTGTGATTTAGGTAATTCGTTTCATGCTTCAATAAGCTAAACAAATATTGTCTTCATTTCTTTTAATTTTATATTGTCAAGTTTAAAAGTAAGCATGAAAATGAGATTTGACAACAGTTTGATGAAAGAGCATTCATTATAGGCTAAGATCTTGACTCAAAAATTGTAAATTATGGTGTTATCAATCATGATTAAATTTATATTATTAAGCAAAGAATTGCTGATAGAATCATAATTGTAATTTATTTTTCTGACTCAAAATTTGTTTGCTTGTAACTAAAATAAGAAGTCATTTATATGTGAAAGCAGGGTTTGAAAATTATACTGATTTATCTATCCTATCTTTCTCCATTTGAATGGAATGCAATAAAAAAAAGACTGTATATAATTTTCAAGCATAAGTGATTGGACTATTCCAAAACTGCACCAAATTAGGTTCTTATGATTTGCATGCATCAATATTATGCTTTAATTTAATATTCCATTATTATTTCATAAACTCATCTTGTTCATTTTCCAGAATGATGGCAGAAACTAATTTAGACACTGAGGGCTATGACTATGATAGTTTTGACGACGATGCTGACAATGACTCAGATAGACCAACAGAACGCTGGGCTCCGCTTGGTGCTGTATCTAACCCAGAACCTTCTTCTTCTGCATTAGAGACAAGGTAAATGCTGTATTTGATCTAGTTGCCTAATGATATGACTGGAAAGTGTTAAAAGTGGTGTTAAACTCATTCAAACATACACAATATGGGTGATTTAACCCTTATCGGGCTGAGGGTGAATTTTGTTTCAAATATATTGTCAATTTTTGTAACATTTCACCCAGTCTGGTTCCCAGTCTGGTTCAAGTTTTTCAACTATTTGAAGAATAGGGGGGCTATTCCAGTCACCCAGGCGTTTGCATCAGAGTCTGCATAATGCTTTGGTTAAGTTTTTACGTGCAAGTGTTTAAAATCTCTGTTTCTATTAAAGCTATTTCTTTGAAACTTTGCACATGCTTCTGTGACCATAATATCAGCATCTAGACAAAGATTCATTACTCTGTTATTGAATTTAGTGGAATTTTAACCCTTTTCGGACTTGGAAATCTTGGTTAAGTTTTTACGTGCAAATGTTGTTTATCTGAAATATTTCTGTTTCTATAAAAGCAATTGCTTTGAAACTTTACACATGCTTCTGTTGCCATAATATCAGCATCTAGACAAAGATTCATAACTCTGATATTGAATTAAGTGGAATTTTAACCCTTTTCCGACTTAGAAAATCTTGGTTAAGCTTTTACATACAAATGTTGTATTTTTGTAATATCTCTATTTCTAATAAAGCAATAGTTTTGAAACTTTGCACATGCTTCTGTGACCATAATATCAGCCTCTTGACAAAGATTCAATACTCTGATTTTGAATTTAGTGGAATTTTAACACTTTTTGGACTTAAAAATCTTGGTTAAGTTTTTACATGCAAATGTTGTTTATCAGTTGTAGCTCTATTTCTACCTAGGCTTTTGCTTGGAAACTCTACACATGCTTCTGTTACCATGATATCAGCCTCTTGACAAAGATTTATTACTCTGTTATGGAATTTAGTGGAATTTTAACTTTTTTCAGACTCAGAAATTCTTAGTTAAGTTTTTACATGCAAATGTTGTACATCAGTTATATCTCTAAAATTATGAAAGGTATTGCTTTCAAACTTTGCACATGCTTCAATGATCATAACAACAGCCTCTTGATGAAGATTCAATTCTCTGGTATAGAATTCGGTGGATTTTTAACCTTTTTTGGACTTAGAAATTCTTGGTTAAGTTTTTACGTGCAAATGTTGTATTTCTGTAATATCTCTATTTCTACTATAGCTGTTGCTTGGAAACTTAACACATGCTTCTTTGCCAATATATTGGCCCACAGAAAAAGATTCATTACTCTGATATTTAATTTAGTGGAATTTTAACCTTTTTCGGCCTTAAAAATCTTGGTTATGTTTTTATGTGCAACTGTTTTATGTTAGTTGTATTTCTGTTCCTACTAAAGCTATTGCTTTGAAACTCTGCATATGCTTCTGTGACCATAATATCAGCCTCTAGACAAAGATTATTTTCTCTTGACTTTCATTATATTGAATTTCCAATGTCAATATTGATTTGCTGTTACCATCCAGCACTAGGCATAGTCCTCCGACAGCTCTTGTTACTTGATCAAGTAGATAGCAGATGGCAAAGGCTAAGATCAGACTACATGTTTGTGCTGGTTGATCTTAGATCATTGTTGGCAAAAAATTATTGGGAGTAGGAATATTCTGTAAACAGCATTAGAAAATTGCAAGACTAACTAAATTCCAAGTCCATCTCTTTATTATACCCCCAAAACTATGTTTGGGGGAGTATATAGGAGTCAGCTTGTCTGTCCATCTGTCTATCCATCTATAGCTTTTTCATGTCTGCTCAATTTCTCAGAAACTAATGCCAATGGGCCCATTTCATTGAAACTTTACAGATATGATCAGTATCATTCAGAGATGTGCAAGTGATATTTTGGTGAAGATCCATTGACTTTTGACAAGAGCTATGTCACTTTGATGCAAAATGGCCATTCATTATTGACAAGCACTTGTAGGGGGTATTAGTCTGCTTTGCGACAGTCTGGTTAAATGGTGGGTTTGAGAAAAGTTTTATAATCTCGGGGCCCTGGAGTGGTCCTCGTGACTAAGATAAGGGATGCCTGCAGGACCCCATTGAAAAATAGTGAATATTGACCCCTGTAAACGGGATCTCAGCCAACCAGCTGATGACACTGATATTTTAAGACACTTACATGTTATTCTATTTATTTTGCAATAATTTTTGAGCAGTTAGTTTAGTAAACCCTAAAAAATCAAAGAAATTCAATTGAAAGTATATACAAATTGTTTCTAAAAATAGACTTGATTGATATCAAGTTATGTTATCAGACAGGTGATGATAAAAATATTTTCAGTCACAGAAGTGAATCAGAAGAGCTACAAAGGCTTGAGGAAGAACAAGAGCAATTGAACTCGTCGCTGCTAGCACTTACAACACATTTTGCACAAGTACAGTTCAGATTGAAACAGATTGTGAATGCCGAAGATGGGGATAAAGAGGTAAGATAGTTTTAAATGTGTAAAAGAAAATTTATCCTTAATATTTTAAGGCAGTGGACTTGTAATAGTTCCACAAAGTTTCAGAAATCATAAACTTTAACAGTGTAAACCAAGGTTTCCTAATGATTTCATTATGGTTGCTTTTCTCATAAATGGCTTAAGTTATTGAATAAGTGGAGTGCATTTTGTATTTATCCTTTAGTCGGGAAGGAGTTTTATGAACACTAGTTTTGGGCAGAAGTCAGGGTTTGACAAAAACTTAATTTTGCTACAGGCCCTAAGGACCAGTCAGTTCAAACTTTCACCACTCCTCTTTTCTGAGTACAGGGCCGCTAGATCTTTCCTAGCCCTTGTGCAATTTTAACCCAATGTATATCACACTAAATAAGTATGAAATTTTAATGAGCCAAATTCAGATGAGACAAACAGTGCAGAAAAATAAGAAATTGCTTGTTACAAGCTTTTAAAGAAAAATGAGGTCACTGGCTGATAAAATTCACAGGCCAGAAGGACCTGCATAATAGAATGATAGGCAAGGCCTTCCTAAAAATGATAGGCCTCTGGCTGAAGGACTAGTTTTAGTGTCAACCCCTGGTTGTAGAAATAGTGTATATCAAAGGAATTCATGAAAAGAACTGTAATCAATTTTGTCTTCATAGAAAGCCTAATTAATTATTAAACAACTTATGTAAGACAGTTGGATAAATTTGTTAAGTAAGGTTATTATCAGGTTATTATATATTTGTAGAAGACTCATTACTTATGATTTTTCATCGAGGGTTCCTTTATCTTTTATGTTAAAAAATTATTATTCTTTAGCAATTACTAAAGGAGTTGGAAGAATTTGCCTTTAAAGGAATCCCAGATGTCAGGGGATGTCACATAGAAGATGCACAAATACTGGAAGAAATGGTAAATATAACAGATCTCAAGTCCATTTTGTCTTACACAAATATCAGTGTGATAACACTCCGTATGATATTTTTCATGATAGAACATATTTATTTTTAGAACACTGATATTGCGGTTATTTTTAGAAACTTTCATTTCAGTCTGAAACATCGACGAAAACAAGACAAATAGAGGTTATGAGATAAATATAATACATACTTAGTGTATAATAAAATATCTAACTTGGTTGTGAGAATTGATAATTGTCTTGGCAGAGCCTCAACAATTATCGATTCTCCCAACCTGGTTAGATTTTTTTCTCATACAAAACACTAAGTACGTATTATATATATCGCACAGATGTAGATGAAAGATGTAGAATTTTTTTGCGTGTCTCTTGCTAATCTCATTGACTTTTATGCTTTTATGCCATACAGCACTTTCTTTTCAATTCATTCCAATGTGACAAAACTATAGTTAGTTATGGTTAGATGTAATTATCAAAAAAATAATTGCTAATTGAATAATATAGAGTCAAGATAAAAGTTTTATCATTAATTGATTCTGAAACATTATTTTCTTTGAAATTTCTATATTTAAGTATGTGCAAGATATGTATAAATTCCATAGCCATTTTATATCTACCAGAGGAAAGGTTCGTATCAATTGAAAGGTTGGAGATTGAATATCAAGACCATATGCAAGTAAATAAACCATATGAACCAGTTCATGTCATTAGTTTTGTGTAAACTTAAACTCTTGGTTTATGTGAGAAGTCATCGTTTTCGTTTTAAACTCTTGGTTTATTTCAGAGTGAAAAAGAACATGAGACAAAGATATCCCAGCAGAGAGAAAAACAAAGGGAGTTAATCATGCAGCTTAAATCACAGTTGGAAGATTTGGAAACATATGCGTATGAGGTATTAAACCTTTTAAATATCTTTACAAAAGTAAATATTGATGTAATAGAATGAAGAGAATAAAAAAGGATTGAAATAGATATAAAATTGTTTCAATTTGTGTTTGTGATCGTATGTGGTTAGTGAGCCTGGTTTATTATGGCTTTGGCTCTATACACTTCATTTTGAATCCAAGTCTTGTAGTTTAATTCAAGGTCTAACTTTAACATTAGAAGATATGTATTGCTTATTTCTGATTGTAAGTTTTAATGGTTACAACATTAAATCAGTAACTATGAAATAAAGAATCACTTCGTTTCACTGATAATATAAAGATGAAATATCATTTGAATATCAAAATTATTTTATATTTCAGACCGGAGAAGTAGAAGAACTACCAACCAGCAAACAAATAGAAAAACAGAAAGTTATTCTAGATCAGTTAAGAAACAGTTTGGATTTGAATATTGATAAACTAGACAAGCTGAGGTATGAAATGACCCGCAAAAGTTCGGCAACATTTCTGAACTCATGATCTTTCACAATGTTAACCAAAGTTTCAAATGAAATCATTTGGAAACCTGTTAAAGTTCATTACTTTTGATATATTGTCCAACAATTACTGGTCTACTAACTTAACACATGCATTTGCCTTTTGCTTTATCAACTATCAATTGACAGTTGACCAAAGTCATTATAATTTGCTTCATTTGTCTTCCACATGTGGTTGTAATGGTATGAGAAAAAATGAGTAACCATGGGTAGGTGCATCAGCCTACATGGTAGTGCTGCATTACTGTTTAAAATGATTAAAAGTCCTAACAAACATAATACTTAAATAATTAAAAAAAAGAATATAAAGATAAAGAAGATAATAAAAAAAAACCACCAAAACATAGCAAGCATAGTACTGGTAATGCCTTGGAAGTTTACTGGTTAGACCCCAATTCTTGCTGAGTACCAGTTCCCGCAAACCACCCCAGAAGGAAAGGAAACTTTTCTAAATTACAGGTTATGAAGACAAAAACTTCTTCTATTCAGAAAATAATTTGTTGTAAATAAATATTGTGTCTTTTTTGTGAAAAAGGTCAGTTGGCGAGAACTGGTATATGGCGAGAATTGGTCTCCAATCAGTAGGAGTAGATTAACACTTCTAAAATATATAGCTATCTACTTATTGAAAGTAACATAAAGCAGTCAATTTATCTGCATATTCATGAAAATATGATATTTTTTCAGTACTGATGAGCTGAAACAAGTGGTGGACACAGCTGTTGGAAAAGTAAGTTACTCCTTTGTTATACATATTAACAATAATTTAAATGTTTTGAATGTACTTTATGAATACAGGGTTTGAAGGGATGCAGGTTTGCGAGTCTGAGACTCTTTAATAAGCTGTCAGGACTCTCAAAACTTTCTGATGCGAGTTCTTAGGACTCTCTGGGGATCAACTTCAGGCATGAATTGAAGACTGTTTTTAAAACAGTCTTCAATTCTTTGCTGTAGTTGATACTAAAAAGGACATTTCTATACAATACCTCGTGTGGCTTAACCCAGAGAAAATTGAACATTTACGCAAAAATATGAGGATAGGTCTAAAGAAAATAGTCCACATTTAAAGCAGGGACTCCCAAAACTTAAGCAAGGACCCTATTAGCCTAACTATTGAGTCTATGGGACACCATTTTGTTGATGTGAAACTAAAACCCTGTGAATGAAAAGACATCACACATGATGAATTGTTACGCCCAATGTCATATTGTACACAGAACTGTGATACTGTCTTAAATGTGTTCTATGAAAATGAAAAACCATAAGTTCTTATTCTATTTGTCTGAGTGTTGAAATGAGGCCATTATATGCTTAATTAGCTCCTTAAGTTACCTTAATTAGAAAAAAGTTCAAAGTGATATATCCTGTGTATTTTAAGCATCTTATAATAATTGTAATTGTTTTCTTTTAATCTGGGTTAATCTTTTTTCATATTTGTTATTTCGTATTTGTCCTTATTGTACATTGTTGTACCTGGACATTATGAAATATATGTTCTGTTCTGTTCTTTTAAGATTGTGAACCCAGCAAAAGTGAAAGAAAAGTTGGTGGTGCAATTGAAAACTCAAGTCACAGATTTAGAAAGATTCATTGAATTTTTACAAGGTAAGAATAATACAGTTCATTGGAATTCTTTGAAATCTTTGAATGAGTATCATATTGTTCATGAATATCATACTGTCAAGTTTAATTCATATTTTGATCAATTAGGGCAAGACTATTGTAAATACCTAATATATTTAGTTTTGTGCTGACCCCTAGATTTCTGTGACTGGGGCCCGTTTTATTAAACATCTTACAATCATTTTTTACATAGGTCAATAATTGAAGTTGCTATTGGATAAGTAACTAAATATGGAATTCTGCCATGCATCATCTCATTTGAATCGTCTCTAGAAGACGATTCCAATGAGATAATACAAGGCAGAATCTAACAAGAAATAAAATCACCATGTACGATTGGTGATTTTGACTAACAATTAATTTTTTTGTAAGAAGATTAGTAAAACGGGCCCCTGGTTCTTTATACAGGTGAAGCCACAAGTCCTGGACCCCTGGGTAAAGAGAGATGTACTTGTACTGTCCATGGAAAATCAGGAAGTAAGGTGAGAAAAATCATCATTTTAGTTCAACATCTCTGAATATTATCTTTATATTTACATATACAATTGTAATTATGCCCGCCTTCGAAAAAGAGGGGGTAAATTTCCCTGCACTTGTCAGTTGGTTTGTCCGTCAGTTCGTTAGTCTGTCTGTAGACAGTTTTTTTTGTCCAGAGCATATCTCAAAAAGTCGGCAAGCTTAAATCATGAGACTTCACAGGTGGATAGATCTCATTGAGGAGAATTGCATTGCAAAAGAACAATAACAATACTTACCATTTTTAGCTCGGCTCTTTTCGAAGAAAACCTGAGGTATATGATCACCTTGCCGTCGTTGGCATTGTTCTTGGCGTAGGCGTTGGTGTTGGTGTGACACACTTTAACCTTGCTCATTACTTTTGAATGGTAAGTGATAGAGCCTTCATATTTCACATACTCATTGCTTGGGACAAGACCTTTCTGTAGGTACCAAGTTCAAGGTCATCAGTCAAGGTCAAGGTCATTTTTCAAGGTCAACTTTCTTAAATTTTTTCTATCTTGGTCATAATTTTTTAATGGTAAGTGATAGAGCCTTCATATTGCACATGATCATTGTTTGGGACAAGACCTCTCTGTAGGTACCAAGTTCAAGGTCATCAGATAAGCTCAAGGTAATTTTTCAAGGTCAAATTTCTAAAAAAAAAATCATAAAATCATAACTTTTGAATGGTAAGTCATAGAGCCATCATATTCACATGATCATTTCTTGGGACATTACCTTTCTGTAGGTACCAAGTCCAAGGTCATCAGTTAAGGTCAATGTCATTTTTCAAGGTCAGATTTGTTTTCATTTTTTTTACCTTGGTCATAACTTTTGAGTGGTCAGTCAAAGAGCCTTCATATTGCACATGATCTTTGCTTGGGACATGACCTTTCTGTAGGTACCAAGTTCATATATTTAAACCCCCGCAAAACGAATGTTTTCGGGGGTATACTGGAATCAGCCTGTCTGTCCGTGCGTCTGTCTGTCTGTCCGTGCGTCTGTCCGTGAGTCTGTCTGTCCATCTGTCCGTCCGTCTGTGGACACATATAGTAGTAAATTTGTGTCGCAAACTCCTCCTTCAGTTTTCCTTCAAAAGCTTTGAAACTTACTTCTCATGTTGAAGTTTTGCAAGATGCAAGTTTTAGGTCCCAACTTCCCCTGGTTCATGAATTATCTCCCCTTGAACTTAGACATTTTTTCCTATTTGTTACCCTGTACTTATAATTTTGTGTCGCTAAATCCTCCTTCAATTTTCAGTCAATTGTAATGAAACATTATTAAAATTTTGATCACAAATTGAAGTTTTGCAAGATGCAAATTTCAAGTGTCAACTCTTCCAGGTTCATGAATTATCTCCTTTTGAACTTAAGACATTTTTCCTGAACTTAGACATTTTTTCCTATTTGTTACCATGTACTTATAATTTTGTGTCGCAAACTCCTCCTTCAATTTTCATTCAATTGTAATGAAACATTATTAAAATATTGATCACAAGTTGAAGTTTTGCAAGACGCAAATTTCAAGTGTCAACTCTTCCAGGTTCATGAATTATCTCCTTTTGAACTTAGGACATTTTTCCTATTTGATGCCATGTACTC
Source organism: Fragum whitleyi (assembly GCA_948146395.1). Classification (NCBI taxonomy): domain Eukaryota; kingdom Metazoa; phylum Mollusca; class Bivalvia; order Cardiida; family Cardiidae; genus Fragum; species Fragum whitleyi. The sequence continues at coordinate 58,426,578 of OX411551.1, read as the reverse complement.
ATAATTTTGTGTCGCAAATTCCTCCTTCAATTTTCATTCAGAAGTTATGAAACATTATACAAACATTCATCACATGTTGAAGTTTTGCAAGACACTTATTTCTAGTCTCAATTCCCCCTGGTTCATGAATTATTTACCCTTGAACTTAGATAATTTTTCCTATTTGTTACCATGTGCTTTTCATTTTTTGTAGCAAACTCCTCCTTCAATTTTCTTTCAATTGTGATGAAATTATGCAAATATTGATCACAAGTTGAAGCTTTGCAAGACGCTAATTTCAAGTGTCAACTCTACCAGGTTGATGATTTATCTCCCCTTGAACTTAAGACATTTTTCCTATTTGTTACAATTTACTTATAATTTTGTATTGCAAAGTCCTCCTTCAATTTTCATTCAATAGTTATGAAACATTATACATACATTTATCACGTGTTGAAGTTTTGCAAGACCCAAATTTCAAGTGTCAACTCCCCCAGGTTCATGTGTTATCTCCCCTTGAACTTTGATATTTTTTCCTATTTGTTACCATGTACTTTTAATTTTGTGTCGCAAACTCCTCCTGCAATTTTCATTCAATAGTAATGAAACATTACACAAACATTTATCACATGTTGAAGTTTTGCAAGACTCAAATTTCAAGTGTCAACTGCCACAGGTATATGAATTATCTCCCCTTGAACTTAAGACAATTTATCTTTTTGAACATGTATACTTGTAATTTTGTTTCCCAAATTCGTCCTTCAGTTTTCCTTTAATCAGTTTTCATGTAATACCTTTGAAATTTTATACAAACATTTACCACATATGAAGTTTTGCAAGACACAATTATGAGGTCCCAACTCCTCATGGTTTAAGAATTATCTGCCCTTACACTTACTACATTTTTTTCTTTTTCTTTCACATATACTAGTAATTTTGTGTTACAAACTCTTCCTTCAGTTTTCCTTCAATAGCTTGAAAACATTTATTGCATGTTTAATTTTTGCAAGACGCAATTTAGAGGTCTCAAATCCAAGAGTTATCTTTATATTTGAAGCATTTTTTGCCTCTTCTGTCAAAGTATCTCATTCTCTGAAAGCACTTGCGGGGGTATTAAGTCACATTCAGAGACAAGCTCTAGTTGCTTTTGCCTAAGATATTATAAACAGCCAAGCGTTGGCACTTGCTTGCGTTGCTCTTGTTTTTAGTTATTTCCCTGTGTTGATTGACAAAGAATGGGACAATAACCTGCTTTTGTTTCACAAACATCTCTTGTTAGTAGGACAATTTTTTTTGTCAGCCTTATCATTTAGTAGAGTATCCTTCATTTATGTGTATTTGTTTATTGCAAGTTCAAGGTCAAAGTTAGGTATCAAAGTCCAACTTCTGAAAAAAATACTGTAAACACAGGCGTATCACAGACTTTGAAATTTATACGCACTCAGAAGGTATCATCTAAATTAAGAATGGGATAAAGGCGATATGAGGACTGTGACAAAAGATGAATGTCCTCTGTCTGCTCCCTTTTTATGATTTGAGTGTTGATTAATAATCAAACATTGTAACTACAGCTTGAATAAGCTGTAGTTACGATGTTATGATCATCCATCAACGATATTCTTCTACAGAGGATTTTTTCTTTTTAGGCACTTGGGTAAATTGCATATTTGGAGTTAAGCCTTCGGTAAAGAAACCTTGCATTTCACAAATACATCTTGATGGACCTGAAAATTCCTGGTGAGATTATATATGTGAGTGAGGGAAATATGTTTAATATTTGTAACCACTTAATCTTTTACTTTGTATATGTATATGTATGTGTATAAATGCTTGTAATTAAAAGACTACTGAAAAACATTACTCTGAAAATCAGTTTGAAGAAAATGATGAATGAATTCATGCCCCTGTACTGTATGAAAATGATCGAATGATATTATCTTTGTAGTTTCACTTTGGTGATAAAACAGTCAGTAAAGGTAGAAAGAATCACTTCTCTTTAAAGTTTCACTTTGGTGATAAAACAGTCAGTAAAGAAAGAAAGAATCTCTTCTCTTTGCAGTTTCACTTTGGTGATAAAACAGTCAGTAAAGATAGAAAGAATCCTGACATGCAGTCAAAGGTTTGTAGAATGTTATTACTTATAAGGGATAGTTGCTTGTGAAAAATTAGACCCTCAAGTGAAAATCAGGGCCCAAGGTTATAAAACTTCTCTCAGGCTCAACAGAGAATTTTCTTAAATTCAAATAAATGTATGAAAATAAAAGAAAATATTAATAAGTTGTTAATTATAAAAACTTATTAATATCATCTTTTATGTTAATACATTAAAATGACTATTAAAACAGAATTATGGCTTAAATCTTGATTTGAAATTTGAGAAAATTTTGAATTGAGAATGCAAAAAGTTTTACAACCTTGGGCCCTAAATTAATAATATAACTTGTTAAAGTAACATGCTTGAAACTCAATTGGAAAATATTTTAACATCAAACAAAGTTGTAGGATACATTTAATTTTGTATGTTATGAATTTTTTGGGCTTGAAAGATAGGTTAATCTTAAGTTTTAAAAAGTAAGAGATGACCATGGTGACTTTCCAATTATCAGATTAAACTTTCCAACATAGCTGGCCTTGTCTTCCATTGCCACCAGAGATATCCTTGTCTTACACTTGTGTTGGTTCACCCTTTAGGTGATGTCATCTTACACACTATTTCCATGGTATTTCTATCATGTGGCGTTCCTAAATATTCTTTTAAACAAACAAAAAGTTTGTTTACATAAGAAAAAGAAAGTGTTACCTAAACAGACTTCAGAAATTAATACTGACTCCTTATTAGCTCACCTGAGCACATCGTGCTCAGGTGAGCTTTTGTGATCATTGAATGTCCGTCATCTGTCGTGCGTCGTTAGTCGTCCAGCGTCAACAATTTAAGTGTTTACACTCTAGAGGCCACAAATATGATCCAATCTTCATGAAACTTGGTCAGAATGTTCCCCAGGTCACAAGGATGAACCCTATTGAAAATGGGAAGGATCCATGCAAAATCAAGGGAAAAGGGGCCTTATTGACATTGTTTTTATGCCCCCGATAGGGAGGCATCATAAATTTGACTTGTCCGTCCGTCCGTCTGTCCGTCTGTCCGTCCGTCTGTCATTCCATCCAAAAACTTTAACATTGGCCATAACTTCCTTATTACTATCAAAGCGGTGTCGGGGGCATTGTCATCTTACAGTGACAGCTCTTGTTGTTTATACTCTAGAGGCCACAAATATGGCCCAATCTTCATGAAACTTGGTCAGAATGTAGGCCAGGTCACAAAGATGAACCCTATTGAAAATGGGAGGGATCCATGCCATATCACGGGAAAAGGGGCCTTATTGACAAATTTCTTGTTTACGCTCTAGAGGCCACAAATATGGCCCAATCTTCATGAATCTTGGTCAGTATGTAGGCCAGGTCACAAGGATGAACCCTATTGAAAATGGGAGGGATCCATGCCATATCACGGGAAAAGGGGCCTTATTGACAAATTTCTTGTTGATGCTCTAGAAGCCACAAATATGGCCCAATCTTCATGAAACTTGGTCAGAATGTAGGCCAGGTCATAAAGATGAACCCTTTTGAAAATGGGAGGGATCCATGCCATATCACGGGAAAAGAGGCCTTATTGACAAAATTCTTGTTTACTCTCTAGAGGCCACAAATATGGCCCAATCTTCATTAAACTTAGTCAGAATGTTGATTATGTCACAAGGATGAACCCCATTTAAAATAGGATGGATCCATGCCATATCACAGGAAAAGGGGTCTTAATGATTATTCTCATGTTACGCTCTAGAGGCCAGCCATTTTTTTTGTCCAAACTTCATGAAACTTGGTTTTTTATTATCTTCTTTATGACATCTGCCTATTTAATTGCTGTGACATCCCAGGGGTCAAAAAGAATCAGGTGAGCGATCTAGGACCATCATGGTCCTCTTGTTAGTTCAATCGATGCTTTCAGCTTGTTGACTTTAATTGGATTTTTTCATTGGATTTATTCAGCATGATGAATTGCCAGGCTATCTCATTCGGTAACAAATGATAAGTAGTATGCCTAAGTTGGGTGGGCAGCTGTTTGTCGAATACAAGGGTGGGGAAATATGATGTTTCTCATCTTGTCCACAGACAAGTAAAAGTAAACTTTCTACTTGCCCTGGATCAAAATGAACTTGTCCGCAAAAAATGGAATGATAAATATTGAGAAAAAATGTTTTAAATGAAGAAAATGCTGTAACTCAATGTTTTATACCCTTTGATACAAACATTAGGGGAACTTTTGCCCTTTATCTTTTAAGTACTGTTCCAAGATTTGCTCTGGAATTCACTTTTCCACAAGCAAGTAGCCTAGAAAAATGTACTTGCCCACAAGTGGAACAGCTCACGCAGACAAGTTGGGCATGGGAATTCCACACCCCTGCCCAATACTCAGATGAAATGTTATGGTTGTACAGGTGTGATAAACAACAGGAAGCCATGGGATGCACCAGCCTTTGCAAAATCACTACAAAAATGTTGAGGGCGGCCTTTACCACAAACAATCAATATATTATTATTCAGCTCGACAAGAGTTAATGATATTTCTATTTTGAAATTGGTTAAGACCAGCATGTTTCCAAGAAAATTTAAAGACAGATCCTAGGAAATTGCATAGGGGTATGTAGGACTTTGAAATTTATACTCACTGGGGAAGAGACAACCAAGAATATATATATTAAATGCAATATGAGAACTGTGACAACAGATGAATGCCCTCTGTCCGCTCCCTTTAAGCTGCAGTTTCGATGCTATGATCATTCATCAGCTATATATTTCAATAGAGGATTATGTCTTTTACCCATTGCGTAAATTGCATAATGGGAGTTACGCCCTTGAATTGTATCAGATGTATCAGTTATTTACAAACACACCTTTTATTCTACAGGACCAAGCTTCCAACATAAAGATGTTAAAGAAAACTATCCAGATGTTACAAATGTTCATTGTTACACAACTTGGATGTGCTAGTAGAGATTTTAAGAGAAATGCTATGAAGAAAACACCGAAAGGCAATCACTGGGGGTAAGCTGTTATACAGTCAAAACTGTGTGAGTGGTCACCTGAGAATAGCGGTCTCACTGCCGTATGCGGCCAGCTCAGGTCCGCATGCGCAAAATTGCTCTTTAAAGTAACTGTGAATAGCGGCATTCTGTCGTATGCAGCCGGGGGTCACCCTTCATTGTCTGAATTGCACCCATTGTACATCCCCTTAAGTGGTCACACGAGTCATCTATTTATGACAGGTGACTTGCTGATTAACGAAAAATCGATAACGCGTCTGGATTATCGTATGCATTTACCTAATCAACACCTCTACTTATTTGTGTTATCTGAGCAGCCAGCAAATTATTTAATCGATAAAGATAGCAGATTATTAATAATCAAATTAACCAACCTATTAAACCTTAACATTGCTGTTAGTCCAAACTATCGAAAGATTTTTGACGAATTGATCTCGGAAGGAATTTCCCTTCGTCAGCTCCGGAAGTATTTATTTATTATCAGAATAACCGTTTTTTTTCTCTTCTTTGCACCAAAAATCGCGTTCTCTCAGGGAAATTTAATGACACACAAATAAAGAAAAATAAATAACGAATTGATAAAATTGACGTTTGTGTCTTTAGTATCGGTTGATTACGTGGAATTATCGCTGCTTGTCGAAAATGTCTGGGGATTTTCCAAATGACATCAACTTATGTTGTCAAGCATGCCAGAAAACAAGACATTATTTACATCCCGCGCACGTGAAACAAATTGCCGCCAAATCCACTGGAACTCGCTACTGTGAAAATTATGAACACTTAAAACGTCGTATTTTCAGTGCATTTATAATTTCATGGATTGAATTCGAAATTGGCACTTTCTCAAATGAATAATTATATATTTTAAGTAAACAGGAATATTATCGGTGTCAAAATCTTGTTCATCATGTTTCTCACATGAAGATTATTTAATTCTGCTCTGGACCCTGAGACGAAATGCAATTTGTTTATACATACGCCGTTAAATAAAAAATTCTCCAGGTAAAAATATTGGTAGTGAATGACCAAAACATTGTGAATACTGCTAAATCAAGAAATATTTACATAGTTTTGGTCTTCCCTCGCCGATTTTGATAATGAATCTTACGAATACGAGTACTACATTTTCGGTGACCCATCCTATGGACTAATGATATTAGCCTAATTGTTGTTCTTCTTGGCTGCCGGCGGGGAAGAGGGTAGGGATTTTCCGTTAAGTGGCCAACTCCGGTATGCGGCTGATTTTGCCTTGTCCCATGGGTGACCGCTTTTGACAGTTTTGACTGTACATTCTAATGAAATTATATCCTGAATACATTTAACATTACATTAGTGAAAAGCATTACATTAAATCAATTAAATCAATCATATATTAAGGACTGAGAGTAAAAACATAGTGTAGACACTGTATAGACACTTTCTATTTTTTAGCTCCACTGGCTGAAAGCCACCGGGGCTATTGTCATGGCGTTGTGTCCGTCGTGCGTCCGTTTGTGCGTCCGTGCGTCCGGTCGTAAACTTTTTCTTTAAAATCTTCTTCTCAGAAACTACTGGATGAATTTCAACCAAACTTCACAGGAATGATCCTTGGGTGACCCTCTTTCAAAGTTGTTCAAGAAATTTTGATCCAATGAAAAACATGGATTTAATGGGCGTGGCTAATTTCCAAATATGGTAAAAAGTGGCTTTTCTCAGGTTCTAATTGATGGATACTAATTAAATTTTACATGAATGATCATTGGGTAACCCTTGATCAGTCTACAAAAAATTATTGTGATTGGATGAAAAATATGTATTTTATGGGTGGAGGTCATTTCTCCATATGTTATATAGTGGAAACTTTGAAAATCATTTTCTCAGAATATAACTGATGGATTTCAACCAAATTTTACATGAATGATCCTTGGATGACCCTTGATCAGTCTACAAAAAATTATTGCGATCGAATATAAAATTTGTTTTTTTTAATGGCGGAGGTCATTTCTCTATATGTAATATAGTGTAAACTTTGAAAATCATTTTCTCAGAATGTAACTGATGGATATCATCAAACTTCATTAGTATGATCCTTGGGTGATCCTTTATCATGCAGCCAAAAATTATTGTCATTGGATGAAAAATATGTATGTATTTTATGGGCGGAGGTCATTTCTCTATATGTTGTATGGTGGAAATTTTGAAAATCATTTCAACATCAGTCGAACCATAAATATTTAAAAATCTAGTCAAAACTTAGATTTGCTATTACAAGAATTTCAAGCCTGTGGAGCGACTCAAGCCATTCATGGCTTTCTAGTTTACTCTAAGCCTTTGATATAGTGCATGGATGACTCGGGTAGACACTTTACGTAATACCCTGTTGGTCCCTTTTTGGGTGACAGGTCACATATACACTAAGTACAGTCTTGCACTGAATATATCAATTTCATCTAAAACTTGGGCTAAACTATTTAAAGCCTTGATTGGTAACATACACATTCAACATCCTTACAGAGATTTACGTGCCCGTCTTGAGATGGCAATAGACAAAGTATTGACAGCTGCCAAATATCAGTACAGTGATGAAGATTCGGGGCATAATGAATATAACAGTGATGGAGAGGAGGTGAGTTTGTATTTTATATCTATAAGTATTTTGTACAGTGATTTGCAAGTCAGAGTAGAGATGGCAATAGACAAAGTATTGACGCCTGCCAAATATCAGTACAGTGATGAAGATTCAGGACATAATGAATATAACAGCGATGGGGAGGAGGTGAGGTTATATTTTATATCTATAAATATTTTGTACAGTTACTTGCAAGTCAGAGTAGAGATGGTTATAAACAGGTTTTGACTGCTGCCAAATGTCAGTATAGTGATGAAGATTTTGGGCATAATGAATATAACAGCGATGGGGAGGAGGTGAGGTTATATTTTGAATTTATAGATATTTCTTACAGTGACTTGAAAGCCAGACTAGAGATAGCATTAGGAATAGTATTTATTGATACTATATAGTGATGAAGATCCAGGACAAGAATATTGTTAACAGTTATTGGGAGGTTGGGAGGTTATATTTTGTACAGTGATTGGACAGACAGACTACTGAGACTAGAGATGACAATAGACAAAGCATTGACACCCACCAAATATAAGTATTGTAATGAAGATTTGGGACAAAAATAATGAGTATAACAGTGATGGATAGAAGGTTATGTTTTAAATCTGAATATGTTGTACTGTGACTTGAGAGTAAGACTCATTAAAGTGATGAAGATGCAATATTATTTTTATCAACAAAGCAGCTTGTACAAAAGATATTTGATACTGAAAGATCTTTTTTGATATTAGATTCATATCCATATTTTTCATTTCAGAGTCAAGAAATGAGCAGTCCACTCTTAACTCAGACTGTAAGAAAAGATTTATCTATGGCTGTTAGAGATTTGATACAACATGGACTTATGGAGGTAAATATAGGATCTGTAATAGGATAAGGAACAAAATTTAAATAAATTTGGAATAGAACTTTTATAAAAAAAAATATCGAATGGCTAAAATTAAAATGTCTCTTTTATCAACTAAACTAATATAAACTTTACTCACAGAAAGTAATATTCTTTTTCCATCAGTTTTGTGCTTTTCAGCTTATCTAATATACCCCAAAAATTAAATATTACAGAGATATTGTTTGGATGATTTCAATATGATGCCATTTGTTTAAAGATTGATCTTGCTCATAATTATAAGGATGCCTCTGATGTCTAGTTGTCAAAGAAAGCTTTATGGGAAAGAAAAAAATACAGTCAATTTTGCTCAAGTGACCACGCCACGCCAAGCAACCAATTTTATTATTTGACCATTTTCAGAATCCCCTTTCTCATTTCGAAATATCTGACAGAATGGATATCATTGGTCCAAAATTTATCATAAATTAATCCTATGTTGTTCAAACTCAGAAGAATTGTCTCTTTGAGAAGATTCTGATGAGTGTTTTAAAAAAGGATCAATGAGAAATTCTAATAAAATATACATACTCAATAAAATTTATGTTTCCTATTTGTATATAAAACTTGTATTAAGCAACCATTTTCTTAAACGACCGATTTTTGTGGTCCTGTAAGTGGTCGCTTAATACAAGTTTTACTGAACTGTCCTGTTATGCTAAACATATTTGCATGTTGTTTAAAATTAGAGTTTTGACTATCCAATACCAGTAGCTAAGCCTTGTATTACCATGTAGTCCTCTAGTTAAGCCTTAATGACTGTCATCCTGAGTAAAATACTTATCAAAATTGCATGCAAATCATAATAATGAAAGCACGGGAATAATTGATTCTTGGTCAATATGTTAAAATGAATTCTATAAATAAATGTTCTTTGAAATTGGACAAAAAGGGTTCAAGGACATAGATAGTGGATCTTTGTCTATTTGAATACATATCACCAATACATTAACCCTTGTCATGCTGAATAAATTTTGGCTAAAACTTTTCATCAAAATCAAAGATCAAAAGGCACTGAAAGTACCAACTGTAGGTCAATTCTGGTTTGAAAGTGAGAAACAGGTGGTGTAGACTAACATCAGACTGCACATATGTGCAGGCTGATGTTTGTCTATAGCTTCTGCCAAATTAGGAATATTCAGGATTTAGCATGACAATGCTTAATTTTCAGGGATTAGCATGGCAAGGGTCAATGAAATTCTTTGTAATGTGCTCACTAGACAATGTTATTTATTACAGATCGGTCAAAGTACAAGTTTAGTCCCCTGGGGATGCCTACCTTCCAGATCAGCTGCTATCACCAGAGACATGCATGCCTGGGATCTTATTCTCAAATACTATGAACTTAAGGTAGATATCTTTAGTGCTTTTCAGTAGTTTATCGAGAAATAATGGTAGATTATCACTTGATAATCTCACCGCAAAAAGAGTGAAATTATCAAAAACTTATATCCTGCTTTTGTGCATTTCATCCTATCTGACGTCATCTATGCAGGGCAATATAAGTGACGTCACAATGAATGTTGCATAGCAATCACATGCAAAATGACATGCTTTACGAAAATATGTCCTAGAAATTTCACATTTTGTCTCATTTTTATACGCCGCTGGAGGCGGACATATATTGGCGTCATCTTCTCCATCTGTCCGTTCATCCGTACGTCCGTCCACTTTTCTTGTCAATGCAACTCCTCCTAAACTTCGGGCTGGATCTTCTTGAACTTGGTCAATGTTATCACCTCAATTGGTAGATGTGCATGAAGGAAGGATTTTACGGATCGTTGATTTTTGCCTGAGTTATGCCCCTTGATAACTTAGTCTCTGGGTCCACTTTTCTTGTCAACGCAACTCCTCCTAAGTTTCTGGCTGGATCTTCTTGAAACTTGGTCAATGTAATCACCTCAATTGGTAGATGTGCATGAAGGAAGAATTTTACAGTTCATTGATTTTTGCCTGAGTTATGCCCCTTAAAAACTTAGTCTCTGGGTCCACTTTTCTTGTCAACACAACTCCTCCTAAGTTTCTGGCTGGATCTTCTTGAAACTTGGTCAATATTATCACCACTATTGGTAGATGTGCATGAAGGAATGATTTTATGGTTCGTTGATTTTCCCCTGAGTTATACCCCTTAAAAACTTAGTCTCTGGGGCTTATTGCCTCAGTTATGCCCCCTTAAAATTTAGTCTCTGGGGCTTCTTGAAATTGCAGCCTTGTTAATGCAACTCTTTCTTAGTTTCTGGCTGGATCTAAATGAAACTTGGTGGATGTTATAACCGAAATTGGTAGATGAGCATGAAGTAAGGATTTTATGGTTCATTAATTTTACCCTAAATTATGCCCCCTTAAAACTTAGTATCTAGGGCTTATTGAAATTGCAGCCTTTTGAACACAACTCCTCCTTACTTTTTGTCTTTATTTAAATGAAACTTGGTCAATGTCATCACCATAATTTGTAGATGTACATGGATCAAGGATTTTATGGCTCATTTATTTCCCTGAATTATGCCCCCTTAAAACTTAGTGCCTGGGGCTTATTGAAATTGCAGCCTTGTGAAGGCAACTCCTCCTAACTTTTTGTCTTGATTTAAATGAAATTTGGTCATTTTGAATTTGGTTCTGTCAAAATAAGTAGTGTCTACAATTATTTTCGTGAAACAGCAGCAAAGTGGCGGTGTATTTTGTGACGATGGCACTCTTGTTGCAATAAAGAAATAGAATAATGGTTTGTTTCGAGTAAGATCAATAAATATTTAATTTTGTGAAAAACAAAAGCTATATTTTCACGCATGGCACCACCACTCGTGAAAATATAGCTTTTGTTGTTCACTCAATGAATATAAATCGATCTTACACTTAAACAAACGATTATCCTCTATTTCCTAATTAAGTTGAACTTGGTGTCATATTGAATGTACGGGTTTTTAGGGAAAAAGAGTATGTATATAATTACTAAGCACAAAGCAGTTGTAAAAACTTATGTGCTTTTATGCAGCCACAACAATTTTGTACTGAGCGATCAATCTGGTAGAACTAGACTTTTGACATCGGATAAAGCCTTTGTTAGTTAAAAATTTGTAATTTTGTTTTAAGGTGGAAGAGGACAATAGCGTTTTTTGAGATAAGTGCATAAAGATTGGAATCTATGGAAACTTTGTCTTAACGCGTTCCCAACGGTGTATATTTTTTAAAGTTCAATTCAGAATTTTCGTTACCATGACGTCATCAAAATGACGATATTGCACGTTTTTCACAAATGACCCAACACCTTCTTCAGCGCTTACCATTATCTTATTTAACAAGATTCAATTCATTGGAAAACACCAAAATGAAGCCAAATAAATTGTGAACATTGACATGAAATCAGAAAATACTTATTTTCAACGATAGAAACCTGTGATTGAATCAAAGTTAAATTTTCAAAAATTTGCGGACCGAAACAATAGCATTAAACTAATCTTTCAAAAAATTGGCTCGATAAAATTTGTCTTAAAATTAATATGTCTTTTTCCTATTTCTGTTTTTAGCTCGGCTGTTTTCGGAGAAAACCTGAGGTATTGCTATAGCCTCCGTGTCGTTGTCGTCGTCGTTATCGTCGTCGTTGTCGTCGTCGTCATGCGAAAACTTTGACATTTTGTTATATCTCTGGTTCTACTTAAGACATTCACTTGAAACTTGGCACACGTTCACCATCAAAAGAGCAACCTATACTATCAAGGGGGATAACTCTAGATGAATTTTGTGCAAATTATGCCCCTTTTTCGACTTAGATTTTTTCCCACCAATCAACACTCGACAGCCGAGCGTAGGCACCCGTAGGCGGTGCTCTTATTGTGACGTTCAACCATACGGAATTTCTACAATAGGGGATCAAAGATTATTTTTAGTTCAGTTTTATTTTTCGACCAGTAAAAAATGTGAATATTGATTTCAATCAACTCACATGTCTATATATTTGTATTCGAAGAATTTTGTATAGCATTTTGGTAATGACCATTCATTAAGCTTCATTTTTGTGCAATTGGTGGAATGAAAACGTCTTGTATTAAATGGCACTGCACATTTATATGGGAATAGGGTCGTTTATAGAAAGCACGCCAAATCGTGAATTTTACAGCATCATGGTAACATTATTTCTAAATCAAAAAGCAAAGAATAAACGCCGTTGAGATCACTAACATAGAGATTACATATATACAAAAAATTATTTACTTCTCCGAAAAAACGCTATTGTCCTCTTCCACCTTAAGATCTTTAGACAATCAGGGAATTTTCTTGACAATTTTTTTCCAATTTTAGAAAGAAATTTCCTGACTATTTAGTGCAGAATTGATATACTGAAAAGAAATTATGTAATCTTTTGAGAATTTTCATAAAAATTGCTATTTCTAATGTTTTGAGAGTGTGATTTAGTGAAATTAGACTCATGTTTAAGTACACTGTACGTCTTGGTAGATATGTGTAATCTGTTGATAATTAATAAGGTTTTAATTAGTTTAATTTGACAGTATTAATTCTGTTTCATGTTAACAGCATGGCCATGAGTACAACCAGTCTCCAGCCCGTAAGTTGTCCCAGTCCTTCCACCTAGAGATTGTGGGCGGGAAGCCCATCACGGCCAGACAGACACTGCTGGGTGCTATAGACACAGTCATCTCAACACATACACCATTGAAGAGATCTGATGATTCACACTTAAAGGCTTTCATATCCATGGCATTAAAGTAAGTATTGAAAACATTGGGCATTATCATAAAGAAAATATTTGTACTAGAAGACAAGAATGAAGCACTATTACACTTACCAGTTTACATCTGAACATTTTTCTTTTTAGATAATGCAGGCTCCTATCAATTTCTCTTTGCCCTTAGTGTTGTAAACACCTTTAGCACAGTATGGTTTATTGATTGATATCGGTGTAAAATATTTCAAGATAGTTCAGTTTATTCAATAACACCTGCCCTCTGTTCACAGACATGGGGAAAATGAATTTTCTCCACTTGTTCACGGACAAGTAAAAGTCAATTTCTCACTTGTCCAGGATCAAAAAGGGTTTGTTTGCCAAAAAATGGAATGGTAAATATTGAGAAATCATTATTGATAATGAAGAAAATGCTCTAACTCAGCATTTTTTCATTAAAGACAATGTTTTCTACCCTTTGATACAAGCATTAGGATGACTTTTACCCTAAATCATTTAAACACTGGTCCAAGATTTGCTCAGGTATTTACTTGTCCACAGACTGCAAGTGGAAAAGCTCATGTCAGACAAGTCGGGCATTGGAATTCCACAGCCCTGGTTTGCATGTTAAAAAATCATTCAATATCAAACCTTATTGTGCTTTTATGTGGACCTTCAAGGTCACAATATAAGCATTTTATGGGGAATTAGTGGATTATTCTCAAATCTATATATGACATGAAACAGAAAACAGGATTGTCCAGAAAATATGTGATTGAATTTTTTTTGGAAAGTTTGCCCAAGCACATATTGAGTTGGGATCGTATTTGAAAAGAGGTATATTGATAAAAGAGATATGATGTAAGGCAGAAAGACTTTTCTGCTTTCATAAATTCTTTCATAATTTCATAAAAATAAAGGAAAAAATGAATACAAGTCTATTTAACTGTTTATTCATAATCTTTGACAGTGAAAACAAACTATCCCAGTGGCTGAAGTTGATTTTCCGTACACAAAGTTTGGTGGATAATTACTATCAAGATTGGAGTTATGTTGCTAGAACAGGTAAAGAGTGCATATTTTCTTAATTTTTTTTGGGGGGGGGAGGGGGGAGGGGGGGGGAGGTCTCTAAAAGTTGCATCTCGATATTCAGCAGAGCTTCAGAGGAGTGTGCTAGATCGTTAGATGTCTTAGTGTGCTAAGATAATAAGATGTTTTGTAATACAGGCTGCAGGTCTCTAAAAGTTGCATTTGGATATTAAGCAGAGCTTCAGAGATATGTTCTTTAGGGGGAGAATCATTAGATAAATCTTATGTGGAACAATTTTCTTACTGCTTAATAAAAACTTTTGGATAGGTTAGGGAAGATGAGCCTGTAAATAAGTAGTATTGATTTCCTTTAAAATTTTGGAAATTATTCTACTAAAGAGAATTTTAATAACCTTTAAACAGGACTTCCATTTTAAAGAACCTTCCTTAGATGGGATGGAGTGATGGTAATGTCTGTTATTCTGGTGTTGTTGATAAGTTGTGGTTAATGACTTCAGATTTTATGATTTGGAATTTGAAAATGAACCCTCTGTGTAACATTTTCAACTCTTTCCCATTCATATGTATGTAATGACTTGCATCAGACTATATAGATGGCTATTTAATTTCTGTAGAAATACACCTAATTGAAGTCCTGGCTGTTTAATCCTTGTCATGCTGAACCCTGAATATTCCTGCTTTGGCAGGAGCTATAGACAAACATCAGCCTGCACATATGTGCAGTCTGATGTTAGTCTACACCACCTGTTTCTCACTTTCAAACCAGAATTGTCAATGGATTTAGTTTTTCAAATATAAATTGACCTACAGTTGGTACTTTCAGTGATTTTTGCTCTTTGATTTTGATGATTTTTTTTGCCAAAATTTATTCAGCATGACAAGGGTAAATGTTCATTCCAGTGTTGCATACAGGCCATGTGACCATGTAAATCCCAAGTTTTTGTTGTGCACTTGTGCTACTTTACTTTTTGATGGGGGGAGTAATCCGTCAATAACAGTCTAACTTAAAAGGACTGATAAGCATAAGAGAATGGAAGACAGATAGTAAAAGACAAATGATGTGTGGAGAAACTTAATAGTTTGTCGATGTACTAAATAAAATAATCTTACTGGATGAAATTGCCTTGATCATTATTTATAGCCATTTCCACAAAAACTAACTTGGACTGTTTCGGTATTTCAAATGGCCTTTAATATACAAGGAACCAGGCAGCAAGTAAATTCTTTGTTTCATTTTTCTCAAGAGATTGGAAATCCCTAATGATTTCAAAGTTTTGAAAGCAACTCTTAAACAGTGTAGTTTCTCAAATGAGAAAGAATCATTAATAATATTGGATTCTTGTGTTGATGCAGATCGCCAACACTTTGGTGACTTTAAAATGATTGATAGAAGCAATGGAAAATTCATAAATGAATACTCTTTCTGGAATAATGTGGTACATTGCCGACATATCATTTTTTCCAATATTTCTCCGAGAGTTGAGGTAAGATTGATGCTCAAATTATTTTAGTAGACTATCGCAAATATTTAAGTGTGATGTTTAAGTTAATTGATCTGCAAAGACATTGCATCATCAACTCTGCATTCACCTTCTCAACATTTTTAGATTTCCATTTTGCTTATCCAACTGTGCTTCCCTCCTGGATGCAACATTGGATTCCTTATTCTCATTTGAAATTATTAATCATAATCTATTTGCTTTCAGGTTTTGATGATTCACTAAAGTCCCTGGACAAGTTGAACGAGATTAAGTTTAGACTGCCTGTTGACCTAGCTGTCAGACCCTTCAGTAACATTCGAGACGCCTTCTGAGACATGGGATCATATTACAGCAATAACTCTACACTTGTCTTATACACGAGACCTAGCCAAAAATTCACAAAAGATTTGTTTCATTTTTACTACTGCATTAAACTGTATAAAAGTTATCCCCCTTTAAGTTACCCCCCTTATAATATTTATTCAGAATTCGCCATTCCAGTGAATGATATTTCCTTAGTCCTCAGATTGTGGTGGGTGTTTGCTCTTTTTTTAGGTTTATACCCTCTAAACAATCATTTAAATGATTGTTTAGAGAAAATCAACCTGAAGAAATCAAGGGGGAGAAACATGAAAAGAGCTATCAATCAGATTGATATTCTGCTTCAGACTACAAATTTATCACTAAATTTGACTACCAGTTTACAAATTTGCTTGACTACCATCAGTTAATAATAATGCTTGACAAACACATGACATATACCTATAAACTGCCTTAGTTTAATTATTTGGTGAGTCCTTTCTCTATTTTGAGGTTAATTTTAAGGGGAAAAACATAAAGCAAGCTATCAATCAGATTGATATTCTGTTTAGGCATTGGGTACAAAGTAGAATCTATCTTTAATATTTTGCGTACCTCAGGTGAGCAATTAATTAAGAAATATGGTACCTGTTTTTAGTTCTGCTTGACTACCAATTTGAATTTTTATTTGACTTCCAGTATATAAAGTTGCTTGACTACCATGAGTATCAGTTAAAAATTATGCTTGACAACTCATAATTTATATTTTGTTTGACTACTAAGTTTATATATTCTGACATGCAATTTGACAACCAGTATATCATAATCATTAAGGCTTTAATTTTTGCTCAAATGTGTAAGACTACCAGTCCATATGTATTCTTGAATTCCTGTATATTTAACTGCTTTAATTCACACTTGTGTTATACATCTACCAAAATTTCTAAGTTATAAAACTCATATAATCTTTTTCACAAATTTGTCACAGAATTCGAACTAATTTTCTGTTTAACAGATTTGTTGCCCCATGTCTTTCCAATACACAGTTCTCTATTGTTTACTAAACTTTCTTCATCTATTTATACCCACGCAAAACTAATGTTTTCAGGGGTATAACGACTTGTTAAACAAACTTTCTGTCTCATACTATAAATCATCTCATCTTTTTATATCTACAAAAGGATCTGATCTGTTTTCATGAGATTTTTTCCATTGTTCATTTATGTAACTTTCCCTATTATATTTCATACCAAAGATGTCGCCATTATGCTTGTAAGGTACCAGTTATTCCCTGACATGTCACAAAAGTCATGTCGGACTGTCAATCTAGAGGTCCCGGGTTTGATCCCTGATGACGGCACTCATTCTTTCCGACTGTTTGTCTCTCACCAATGGGTTGATAATCGTAGAAGTATGTGAGATGGCAGCTAGAGGCTAGGAAAGGATGTGGTCGTACTGGTGAGAGAAATACCAGGAAACCATTGTTAGGTGCTCCAGCCGCTGCGATATAACTGAAAAAATGTTGAAATCAGCATAAAACTCTATTCAATCAATCAAGAGGGTTAAGCACTTTCTGCTGAAATGAAATGTTTTTCTTTCTTCACGATGCTAAGATTATTTAGCTGTCAGATGTTGAATACATCCTGCTAGTCTTGTTAAGCATTAACGGTCTAGTAGAATTAACAAAAAAATCTATTGATAATTGTTTTGAATTTGGATGGGACCAAACATTTTTTTTACATTCCAATATTATAAGTGTTTCACGAGCATTTATTTATTTATTTGGAAAAGTGCATTTACATTCCAATCTAAAATTATCCAAAAGTCTTTGAAGTAAAAGAAGATTGATTTCAACTTGTTGTTTTAATGTTACATTTAAATAAAACAATGTTATAAGGAAGAAAATTTATAACATGAAGGTTTGTTGCTAGATTCATATAAATGTTGACTATTTATCTTGAAATCACCTACTATTATCAAGAAATCCATTTTTGTAGCCAATAACGGTATGACTTTTGAGCCTGTGTTTGACATTTCCAACAATTTCAAATGTGCATTAAGCAAATACTCTGGCCAGCCTGTGCATCCACACAGTCTGTTCAGAGCCTTCACTTTATGCTTTGTATATAGATAAGGATTCAAAGCTTATTTAGACAAATAGGCAGCCTTCAAATGGCAATGTATGAGTGTGAAAGCTTCTTGATCTTTCCACCTAATTCACATGTCAAATTGTTGGAAAGGTCACATGTGGGCTCATTTATGTATTGTTTGGTTGTAAACTTACAAGAATTCCATGAAAATTAACTTTTCTATTGAGAAGTTGTATGTTTCCATGTCACTTTTACATGACAAAATATATTGATCACATGAAATCTATTTCACTTTTACTTATAACATTTGCAACTTTACATTCCCCTTGTATTGTACGAAAATTTACATTATTTGTTAATTACAGACTTTATTCAGGGATAAAGACTGACAATACCTTAGGGTCCAGCCTGCAAAGTTTTGATACATACAGTAACATTAGTGATACAGTCATTTTCTAAAATGCCCATTTGGAAATTTAAGAAGCCATTGGCAATTGGGCCCTGGCTAGATTTTTCCCCCCTGTAGGTTGTTGCTACTCTTGGGAAGTTCATCAAATGAGTACCGAATACTTAGGGTCCCTAGAGTTTAAGAGAGAAATAAAGGATTTAGATTTTCATCAAAACCTCCTATGTTTTGCTTTGTTAACTCTTTAATGTCAAAATTAAAAACAGCCAAAACTGAAAGGGGTTGATGACTATTATGAAAAGAAGGCATCATTAGTTGTATGAAATAATGTAGACAAGGGAGAAATTGATAGTTACTATTGATGGTGTCTTTTTTTCCACAGTATTTCTCAAATATAAAATCATAGATACATAAAATTCTGGGCTTGGACAAGAAATGGTTAAGTGTTTTTTTTTTTTTTTTTTTTTTTCTCAGAAATTTGTCTGAAACTTATTACAGATTATGTTTTGTTTCTTTTGTTAATTTTTGAATTTAGTTTATTCAATATCTTTCTTATTGTGCAATAATTGTTTTTGTTTCTTTGAAAGAGTTGTGTTACACTATTTATCCTTTAAATTGTAGATATTATATATATAAGCTTAGTGTTCATAGAGGGGTCTAATTTGTGTTATTGCTACATATTGCAGCATTTATGAAAACCATCATATACTCATACAATTTGGCATTTTCAAAAAATCACATAGGTGCATTGAATAGGCTCATATCAGCCTGTGCATGCATGCAGTCTAATCAGAGTCATCAAAATGCACTGCTTCTTTTTTTGCTTCAAGAAATTTAATTATAAGATATGAAGAGACTTTTTGTTGAGTTCATGGAGGTATGAAACTAAAGAACCTAATCACACTTGTGTATGAATCCTCTTCATGTATTCATACAGTGCGATTAGGTTTTTAGTTTCATACCTCCATCAATTCAACAAATACTCTCTTCATCTCTTAAATATGTTTGTTCTTTGTCCACTCATAAGTAATGTATCTAATTTGTTCAAACTTGACCTTGTTGCCTTTATGGCCGAGTAGATGAAGTATTGAAGGTCAGTGGTTTGAGCCTCACAATATCCCAAGCTCATAATAGTAGACCAAACTTCCTGCTTTCGTACGGTATTTCTCCTGATAAACGCTCCTGGAAGCTATACATAACATGGTCAGGCAACTTTTATTTCGTATGCATTTACTGATTAAAAAGTATTAAATCTATGTATTTTATGCCCTTTCCCTTTAATTTGAGGTGAATGTTCTCTAAACAATCATATAAATGTTTGCTTAGAGGAAATTCACATGAAATTAGAGAAGTCCCAACAAGTTCTTGAAATTTAGGCATTTGAAGTGGGTTTTCTTCTTCTGTAAAAAATGTAGGGGTGCTACTATTAGGTAAGGCGCTTTTATTAGGGGAACATGTACAATGTACTTATTTCTTACTACCCCTGACTTGCTTTATATAATAATGGAACATTTTTTGTTAATGAAAATAAACTTATATTTTTGAGAATCTTTTAAGGACGGTAAAAACTTACATAAAGCTTTCTTTAAAGCTTTATGCTATCAAATTTTGTTTTCATGTCATCTACGCAATTTAGCTAGTCATTTAAGATAAGTTGATATTAAAGAGTTATGTGCTTCTAACTTTAAGGTTAAATTTTAAGCTTTGTTAGGTATGTTCATATCTGTAATATTAATGTTAATGAATCTCAAACAGCTTGCTGCCAATATTCATTGAAGCATTGAGCAATTTTAGGTCAATTTATTGCCACAATAATCATAAGTTTCTCACCATTTCCTCGATTAAAAAATAAAAAAAACATTAAAAAACAAAAACAACAGCAACAAAAAAAAACACTCCAAAATAATGCTCATTCCAAAACGACCTTTTGTTCAATGAGGGATATCGGTTGGTTATCTCCCATGAAATACTCCCAAAGGAGGAAGGGTCCTAATCAGTGGTTACCTTGGGTTTTATCCTTAATTTCTTTTCACTGTAAGATTTAAAGATAAGCTCTAAATCAAATATTACGCAATTTATAAGATACATTTGACGTAAAATAAATATTTATTTTCTTCTTTGCTATTGAAAACTTTATCATAAATACAAATTGTATAAATAAGTATTTTGTATTTACAAAAATAAAATTCGCAACTTCTCAAAAGAAACTATGGATAAAATTCAAGGAATATTTCTAAAAGGACCGCTAACGATTTTGGAACACCTCTGATTTTATCCACAGAGCAAACAAGGGAAATAACACACCAAAGTACCCCATTCTGTAGAAGTATTCACAAAATTTCTGTTGCTGAAAATATTAGGTCTTTTTCCGCTCCAATTCAGCCTGTTTCTATCTACACGTCAGAAATATGGACAGGCTGTTCTGACAATTTATATATTTTATGTTTATTAATGTAGTTTAGAGGACCTAGGGTATTTAAAGGCGGTTTTGGAAAAATAAAGGTTATGTGATATAAATTCAGTTGATGTTGTTGGGATGGGAATACAATGAAGACATGTAGAAAATTGGGTTATGTAAAAAAATGTGTTAAAGCGTCAGATAAAGGGAGTGATCCTTAATTCAAAATTAAAACAGTTTTATTACTTTGCTATAAAATTCTATTTTTGGTTTAAACCTATTTATTTTACATCGATTGGGAAACAAGTTCTTACAACTTAGATTAATCCCTCTCGATTCTGCTTCCTGGAAATTTCACCAGTACTCGCGCCGAATATGTGGGCCAATGAAAGAACCAAGATCGATAGCCACTCCCGGGAATCGAACTCAGGACCTTTGGGTCGAGAAGCCGACGCTCTACCTCTAGACCACGGACACCACTGTTCTATGTTCTATGTTGTGGGTACTCATTGAAACGTCTCATCGAGACGATTTAGATAAGTACCCACTACAAAGATTTTGGTTTAAGCATTGATATCGTCGTCTGTCCCTGTTATCTAGAGCACAAAGATATTTTATGGAGATTTAAGGGTTGTGTGATATAATTATGAAATTTTTGTTGTCGGAGATCTGTTATACAGTGAAATTATTTTTGTTCACAAAAAATCCTACATTAAATGAGTATAGCATGAATATTAGTTTGTGTTTAATACTTATCACCCACCCCAATGACTTTATATTCCCTTGGCTGAGGAATGAGAGTCACGTCCATTAAAAGACCCGGATTATGAAAAAAAGGTCGACTTGATGAACGTTTATACGTTTATACTTTCTTCCGCTTAAGATAGTTCCAATCATCGAATCCGAAAGTACGAGTGATGAACATAAACAATCAGCTAATTTGAATTAAGATTTTTTGTTTACATTGGATTTTACGCCGCTTCCAACAGCTTCGCAGAGGCTGGAGCACCTAATAATGGATTCCTGGTATTTCTCACACCAGTACAGCCACTACGTCCTTTCTTAGCCTCCAGCTGCTATCACACATAGGTCTGTGATAATCAACCCAATGGCGGGAGACATAAACGCGAAAGGATGAGTGCCGCCATCGGGGATCGAATCCGGTACATCTAGATCATCAATCATAAGCACTACCAATTGAGCTATGACGGCGTCTTTCAATTAAAAGAGTATGGTACATGTACATGTATATTATGTTTTGCAAACGTATCGCATCGAAAATAACCGCATGCGATGTATCTTAAACAAATTTCCAGAAATGTTGACTTCCTATGAGTAAATAACTATTTTATAATTTCTTTTTGGCGTTAGTTAACTTTCAATATTACGCTCGCGTGAAATTACGGAAGGAATTGAGGTTCTGTTTTTAAGATTAAAATTTCTTTTTCAATAACACTACTGAGCTTTTGTTATAACTCGAATACACTATTGTGACTTGTGATTACAGTACATTTGTATACAATCGACGACTCAAAATAGCGTATTCTAATTATACATTGTATACTATTACGTTTATTTTAAATACATTTCACAGCATTTAACTCATCAGTGTATTCCGTCGAAGAATACCTGTACCACACCTTGTGCATGTATACTTATAACCCAAATCCCTTGAGATTAGCCGGTGTATCTTCGGAATCCGATTAGTCCTCATATTGCAATGCTTAGATTTTTTTGTCCGAGAATGTCTTCAGGACCAGAGTTTGTAAAACCTTTTTATGCTTAACTGAAATTTCTCAAATTTATACTTCAAATAAAAATATGATCATAAAATATAATATTAATAAGTTGTAAAGTCTCTCGAAATTCGGCCAAGATTATCTGGAACACCCCTTGTATATACTTATAATTCCATGACATGGAACATGTAAAGCGTTCAATAACCCCGAAAGCGGAAGTTAATGACAGAAAGTTCTATCGACTTCCGCTCGCCTTATTTGTATGTGCATACTACTCCATAATAAATATAAAATCTATTGAAATGCCGCCATTCTATAGACGATTCCTCCCTTCAGTACAATTTAAATGGGATTTTTAATGGATTTTAAAGGTTTCGTCCATGCATGATCCAGCATTGTTGTCTATGCTATTTGTATTATATATTAAGTAACGCTGATTTGAATGTCTTTGGGTAAGAATTAGAGTGCGTTTTATCACGCATTATCTTCAAATGTGATCCGTCATGCGAAAAGGGACCATCTGGGTAGCGCTTGCAGTGTTGATCCTATTCAGACTACGCGCAGTGCGCAGCCTGACAAGGGTCAACATTTTTAACACTTAGCTGATTTTCTGAATCAAGAATATTCAATCTTTCTTCCTGTATGTGAATTTTTGAAATGCGACCTATGTTTGATCTCTACTGGAACCAATCTCTTTGTGAAATATTTATTTGCGCACGGTTGCCAGATGGTCCCTTTTGCGTGACGGCTTATATTATGTGAAGGTGTATCTCGGTGAAACGCAAATCAAATTTCAATGTCCTTGCAACCAGATGTTTCGATAATTTCGGCAATGAAAACGGGTAAACGAGTCCAGGCCTTTAAAATTATTCGAGAAAGATATTTAAGAATTGGTTATGGAATCGAGTGACACAAAATGAGAGAAAAATAAAGACAAGAACAAAGCCCTTACTCGTTATCATTATTATCATTTTTATCATTATTATTACAATATCACTGCATCAAATGTAGTCCTTAAACGTGTTTCCTTTGTAAACTATCTAGCCGCCGTCATAGCGCAGTTGGTAGCGCGTCGGACTGTCAATCTAGAGGTCCCGGGCTCGATCCCCGACGGCGGCACTCATTCTTTCCGACTATTTGTCTCTCACCAATGGGTCGATAATCGTAGACCTATGTGAGATAGCAGCTGGAGGCTAGGAAAGGATGTGGTGGTTGTACTGGTGAGAGAAATACCAGGAATCTATTGTTAGGTGCTCCAGCCACCGCGATATAACTGAAAAAATGTTGAAAGCGGCGTTAAACTCCATTGAATCAATCAATTGTAAAGTAGCTAGTATGAATCTTCCCTAGAAGCGTGTAATTCTAACCCTTCTTATTTTCCTTCTCACTTGCAACTAGACGGTTACTGTATATCCCGCGAATGTATGACCATCAACTTCACCTCAATCACGAATAAAAGAAAACAACAACTAAATTTCAACACTTGACATTGATCTCTTACCTTGACATTCAAAGGAACTCACAATCCATTCCCTTGGCACATCTACTTAATGAAGAGATTATGTTGGCCAAATTACTTTGAAATCCATCCATTTGTGTAGCAACTATCTACAAAGTGACCTGTAACGTTAGCTGTGACATTGATCTTGACCTTGGGTCTATCCGAAAATTTATTTAATGATTGAGAATACTGAATTGTGCCAATTTATTTTGAAATCTGCTCGTAAATGTAGGAGTAATGGTCCGGAAAAACTCGAACTTACTAACGTACTTACAACAACGTGTCGTTTAGACAACTACCAAAACTCGTATGTCTCGTTCACTGCAACCAGGCTTTACAAAAGTCAACCGAAAAAGAGTTATCAATTTTGCGTATAAGCCAGTCGAACGCAGTAACCTTCATTAGTAAAACATCAACTATATTACAATTTTATCTTGAACCCGAGAAAGTGCAAAAGGATTTGCCAATTTGATAAACAGCTTTACAAAACAAATATCAAGACAGAGAATCTGTTATCTGTTTACCGTGTGTTTTATTCGTGCCCCCCCCCCCCCCCCCCCCTCAAAAAAAAACAAACCTGAATTTTACTGACACAGAGAGAAACGCCTATAGTAAATTTTGGTGAAAGTACTCGCAAGCGATTCTTTCTTTATACAAATTTTGTCATAGGTTATAATATAAGTCTTAAGCTTTTTATTGTGGCCGCTCGATTTCAGAGCTGGTATCAGACTTACGTACGTAGAATTTACATAATATTCCTTTGTCATAGCACATTACGAGGCTTTGCTTCCACTCTTTTCACCATTGAACAGTTTTCGACCATAAACTGAAAACTGCTGAAGTAAATACAGCTTTAGAACGTCTTGGACGCTGAACGCCGATCTTCTCCTTGTCGACAGTTTCAACAACACTGAGATAATATAATAGAGGGTGAAAAATGTTACTAGAATGGATATATTGCTTGTAGCAAGCATAATTTTCCCATTTTGTACAGTATCGTTCCTATATTCTCTCCTATTTTGACTAGCATGCGATCAAACTTGTCGTCTATTGTCAAATATTTTAGAAGTCCAACCCACACACTCGACACTGTCTCATATTGATAGTATTTCAAACAATTGTGGACAAAGAACGATGGCTTCTAGACACAAATCCTCGTCATGAACAATGAAGACTAGACAAATAACAAATAGCTCGTATTACCCATATCAACACATACCCTGTTTGAAACGCCAATGTTAAAAACTAATATTTGAGAAGAAAGCCGCACCAAAGATATTTTTGTCCTGGCCAGTCGATAAAAGAAAAAAAGTAAATGTTTGCTTTCAATAAGTTTATCATCTAGTAATGGATTACACCAATTTTCAGTAAAGGAGATGTTCATTTAATCCGAATTTGCCATATATATTTTACCATCTACAAAAATTACTCATGTCCTTTCTTTTTGGGAATTTCTTCCCTAACAGAGATACGCGTATCTTTTTACAATACAATATATCACAATACGATGCGATACAATAAACTTTACTTAGTTTCTTCATATCACATTGTATATACATGCACACTAAAAAATGATTACTATGCATATCTGCTCATTCAATAAAAAGTCGAATGGTGTCAAATCAAATTCATTAAATATGCATATCTGCTCATTCAATGAAACGTCGCATGGTGTCAAATCAAATTCATTAAATACAATTTAAAAGTAGTGGACCCGTAATAGTTCCGTAAAGTTTTAGAATACATAAACTTTCACAATGATAACCGAGGTTTCCTAATGAAATTCATTAGAAAACCTCGGTTAACACCGTTAAATTGGTTGAAGTTATATACCTCCACAGATTATCTTGACATTTAAGTTTATATTGTTAGTTTGGATGAAAAATAATGTTCACTGGTGTACGTGAGTTGTGCCTCTGTAAATTACCATATCGTATTTTAATATTTGTACAGAGAAAAGCTTAAGGTTTCTGAGTAACAGTTATGTATGGTATGGGGGGACCTTCTGATACCTGCTTACTTACCAGAAAAACTCAAAAGCTCTTGAATCGTAGCAGAATTCAAAGAAAAAACCTGACTTTCTAAAAATGATAGCCTATATAACATTTGTTATTTATAGTGTGGATTCATTTGGTCCGTTAATATCCAAAAAATAAGATAGTGTTCCGTTTACATTTATAAACGTCTTTGTGGTCTTTATTGTCTTATCTTAGTTTTGTTTGACGAAATTCGACGCAAATTTAATTTCGACATTGTGTCTATTCGACGTACTATAGCATTCGGCAAATGTTACAATCGACGAAAATTGAATTCGACGAATTGGCATTCGACTAAATGTAATGGACCCCTAAAACGTTGCGGAATTATTACGGGACCACTACCTTAAGAGCACCAATCCCTGGTTACAGTAAACAAAACAAGTGAGTTGATGTAGGCGCTTTGAGTTAAACTCGATTTCAATTGTCAAATATAGAATTGAAATAATTGTCATTTATTGAATTGTTAGTTTGTCATTGTCATTTATCAAATTGTAATCTGAATAAAGTAATTGATTGTACTGCGACCAAATCCTCGAATCTACGACGTTATTCTAGTATAGTAGTGAAGAATTTTGGATCAATCACCAACGGATATATTCGGAACATCACTCGGACTTTTCCGTAAACTGGAAAGTATCATTCGGCTTCTCGTGATACTTCGCTCAATACGCTCAAAGAAAACTAAATTTCTTAAACACTTATCGATCGGCGCATGTTAAAATTTGAAAACAAAACGCAGTAAAACACTGCGTTTTATTATCCAATTATAAAATGCAAAGTTTTAACCTTTGTTAATTTAGTTCTTCGCAGCGTCATATTCAGGAATGTTTGTGACGTCATATACACCCATGTGTGATTCAACGCGCATTATGGCTACGTCCTTATTATTCCCGAGGCCTTTTCCGTAGAATCGCCGAAGGGAACCAATTGCACCGGACACTGTTTCGTCATAGGAATGGGGATGCTCGTTGAATCACATAAAGCTTATGTGACCCGTCATACGTAAATGGAGCGACAGGGAACTGCGTATAAGTTAAAAAAATTAAAAAAAAAACAAAACAAAAAAAACATTTGTCGTAATTCTAGAAAAATATTCTAAAGTCACAAACATGCGAAAGCTCTGAAGTTTTCAGGTAGTAGACCCGTGATAGTTCCGCAACGTTTCGGAAGTTATGAACTTTCACAATATTAACCGAGGTTTCCTAATGAAAATCATTAGGAAACTTCGTTTAACACTGGTTAATTTCATGACTTTCGAAACGTTGGGGATCCTTTACGGGTCCACTACCTTAAGGATGGTATCACAGAAATCGCACAGACAGCATTGTGCGATTTGTTTCTTGAACATCACAAACATTCAGTAATTTGTCACAGACATTTCTATAGCATGCATCATTCTATAACAGACATGTCAGCTTCAACTAAACTAATGTGTCAGATTTTGATCGATTAGATGCATATTCGTTATACCCGTAGATTTTTTTTGAGCTTGCAATAAACTATTTCGCTGATTTTTGATTGGGAACAAGAGTTGTGAGATGTTGCAAGATAAGCAACACTTTTTATTGTTAACTAGGAGAGTGGATACATAATCAATTTTTAATGGATTTATTTGTTTGTTTGAATTTAGTTTTGCACCGCTTTCAACAATTTTGTCAGTTATATAGCAGTTGGAGTACCTTAAAATGGATTCCTGCTATTTCCCACAACAGTTGATTGGGAATATGAGTGGCGAAATGTTGCAAGATACGCAAGACTTTTTATTGTTAACTAAGAGAGTGGATACATAATCAAATGTTTAATGGATTTGTTTGAATTTGGTTATGCGCCGCTTTTAACAATCTTTCAGTTATATAGCGACAGGAGCACCTAAAATGGATCCCTGGTATTTCCCACGCCAGTACTACGATAACATCCTTTCCTAGCCTCGCTCCGCTATCCAATATAGGTATACGACTATCAATCCATTGTTGGGTCGCAAAGAGTCTGAAAGGATGAGTGCCCCGTCGGCAATCGAATTCGGAACCTCTTAATTGACAGTCCGACGCGATACCAACTGCGGCAAATGTTTTGAGGAAGGCATAAACAAAATCCAATTTGAAAATAGAATTTGGACTTTTATTCTAAACCATACCTCCCTAGAAGATCTTTCAAAACTCGCTTCATTAAATTATTCAATTCTTATCCGAAATCATACATCATAATATAGAAATATTCTTTAATTCTCACAAATATTTTGGTTTCAACATATCTTACATGTCAATATTGGAACGTTTGGTTGCAAATCGCCAATATATTTTGATGAAATTACAAAAGTGTAGTTACAATGTATCCTCTTATTCACACATTAATATGATTAGATCAAAGAAAAAGAATGCGAA
The DNA here is from genome assembly GCA_948146395.1 of Fragum whitleyi. Taxonomy (NCBI): domain Eukaryota; kingdom Metazoa; phylum Mollusca; class Bivalvia; order Cardiida; family Cardiidae; genus Fragum; species Fragum whitleyi. The sequence goes on along the minus strand of OX411551.1, from coordinate 58,397,946 downwards.
ATCACAAAGACTATCCATTTTTTAGCTTCCCTTTCCCTTTTTTATAGATCGTACAAACACCTTCTCAATGGGAAATTTAGTTTAAGATAAAGATGCATCCTTTCAATTCAGCACTATTTCTGTGTGTTGTCAATAATTATAATGATGTGTGCAGACTAGCATCGCGTGCTGAATACAAACTCTTCTGAATGTATGTTGATGAGCTCAGACAGTTTTTGAATATTTGGTACAATATAAAATATGCCGTCTATCGGCGAAAAAACGACGTATCTTTAGCTTGAATAAAGCTGTAGATACGATGATTTTGTCACCAACTGCCGATACGTCGTTCTTGTAGAGAATAGCAACAGCAAAATTGGAATTGGAGTTAGTTTCTTATCCTGCAAAGACAATTTGTAGAAAGCTCAACACATATAGGTAGGTTTTACGTTTAAAACAACTACAACAACGACAACAGCAACAACAACAAAACACCTAATGTGTGATAGATCGTTAATGTTGGGTGACTGGTGCCAAAACTATACGTTTACATTACGTTCCGGCGACAACGGTAATACCGCTAGTTCTAAACGTAACACGCCGTAGAAGTTACGTGAGTTTTATCTTCGTATTCAAGTTCTGTTATCACGGCCACCAATCCCTCTAATTCATTACAAAATGCTATGTACGAAAATTCAGAAGATGGACTTCCGAAAATGCATAAGAGGAACTACTTTTGTGTAAACATCTATATGCTTATTTTAAAAGTCGAAGAATGCTATTCGATGGGGAATTAAAGCCCCCGTCTGTGTTAAGAGCAATAAAATCGCCATTTCGTGGACATTCCTTGAATTAAGAGTTTTGAAAGATGAGTTACATGAAAAAACAAATCATTCGCCAATCGGAGGCTTTTTCGTGAAACGAATAATTTGCCTTATAAAGTAAAATATGTAAATGAGATTGTGGTCACGTGAAATACGCCCACGTGCAGAAACGGTAATGTGGCGGAATTTAATTTGGGACCGAAATGTTGCGGGTCATAAATATTCATCAAGTAAGGCCTATATTTAGATCATCGCGTCATAATCATTTGCATTACCGAATATTGGAATGACAAATCCAAGCTTAACTTTGAGAATAAATGTCGAGTTTTGGTGTTCAAAGTCGTCTAAGATCATTGTCTTGCAATTCGGAAATGTTCACGAAAATAGACGCGGGCTTTAATCAATTTTATAATCTGCTGAAATAATTCTGTTCAGATCTTTCTGTGTACAGTTAAGAACATCATGAAATTGACAAGATGAATGCTTTGGAGAGGGTTTATGAATGAAATTGAATGAGTGTGTGGAACGAGTTTTGAGTTAAATTAAAGGGGTTAAACCAATATAGCTTATTTTGTTCAAGATGAACAAAATTAGCGATATGTGTTACCTCCCTTTAATAAAATATACGTACTTTTCTGTTTATGTGTCTTCGTGTACCAACAAGACACTTTAAAATCTACACCAGCCAATAAAATCATAGAATAATGCGATCGATTTGAATCAAAGATTAGTCCTATTGAACGATTTTGAAATGTTTTCTAGTGAATTCGGGGCGTTTATGATCGATTTGAGTGAGTGTTTGGAATGAGTGAACGGAGCGCTGAGTGAATGATTTAGAATGATTTTGATCGGAATGAGTTGGAACAGGTTGCAGACAATAAATCAGCATGAGTGTAATTTGATATATATAATTAGGGAAGGTAATAAATATAATAATGGGGTATGAGTATAGGTTGGACCATATTGTGGGAAAGGGAGGAATTGAGCCTCTCAATTTCTTGTGATCCCACAGTAAAATACAATAACTTTATGGAATTCAATGTAAAAGAAAAAAACCGACGAGCATGTACCCAAAGAAAAACAGCATTACTACGATTGTTAGACGAAATGATCGAATGGATAAAGTGACTGACTAGTAGCGAACCAATGAACTCAACTTAAATTATAAAAACGGGAGTTGCGCCTGTCTGCATAGCGGTATCGGGCGAAGTAATCTATACCTTGAGAATTAGTTGTTTTTTGCGGACTCGTTGCAATATAGTGAGCATACCGTTCGACACTTTTTCTTTGAAGTGAGTTTGGACTGTGGCTTACGAGCCCTACAGGTAAATGCTCTATAGGTAAATGTAACCCTTGGTTTCCCTCGCCTACAAAAAGCCTTGCTAAAAAGATTAAGAAATTGTAGCGCATGCCTTCAAATGTCACCTGCCTATTATAAACCAGGCCTTCAGTGCTTTAAGCGCTTTAATAAAGATACGACGATTTTGTCAGAAACTGAAGATACGTTTAATTGTCATTCTTGCAAAGAAAAGCAACAGCAAAATTGGAATTGGCGTTAGTTTCTTATACTGCAAATACAATTTGTAGAAAGATCAACACATGTAGGTAGGTTTTACATTTAATACAAAAACAACAACAACAACAACAACACCAACAACAGCAAAAACTAATGTGTGATAGATCGTTAATGTAGGGTGACTGGTGCCATAACTATACGTTTACTAGTTAATTACGTTCCGGCGACAACGGTAATCCCGTTAGTTCAAAACGTAACACGCCGTAGGAGTTAGGTGAGTTTTATCTTGGTATTCAAGTTCTGTTAGCACGGCCACCAATCCCTCCGATTCTTTACAAAATGCCATGTAAAATTCAGAAGATGGACTCCCGACAATGCATAAGAGGAACTACTTTTAAGTAAACATCTATATGCTTATTTTAAAAGTCGAAGAATGCTATTCGATGGGGAATTAAAGCCCCCGTCTGTATTTAGAGTAATAAAATCGCCATTTCGTGAGCATTCTTTGAACAGTTTTTCTCGATTGAGAGTTTTTAAAGATGAGTTACATGAAAATACAAATCAACCGACAAACGGCGGCTTTTTCGTGAAACGCATAATTTCCGCCGCATAAGGTAAAATATGTAAATGAGATTGTGGTCACGTGAAATACGCCCACGTGCAGGAGCGGTAATGTAGTGGTATTCAAATTGGAGATCGAAATGTTGCGGGTCATAAATATTCATCAAGTTAGGCCTAAATTTAGACTATCGCGTCGTCATTTGCATTAACGAATATTGGAATGTTTAATTCAAGTTTATCTTTGAGAATAAAAGTCGAGTTTTGGTGTTCAAAGTCGTCATAGATCATTGTTTTGCGTTTCGGAAATGTTCACGAAAACAGACGGGGCTTTAATCAAACTTAAAATCTGAAATTGACAAGGTGAATGCTTTTGAGAGGGTTTATGAATGTCCCTTACCCGATCGCCGAGTGACGATTTCTTATCGAAAGATCAGTAAAACGCTGATTGTTGAAGCCTTCGTTTGTAGTGTTTTGAATTTAACTTCCTAGCGCTCACGGTTTACCGTAGAGTAGATGGTCTCAACCTGTGAATAGAAGTTGATATACGCTTGGTCAATTGGTTTGTTTAATACAATCATCGATTATATTAATAATGCAGTTGGAACCTATCACAAGGTTTTTATATAATATCATTTGGAACCAAAACTTAAAGGACACACACAAAAGTCACATACATTTACAATCAAGCAGTTCAATGCTAATAACGAACAGTAACAGAGTGTTACAATCGTCTAAGAAACTTTGTGACATGATTTAATACTGAAAAATTAGATCGTCGACACAATAACGAGACCGTGACGAGACACGGGGGAAACGTCTCACACGTCAGTGTAATTAATATAGAGTGTAGATATCATAAATAGTCTGGAAAATATTTTAATGTCTGTTTTCTCTTCAAATTTAATATTTTTGGTTTTCATCAATTTTCCTACATTCTGGATGGCTAAAAAATTGGTATAATCCTGGAAAAGAAATGAGTACGAAGCTTTTTTTTAAGCTTGCGCGCGATGTAGTCCCGCAAGAAATCTTATTAAAGAGAAATTTTCCATTTTTGAATTATGATGAATTATAAGATATGAAGAGAGTACTTTTTTTAATTTCACAGAAGTATGAAACTAGAATCGTAATCACACTCATGTATGGATCCGCGAAAAAATCAACAAATATTCTTTTCATCTCTTAAGTCGAACCTGGATGGAATTACTGTGATCGAGGACTTGAAAGGCACGGGTTTTATACTTGAGATGTTCATCTTTGCTGTAAAAAGGAAAATTTCTGTAGACCTTTATAGAAATCTTGCAATTACTACTCTGCATAACTACGAAGCAAAACTAGTTAGTTCTATATTCCTGTGATGAATCATTCTGAGTTGAAAATGTATCATCTTCATAACCTAAAAGGATTAACGGAACAGCCGCTTATTGTTGACTTCAACCCCTAATCGATTATATGTAATTTTAATCAAAATTCAAAAGATAATTGATTTAAGGTAGTAGACCCGTAATAGTTCCGCAACGTAAAAGCATTAATGACATTTAAGCAATGTTAACAAAGGTTTCCGAATGATTTTCATTAGGGAACCTCGTTTTAACATTGTGAACGTTCATGAGTTCCGAAATGTTGTGGAGCTATTACGGATCCACTACCTTAATGAGAATTTTTTTCGACAGCGTTTCCAGGTTCTAAGTGTCAACAAGTGTACATTCTCAACATGTGAGAGTCCTTCTATTTTTGAAACATAAAGATAGCGTGAGTTTCTAGTAGATCAATGGGGATTAGTTCATTAATTAGATTTCAATACACAACAAAGAACAAAAGTCAACATAGGGATGTCGGAACATTAGATGAGTGTTTATATATGGGATATCAATGGGAGCAAATTAATCGACATGTATCAAGACAGATTTAGGACAACATGGCCATCTCGTAACACGCAATGTATCTGTTTTTTCTTATAACTATACAAATATCCGTATGATAACATCCCGTATGATATTTTTTATGATATCACATAGTTATTTTTAGAACATGATATAATGTGGTTATTTTTAGAAACCTGCATTTCAGTTAGAAACACCGATGAAAACAAGACAAATATATGTTATAAGATAAATATAATACGTTCTTAGTGTATTGTATGGAAAAAATATCAAACTCGGTTGTGAGAATTGATAATTGTCTCGGCAGAGCCTCGACAATGATCAATTCTCCCAACCTCGTTAGATATTTTTTTTCATATAATACACTAAGTACGTATTATATATCACTCCCTTTTTTCCCTCTATATTATCTTTAAAAAATCCAGCTGGGGAGGGGATAGTAATTAAAATATATACAAAGCATCCAATTCCTTATGGAAATATTTTTTTCTATTTCATGAGCAATGAATTTTGCATTCTTTTCTATTGTCAATTTTATTGTTATTAGGCAGGTTTTCCTGGATACTGAAATTGGCATTGATCTCAATCAAAACTATTCTAAATCTCTCACTCTGCGCTCCATTCATTCATTCATTCATTCATTCATTCATTCATTCATTCAAAACACTCACCCAAACCATCCAAAAAAGCCCCGAAATGACTAAAAACGATAAGATCAACAACTACTCTCAAAATAAATTTATAGCTATAGCTCTCGAGGAGACGATTCCTTTGAGTACCAACAATGTAGGATTTTTGAAAGAATAGTTGAAAAAGTGTAATTTGAAAGCTAAAATACCCTGCGTTCTGTACCTCTGTTCACATTCAAGTGATCAATGGAGTGACTTTGAATTTTTAGAGGTATAAAACTGTGAGCCTTTTAATAATTTGTGATTACGTGATTTGGCTTCTAGTATGCAATTCTGAGAAAAAAATAAATAGAAAAAAAATAAATAAAATAAAATGATTACGATTCAGAAGGTTTGCTGTTATAAAAGGAAAGTTTGATCAGAATTACATAACAATGGCGCTTTACGCTCAACAAACGCATTTTGTTTCTGTTTTAAAATTGTATCAATGTGTGTATAATTTCTGAAAGGTTTTAAACTTCCTTTTTGCATCATTTAACTCATTAGGATTATCCACCGAAGAATAGTTGGAAGAAACATTGTCCATGTATAGGCCAACTGATAATCTCCCGAAATTCGTCCAGGAATATCTGGAACACCCCTTGTATACTTATAATTCTATGACATGGAACATGTAAAGCGTTCAATAACCCCGAAAGCGGAAGTTAATGACAGAAAGTTCTATCGACTTCCGCTCGCCTTATTTGTATGTGCATACCACTCCATAATAAATATAAAATCTATTGAAATGCCGCCATTCTATAGACGATTCCTCCCTTCAGTACAATTTAAATAGGATTTTAATGGATTTTAAAGGTTTCGTTCATGCATGTTCCAGTATTGTTGTCTATGCTATATGTATGTGAAGTTGTATCTCGGTGAAATGTAAATCAAATTTCAATGTCCTTGCAACCAGATGTTTTGATAGTTTTTGCAATTAAAATGGGTAAACGATTCCAGGCCTTTAAAATTATTTGGGAAAGATATTTAAGAATTGGTTATAGAATCGAGTGAGACAAAATGAGAGAAAAATAAAGACAAGAACAAACTCCTTTCTTGTTATCATTATTATGATTTTTATCATTATTATTACTATTATCACTGCATCAAACGTAGTCCTTAAACGTGTTTCCTTTGTAAACTAGCTAGTAACAATCTTCCCTAGAATCGTGTAATTCTACCCCACCCTATTTTCCTACTCACATGCAACTAGACGGTTACTGTATATCCCGCGAATGTTTGACCATCAACTTCACCTCAATCACGAAAAAAACAACAACTCAATTTCAACATTTGACCTTGATCTCTTACCTTGTCATTCAAAGGAACTCAAAATCCATTTCACATATAACATCTACTCAATGAAGAGATTATGTTTGACAAATTATTTAAAATTTACCTATTTGTGTAGCAACTATCTACAAGCTCAATTGTAACCTTTGCTGTGACCTTTATCTTGACCTTGGGTCTATCCGAAAATTTCTTTAATGATTGAGAATACTTAATTGTGCCAATTTATTTTGAAATCTGCCCATAAATGCAGGAGTAATGGTCCGGACAAATATTCGAACTTACTGACGCACATAAAACGACTAGTGGTATAGACAACTACAACAACTCGTATGTCTCGTTCACTGCATCCGGGATTTATAAAAAGTCAACTGAAAAAGAGTTGTCGATTCGACGTATAACCAAGTCGAACTTAGTAACCTTCATTAGTAAAACATCAGCTACATTACAATTTAATCTTGAACCTAGGAAAGTGCAAAAGGATTGGCCAATTTAATAAATATCTTAACAAAACAAATATCAAGACTGAGAATCTATTTACGGTGTGTTTGGTTTTATTCAACAACAACAACAACAACCCTAATATTCGCTTTTTTCTGACAAATAAAGAGAAGCGCCTATATATCTAGTAAATTTTGTAGAAATTCTTGCAGGCATTTTTTCATAATCCAAATTTTATCATATAGGTAATAATATAAATTCAGAGCTGATGTAAGACTTGTATAGATCCCTAAGTTTAATTGAGTGATCAAAGGTCGTTTTGTCTATACATTGTATAGACAAAATTGACCTTTGATCACTCACTCTCAATTGTGGATCTATAACGTACGTAGATTTTTCATATTCCTTCGTCATAGCGCTATACGAGGCTTTGCTCCCACTTTTTTCACCACTGAACGGTTTTCGACTATAAGCTGAAACTGCTTACGTAAATACAGCTTTAGAACGTTTTCGTCGCCGAACGCCGATTTTCTACTTATAAGGGGTTAAAACTACACTGAGCTCATATAATAGAGAGGGAAATATTACGGGAATGGATTTATTGCTTGTTTCAAGAATGTTTTGCCAATTTTTTGTTCAGTTTCGTCCCTTTATTGCCTCCCGTTTCGACTAGCATTCTATCAAACTTGTCGTCTTTTGTCAAATATTCTAGAAGACCAACCCACACACTCGATATTGTCTCATATTGATAGTATTTCAAACAATCGTTGACAAAGAACGATGGCTTCTAGAGACAAGTCCTTGTCATGAACAATGATGACTAGACAAATAACAAATAGCTCGTATTACCCATATCCACACACCCCATGCTTGAAACGCCAATGTTAAAGCTAATGTTTGAAAAGAAAGACACCCCAAACTATATTTTTGTCCCGGCTAGTCGGAAAAAAAAAGTTTTCTTTAAATAAATAAATCATCTAGTAATGGATCACGCCAATTTTCACTACAGGAGATTTTTTTAAGTCAACCTGAATTTGTCATATATATTTTACCATCTACAGATATTACATAAGTCCTTTCAAACAGAGGCATGCGTAGCTTTTAATGATACTATACAGTACAATTAAAACACCCAAATACAATATAAAACAATGCAATGGACATTAATTTGTTTCTTCATCTTATGTTGAATATGGATGAACACTTAACTTCAGGGAAAATGGACTTCTATGCTTATCTGCTTATTCAATAAAAAGTCGCATGATGTCAAATTAAAATTACTATATACAATTTAAAAGTAGTATATCCGTAATAGTTCCGTAAATTTTCAGAATACATAAACTTTCACAATGATAACCGAGGTTTCCTAATGAAATTCATCAGAAAACCTCGGTTAACACTGTTAAAGTGATTACTTCTGAAAAAGTTATATACCTCCGCAGATTATCTTGACATTTAAGTTTATATTGTTAACTTTGGATGAAAAATAATGTTCACTGGTGATCATGTGTTTTTCCACTATAAATTACCATATCGTATATACTATTGTAATATTTTGTACAGAGGAAAACATAAGGTTTCTGAGTAACAGTTATTTATGACAATGGGGACCTTCTGGTACCTGCTTACTTACCTGAAAAATTAAAAAGCTCTTGAATCGTAGCAGAATTCGAAGAAAAAGCTAACTTGACTTTCTAAAAATTACAGCATATATAACATTTGTTATTTATAGTGTGGATTCATTTGGTCAGTTAATATCCAAAAATTAAGAAAGTGTTCCGTTTACATTTATAAACGTCTTTGTGGTCTTTATTGTCTAATCTTAGTTTTGTTCGACGAAATTTGACGAGATTCGACGCAAAATTAATTCCGATCAAGTGTCTATTCGACGTACTATAGCATTCGGCAAATGTTACAATCGACGAAAATTGAATTCGACGAATTGGCATTCGACTAAATGTAATGGACCCCTAAAACGTTGCGGAATTATTACGGGACCACTACCTTAAGAGCACCAATCCCTGGTTACAGTAAACAAAACAAGTGAGTTGATGTAGGCGCTTTGAGTTAAACTCGATTTCAATTGTCAAATATAGAATTGAAATAATTGTCATTTATTGAATTGTTAGTTTGTCATTGTCATTTATCAAATTGTAATCTGAATAAAGTAATTGATTGTACTGCGACCAAATCCTCGAATCTACGACGTTATTCTAGTATAGTAGTGAAGAATTTTGGATCAATCACCAACGGATATATTCGGAACATCACTCGGACTTTTCCGTAAACTGGAAAGTATCATTCGGCTTCTCGTGATACTTCGCTCAATACGCTCAAAGAAAACTAAATTTCTTAAACACTTATCGATCGGCGCATGTTAAAATTTGAAAACAAAACGCAGTAAAACACTGCGTTTTATTATCCAATTATAAAATGCAAAGTTTTAACCTTTGTTAATTTAGTTCTTCGCAGCGTCATATTCAGGAATGTTTGTGACGTCATATACACCCATGTGTGATTCAACGCGCATTATGGCTACGTCCTTATTATTCCCGAGGCCTTTTCCGTAGAATCGCCGAAGGGAACCAATTGCACCGGACACTGTTTCGTCATAGGAATGGGGATGCTCGTTGAATCACATAAAGCTTATGTGACCCGTCATACGTAAATGGAGCGACAGGGAACTGCGTATAAGTTAAAAAAATTAAAAAAAAAAAAAAAAAAAAAAAAACCATTTGTCGTAATTCTAGAAAAATATTCTAAAGTCACAAACATGCGAAAGCTCTGAAGTTTTCAGGTAGTAGACCCGTGATAGTTCCGCAACGTTTCGGAAGTTATGAACTTTCACAATATTAACCGAGGTTTCCTAATGAAAATCATTAGGAAACTTCGTTTAACACTGGTTAATTTCATGACTTTCGAAACGTTGGGGGATCCTTTACGGGTCCACTACCTTAAGGATGGTATCACAGAAATCGCACAGACAGCATTGTGCGATTTGTTTCTTGAACATCACAAACATTCAGTAATTTGTCACAGACATTTCTATAGCATGCATCATTCTATAACAGACATGTCAGCTTCAACTAAACTAATGTGTCAGATTTTGATCGATTAGATGCATATTCGTTATACCCGTAGATTTTTTTTGAGCTTGCAATAAACTATTTCGCTGATTTTTGATTGGGAACAAGAGTTGTGAGATGTTGCAAGATAAGCAACACTTTTTATTGTTAACTAGGAGAGTGGATACATAATCAATTTTTAATGGATTTATTTGTTTGTTTGAATTTAGTTTTGCACCGCTTTCAACAATTTTGTCAGTTATATAGCAGTTGGAGTACCTTAAAATGGATTCCTGCTATTTCCCATAGAAGTTGATTGGGAATATGAGTGGCGAAATGTTGCAAGATACGCAAGACTTTTTATTGTTAACTAAGAGAGTGGATACATTATCAAATGTTTAATGGATTTACTTGTTTGTTTCAATTTAGTTTTTCGCCGCTTTCAACAATCTTTCAGTTATTTAGCGGCTGTAGCACCTAAAATTGATCCCTGTTTTTTTTCACAGCAGTGCTACCATAACACCCTCTCCTAGCCTCCCTCTGCTATCCAACATAGGTATACAATTATCAACCAATTGTTGGGAGACAAATAGTCTGAAAGACCGATCGGAACCTCTAGATTAACAATCCGACGCGATACCAAATGCGCTTTGACAGCGGCAAATGTTTTGAGGAAGGCTTAAAACTTTAATTCTATAAAAAAAAAAAAAAAAAAAAAACACTCTTGACTGATTGACTGGATTTATGAGGATTGGGATTTTTACTATAAAAGCTGTTTTACTTTCAGTGATATACATTGAACAGATATAAAGTTAAAGCAGCTAAGGGAAAATGCCAGTCCTCCCGGACTCCGGCAGACAAGAAAGTCTGCGACCAACTAGGAATCTCCCAACGACATGGGTGATACCACAAAATTGTCGCTTATTGGACGAAATTATCGGTTATGTTATACCTCCATAGAAGATCTTTCAAAACTCGCTCATCAAACTCATTCAATTTTTATCCGAAATCATTCCAAAATCATTCATCATGTCAATTTCACCACGTTCCTAACTGTAATTGAGATTATCTTGTTTTTATTTGTCTGTTATAGTCTTCAATCAATAAAGTTATAAAAAAGATAATATTCATAGTGAATATTGGGGGCTGAGATTTTTGATGATTACACTCCTCTAAACTACTAAGCGGCCACTTGCCTTTTTAGTCATATGTTATAAATGCCGCATGGTTTCATCCCGTTTTTGCTTGAATAATGTAGCTAAATCATTTATGAAGTCAACGAGAGAAAAATCAATGAAATAATTCAACAAGAAATCTTTTAAAATTAAACGAATGTAGGTGTACCCTCGATTTCAAAGTTAACATTGTTGGGTGGGGTATTTTTGACAATTCTTGTTAGAAAAAGGATTGTGTAGAACCTTTTGGCATTTCTTATTAATTTAAGAAGTCCACATGCGTTGTACCACTGGTATTAGTACAAAAGATTGACAGGCGTTGCGTTTTTCAAGTATCGAAAAATTCAAATTTCTCGTAAAAGTGTCAATTTTGTGACTTTTGAATTTGAGGGCACGTGCATTTAATTCCGTCTTTAGGACTTACTGATGCATTATTGTACAAAGCAATTGGATAGGATGATGACCACTCTTTCGAAAGACAAAGTTCATATTTCAAAATAAAAGCGGGAAATGTGTGAAAATTTAGGAAAGGTAAGGTGGCCGCTTAGAACTTTTGAGTAGTGTATACAGTCATAGAAATATTCTTTAATTCAAGCAGATACTAGAATGTTGATTTGAACATAGCTAACATGTCAATATTGGAACGTTTGGATGTAAATCGCCAAAAGATTTTGATAGTATTACCGAATTACAATGTATGTGCGTGATTAGATGAAAGAAAAAGAATGAGAAAATATAAACATTTTTAAACTTCCCTTTTTCATTTTTCATAGATCGTACAAACACTTTAGCCTTTGGAGATTTAGTTTTAGATAAAGATGAATCCTTTCAATTTGCAACTATTTCTGTGTGTTGTCAATAATTATAATTATGTGTGCAGACTAGCATCGCGTGATGAATACAAACTCTTCTGAATGTGTGTTGATGAGCACAGACAGTTTTTGAATATTTGGTACAATATAAAATATGCCGTCGTTTGGCGACAAAAACGCCGTATCTGCAGCTTGAATAAAGCTGTAGATACGACGTTTTTGTCACAAAATGACGATACGTGTAGTTGTCATTCTGGTAGAGAATAGCAACAGCAACATTTGAATTGGAGTTAGTTTCTTATCCTGCAAAGACAAATTGTAGAAAGATCAACACATATAGGTAGGTTTTACGTTTAAAACATCAAATACAACAACAACAACAACAACAACAACAACAACAAACTAATGTGTGATAGATCGTTAATGTTGGGTGACTTGTGCAATAACTATACGTTTACATTACGTTCCGACGACAACGGTTATCCCGTTAGTTCACAACGTAACACGCCGTAGGAGTTAGGCGAGTTTTATCTTGGTATTCAAGTTCTGTTAGCGCGGCCACCAATCCCTCCGATTCTTTACAAAATGCTATGTAAAATTCAGAAGATTGACTTCCGACAATGCACAAGAGGAAAAGGAACTACTTTTGTGTAAAATCTATATGCTTGCATTTAAAGTCGAAGAATGCTTTTCGAAGGGGAATTAAGGCCCTCGTCTGTGTTTAGAGTAATAAAATCGCCATTTCGCGAGCATTCTTTTAACAGTTTTTCTTAATTAAGAGTTTTGAAAGATGAGTTACATAAAAATAATCAAAGTACTGAAAGTACTGATAAGTTGGAATGCGTTCAAGAGACGGTGACCTCAAGCCACTTACGAAGCTGACTCCTCCCGCCCACCACAGGTGATCACATAATATGTCTCGTCTTTTGACGGGCGTATATAAATTCTTTTTATTTCAACAACGAGAAACGCTTGAACCCCCTGAATCGCTATACAAGCCTGAATCTGACGAAAGAAAAAATGATAAAAAGAAAGAAATGAGAGAACATAATTCTGCTAAAGAAAAAAGGCAAGAAAATAGATTGGTGCTCACTTTAAATCAATGTAAACGCAGATGATATAATTACCATGCGCGAATCGAGGAGAAAAGATGGTCGTTAATAGCCTTCATAAAAATCTTTGGAAATCACAGACAATTTGTATCGTAAAATTTAACCTTTGAATCTGTACGCGCAGGTGATCTGATATAAACTTACGCGTAAGTGGGTAAAATGTCCCCTAAATTACAGAACATAAAATCACCATACTGACAAAAAAGAGGTTTACTTGTATGTCCTGAAACAATGAGTATTTCAACGAGCGTACAACGACTCCGGGCTGTCGCGCTGGATGTGTGGAGCATTTCACGACTAATTGTACCTGATGCATCCTGGTAAAATGAGCATGATCACGTGTACCAAGCTCTAGGTGAATGTTTCGAGGTCTTAACTTTTAATCATTCTATCATTATCATCATTTTCAATTATTATTGTGATTCGTTTATTGGTTTTTTTTCTACTTTAATTCTCATACAAACTTCTTCAAAAGGATAGATGCAACAACAGAGACCCTGATTTTGTTTCTCATTGACTATTACTTTGCGTTTGAATGGAATGTATTGTACCAAATTTTGATTCTCCCATTCTAACGCTTGCAGATGGAAGTATTTGTAATAAATCTTTCATGCGTAAGTTGTCGTTGTCGTAGCAGTGTAACTACACAGAACACTTTGATACATTGAAATTTCAATCCTTTACTATAGAATTATTTACTGTTTGAAATGATGGTTCACACTTTGCGTTTACCTAACAGAAATTACTCACTTTTTTATTGTTCGCGGTTTTGCAGCTTTGTAGATGATTCACTGTAAACCCTGGAATTTCAATAATCAAAGTTTCGCCTCGAGAATGGAATAACGGAGTCTTTACTAAGACAACTTTTTTATTTAAATACGTATAATTAAATAAAGTCTAGTGAATCTTTATTCTTTGCCTCCCTAAACCAATTAAGGTTTCGTTTTTTGCTACGATCAAAATAGGGTTAGGTCCTACGATAAATATAACAATTTGATACCATTATATAAATATTTTGCGACAATCGTACGATTATCTTAGAGCTAAATCAAACTACAAAATGATGGTGCATCCATTCTTTCCGGTATATCTTTTTTTATTTTACTATATTGCACTTGGAAAATTGGTATCATTAAAGCTTAATAATCGGAAAACCCTCTGCTAGAGTAACAAGAGTCCCATAGGCACAATATACGCCGTCACTCTGCTGCTGTTTCACAAAAATACTTGTAGACTATTCTTTTTTTTGACAGAACACAATTCAAAACATTTGCAGACTACTTATTTAAATTGTTAAGCTCAAACTGTTCGTTATGATTGATTGATTGAATGGGGTTTAATGTCTCTTTAAACTTCAACTAATAATAATAATAATAAGATGAAGAATAAGCTTTGAAAGTATCAACCAAATCAATCCTTAAAAAGAGAGGTGTTGACTTTTATCTCAAATGTACAATTTGTATAATAAGAAAAGTAACAATACGGCCATTTTTGTCAATGGAGTTGCATTCACAAGAACTTTGACATGAAGGCCCCCTTTTCCATGACGCGACTGAAATTCACTTAACTGCAACAACATGCACAAATTCAGGTTACAATGAACATTTCGTAGATTTTTTTTAAATAAGTCTATAAATAGAGGGGGAGTTCCGTTTACAAGAATTTTTTCAAGAAGGTCCCTTTGTCCACGACGCAGCTGTATTTCACCAACCACGACTATATATGGGCAAGGTCAGGTGACTAGGAACACTGTTTTGTGAAAGTTTCATCCAAAACATTCCAGAAATGGAGGGGGACGCTGCGTTCACAATAATGTTTTCAATACAATGCCTCTTTTTTTCCATGACACGGCTAAAAAAATACCAAACTGCGACTGTATGCGCTGGGTCAGGTGTCTAGGAACATTTTGTGAAAGTTTCATCCAAATTGGTCCTTAAATGAAGGAGTTGTGTTCACAAGACTTTTTAAATGAAGGCCCCCTTTTCCAGGACGCGGCTAATATTCACTAAACCCGAACAATATGCACTAGGTCAGGACACTAGGAAGATTCTGTGAAAAGTTCATCAAAATCTGTCCATAAATGAGGGAGGAGTTGTGTTCACGTATCGACAAAATTGACCTTTGATCACTCACTTAAACTTGTGGATCTATACCTTCATCAATCCTTGCTGCGTCCGCCATCAAGTTAAATTGTCGCGCGATTTTAGAAATGGGGTTCCGTTTTTAGAGAAGTAATAAAGAGAGAATATTTATATGATCGGTTTTTTAATGCAGATAAATATCTGTAGATGTTGTGCGTTTCTTATGATGGTTTACGGAACAATTTGATAACTTTTTTTGTTGAAGTGTGTAATAAGGGCGTTCAGAAAGAGAAACTAGACCTCCAAAAGAAGCTATAACATGATTTTACGAAAAACAGGTAGCGGCATTACCAAATAAGCAGATCACGTGATTGGCTTGTACTATTGCCACAATTCTACGAAAAAGAGGTCGTGACATTACCAAATAAGCAGATCACGTGATTGGCTAGCGCTATTGTCAACAGCTGACCTTAATGGGCTTGACTTATCACATGATTTCCAAATATAGTAATGCAAACATGTGGTACTAGTAAATTCGTAAGCAAGTTTCAATAAATATCGTTTGAAACATAAATTAGCGTGTTAATAATTGACATGAAGTGGTTATTGTGTAATTGTTTAGCATGAATACTTCTTGATGAAATAAACTATATGTCTATGTCCAGCCGAGATAAACAAAACATGCCGAAGTGTATTCACATCCTGTTCACGTGATGTGTGTTATCAAAAAACCCGAAATGAAATTATCTTGTGTTCATTTTGCGGTTTTGTTAAATCTAAGTTGGAATTGCTCCGCATTCCAACTTAAAAATCAATCGACAAACGGCGGCTTTTTCGTGAAACGCATAATCTATATAGTAAAAAATATGTAAATGAGATTGTGGTCACGTGAAATACGCCCACGTGCAGGGGCGGTAATGTAGCGGTATTCAAATTGGAGACCGAAATGTTGCGGGTCATAAATATTCATCAAGTTAGGCCTATGTTTAGATCGCGTCATAATCATTTGCATGACCGAATTTTGGAATGTCAAATTCAAGCTTATCTTAGAGAAAAAAGTCGAATTTGATGTTCAAAGTCGACTAAGATCATTGTCTTGCGTTTCGGAAATGTTCACGAAAACAGACGGGGGCTTTAATCAAATTTATAATCTGTTGAAATAATTCTGTTCAGACCTACCTGTGTACAGTAAAGAACATCGTGAAATTGACAATGTGAATGCTTGAGAGGGTTTATGAATAAAATTGAATGAGTGTTTGGAGCGAGCTTTGAGTGACTACTATAGCTAATTTTGTTCATGATGAACAAAATTAGCGGTATTTGTTACCCCCCTTTAAAATATACACGTACTTTTCCGTTTATATGTCTTCGTGGACCAACAAGACACTTTAAAATCCACACCAGCAAATAGAATAATTGGATCGATTTGAATTAAAGATTAGTTCTATTGAATGATTTTGAAAAGTTTTCTTGTGATTTCGAAGCGTTTATGATCGATTTGAGTGAGTGTTCGAAATGAATGAATGAAGCGCAGAGTGAATGATTCAGAATAATTTTGATCGGAATGAGTGTCAATTTCACGATGTTTAAACTGAAATTGTCAATTTCTTCCGAAGTGAGCACATGTACGTCGTTTTTTTAGTAAGTTCACAAAAGATAAGTCGAAATGTCAATGGAAACGATATATTATTTAATACAATCAACGGATACGGTTAGATATATTCTTCGATTTGTTAAAAAGCATTTAAAGCACCCATATATTAGTCAAAACAAAACAGCATGTAGATGCTTATGTAAAAATAGATTCTAGTTCCATTGTGCTATGCGGAAAGTCCATCTTCTGAGTTTTCGTACATAGCATTTGGAATGAACGAGAGGGATTTTAGACCGTGGTAAGGTCATGTCATTTTTTCGCATGGTCTATAAAGGTATTCGTGACGAACCGTGTATAGAAACGCCCGGCGTACTACGGTTCAACCCAGTCTTTAACGAATGTGTGTACGGTCCGTCCCGGTCCGTCAAGTTCTAGATGAAAAAGAGCTTGGTACTGCCCCTGACCCGATCGCCGAGTCATGTTTTCTCATAGAAATTTCCGAAAACACTTATTGGTGAAGCCTTTGTTTGCAGTGTTTTGTAATTTATCTTCCTGACACTCACGGTTTATCGTAGAGTAGATGACCTTAACCTATGAACAGAACTTGCTATACGCTTGGTCAATTGGTTTGTTTAATACAATTACCGATCATATTGATAGTGCAGTTGGAACCAATCAAAAGGTATTATATAATATCATTCGGTACCGCAACTAAAAGGGCACACACAAAAGTCACAAACATGTACAATCAAACAGCTCAATGCTAATAACATGAATAACATGTATGTATGTAATAACGAACAGTAACAGAGTGTTACAATCGTCTAAGAAACTTTGTGACATGATTTAATACTGAAGAATTAGATCGTTGACACAATAACGAGACCGTGATGAGACACGAGGGAAAAGTCTCATACGTCAGTGTAATTAATATAGAGTGTAGATATTATAAATAGTCTGGAAAATATTTTGTTGTCTCTTTTCTCTCAAGCATTATTAGACATTTTTCACGAGTAGTTCACGATGAGTTCGTGAAATAAAGTGATCAAATTTCTTTCTCAACTTGTCTACTAAAACTAACACTTCAAATAATTTTCCTGCATTGTGGTTGGCTGAAAAAATGGTTTAATCCTGAATGAAAATAATAATAATAATAATTAAAGGAAAGAAACAAATGAGTACGATTTTTTTTTAGTTTGCGCGCGCAAGAAATCTATCTTATCAAAGAGAAATTATCCATTTTTGAATTATGATAAATTATAAGATATGAAGAGAGTTTTTTTATAGTTTCACAGAAGTATGAAGCTAAAAACGTAATCACAGTGACACTCATGTATGGATCCGCAAAAAAATCAACAAATATTCTCTTCATCTCTTAAATCGAACCTGAATGGAATTATTGAGATCGAGGACTTGAAAAACACGGGTTTTATACTTGAGATGTTCATCTTTGCATTAAAAAGGCAATTTTCTGTAGACCTTTATAGAAATCGTGCAATTACTACTCTGCATAACTACGAAGCAAAACTAGTAAGTTCTATATTCCTGTGATGAATCATTCTGAATTGAAATTGTATCATCTTCATAACCTAAAAGTATTAACGGAACAGCCGCTTATTGTTGACTTCAACCCCTAATCGATTATATCTAATTTTTAATCAAAGTTCAAAGGACAATGAATTAAGGAAGTAGACCCGTAATAGTTTCGTAACGTTTTAGTATTAATGAAATTTAAACAGTGTTAACAAAGGTTTCCAAAATATTTCATTAGGGAACCTAGTGTTAACATTGTGAACGTTCATGAGCTCCGAAATGTTGTGGATCTATTACGGGACCACTACCTTAATGAGAACTTTTTATGAAAGCGTTTCCAGGTTCTAAGTGTCAAAAAGTGTACATTCTCAAACATGTGAGAGTCCTTCTATTTTTGAAACAGAAAGAGAGCTTGAGGTTCTAATAGATCAATGAGGATTAGTTCATTAATTAGATCTCAATACACTTCAAAGAACAAAAGTCAACAAAGAGATGTAAGAGCATAAGATGAGTGTTTATAAATGGGATATCAATGGGAGCAAATTAATCGACATGTATCAAGACAGATGCAGGATATCATGGCCATCTCGAAACACGCTATGTATCTTTTTAACTCCATGCTTTCCCTCTAAATTATCTTTAAACAAGAGCTGTCACTGTAAGATGACAATGCCCCCGACACCGCTTTGATAGTAATAAGGAAGTTATGGCCAATGTTAAAGTTTTTGGACGGAATGACGGACGGACGGACGGACAGACGGACGGACAGACGGACGGACAGACGGACGGACGGACAAGTCAAATTTATTATGCCTCCCTATCGGGGGCATAAAAATCCAGCCGGGGAGGGGATAGTAATTGAAATAGGTACAAAGCATCCAATTCCTTATGGGAATATTTTTTTTCTATTTTATGAACAATGAATTTTGCATTCTTTTCTATTGTCAATTTTATTGTCATTAGGCAGGTTTTCCTGGATACTGATATTGGCATTCATCTCAATCAAAACCATTCTAAATCGCTCACTCTGCGCTCCATTCATTCATTCATTCATTCATTCATTCATTTATTCATTCATTCATTCCAAACACTCACTAAAACCATTCAAAAACGCCCCGAAATGACTAAAAAATTATAAGATCAACAACTACTCTCAAAATAAATTTATAGCCATATAGCTCTCGAAGAGACGATTCCTTTGAGTACCAACAATATAGGATTTTTGAAAAAAATTGAATAAATGTAATTTGAAATCTAAGATAACCCGCTCTCTGTTACTCTGTACACATTCAAGTGATCAATGGAGTGGCTTTGAATTTTTAGAGGTATAAAACTGTGAACCTTTTAATAATATGTGATTACGTGATTTGGTTTCTAGTATGCAATTCTGATAGTAAATAAATAAATAAATAAATAAATAAATAAATAAATAAATAAATAAATAAATAAATAAATAAATAAATTAATAAATTAATAAGTAAATAAATAAACAAATAAATAAATAAATAAATAAATAAATAAATAAATAAATAAATAAATAAAATAAAATGACTACGATACAGAAGGTTTGCTGTTATAAAAGGAAAATTTGATCACAATCACATAATATTGGCGCTTTACGCTCAACAAACGTATTTTCTTAATAAAGATCGATTGAAATAAAAATATTATAAGAATTGAACAGAACAGGCTAGGTTGTTTGAAATGAAGTAGGTCATCCACTTTTTGCAAGAAGCTGTGTACGAGGATCGATCAATAATAACGTGGACTTTAACTATAACTCTGAAATTTCCCGACAGAAATGAATAAAATTTTATACACGTCTGACACTATTTAATGTTAACAGTAACAAAATACAATCTAAAGTACTACCCAGGTACTTCTACAACCGTTGGTATAAAACTCGGGCCCAAAGCGTAGTTATGCAAGCAATTTATTTTGAGTTATTTTATAAACACATTATGTCATATATAGCATTCTTTTTTTTTAAAACGTGTAGATCTGTGTAAGGTATGGTGTGTTATCACAACATAAATTGACATTAATAATTTATATCCTGTAAGGTTAGTTAGAAATATATCAGTTTCAATTTCACTGAATTATAAATATATAGTAATTTATTATAGATCATTGAATAAAAAACTATTATTTGAAATAAATCGCAGAAAATATTTCACAATATTATGGTGTGATGTCGCACCATACCTAACATCTATTTTAAAAACAAACCAAACCGGTAGGACATGTATGTTGACAAAATGAATGCAAATCGATTGTTCCAAAAGAGCCTTTTCAGACTGAGCTTTATATCTGAGGTTGTAGTAGTACCTAGGTAGTACTTTAGACTGTACTTTGTTAAGATATGAACCAATTTTATCCAACCGTCATGCAGTTGCTTGCCTTGTACAATGATTATTATGGCGCGCGAACGGGGTCAAAAGTAAGAATACCGCTATACCCACAAAATAATGGAGGTATACCTCTAATATTATATCGGTATACCGATAAAAAATGTGGGTAAACCTATAAAATAAGGGTAAACCTGTAAAAAATGGGAGTATACCGATAAAAAATGGAGGTTTACCGTTAATTTACAGGTGCACCCTTATTATTTTTGACCCCTTTCATGGAAATGTCATTATCCAATCAGAATGCGCGTTGCATCCCGTCTTTTCGGTACTTTCCGTACTTTTCTGCGGCGCTGTTTTGTTTACTGGGTACTGGAGACAGACAAACGGTTTTAAACCACGAAAAATCAGTTTAACTAGCATTTAAACAACGATTTCAGTAACTTACGGTAAGAATTAAAGATTAAAAACTATTTCGCGATAACACTTTGTTAAACGTTGCAAAGAGTTTGTATCAACGAAAAACTGAATTCGTCCCATCGAATTTCGTTCCAATCAATCAGTGACATAAACTTCTACAGAAGGGCACAGAGACATATGATAGAATTATAGAAACTAGGTAAATAGTGCTTTTCCTGTCAACGAATACGAAGAACCTGGCAAGCTCAGCCAGTAATGCATTTGGCTGACTTTCAACAGCATGGGGCTGTGAGTTTGAACAAAGGGCCAACTTATTTCTTACCCTGGGCGGGTACTGTTGCCCGCAAAATCAGAGTATCTCTCAGAAAGGGGGCTACCAGCTCTCTACTGGTCTACATATCGACTATCAGAATAGCCAAGAATAGGCTATTCTGCGACATTGAGACCAGTCTACACCCAACCCAAAAGAGGGCCAGAAATAAGTTGGCCCAAAGTGAAGTGATCGACAGTGGGTAGACTCATGACCTGGTAGTAGGTACCCAGCTAGCTCAGTTGTTAGGGTTTACAGTTAAAACGGCCTAAAGTCAAAACGACCCAGAGTCAAAACGGCCTGTAATTTGGTCAAAAGGCCCAAACCAGTTTTTACAATTGATCAAAAAGGTCCAAACATTTAACCTGTTCAATTTTCTTTTCTTTTCCAATGAAAATATATTTTATAAAACCATTTTAGCCTTTGTGAAGCTAAAAGCTTATATTCATATATGTTATAACTATGTAAATGATGTAAGTAAACATGGTTGACATTGTTTAAGAAAGGTATATAATGGCTTCAACGAGGCAGAAAATATTTATTACCCTTTTGTGAAAAGGATTGGATTAGGTGTGAAATTACAATCACATGTATAATCACACTTTTTAAAGCACATAATTCAATCCGGAAAACTATTTTGTTTCTAATGTGTGACGGTCCTTTGAAATATCAAATAAAATTACCCAACTTGATCTTTATTATCAATTAATTCAACATCGAAGCATTTCCATCATGCTTGTTTGAGATAAACATGATATAGAACCAACAAGCTTTGTGAGGAAAAGGTTAAGGAGATTTGATTACTCCTGATCAAATAACTTTCATTTATCAAAGGGATATTTGGTCTTTACATACATCACAATCATGCTCTTTCGAAAGATATCAGTAATAGTCCATTTCAATTGAAAATAAATAGAATAAATTGTAACACAATGGAATCCACCTACTATTTAGAACTTTGCAAATAGGTGTCAAAAGGCAAAAAAAAATATTGTCAAGATCAATTTGCTTTCAATTTTTATTTTATCTATGTTATATGCAATCTCAACCTTCCTTCATATTGAAAAAAAGACAATAAATGATCAATTTCACAAAATTAATCATTAGTGTAACATTTATTTTTTTCACTTTGAATATTGAAATAAAGATCATCATAAAGAGATTTAAAGAATCTTGTTTAGTATAATTTTCAAATACTTATTTTTTTTGTGAAAAATTCTTTTTAGGCAGTTTTGACCAAATGTAAAATCTGCTTTCCGCCATTTTGATCAAATTACGGGCCGTTTTGACTGAAATTCGGGCCATTTTGAGTCAGGGCCGTTTTGACTTTGGACCGTTTTGACTTGGACCCATTGTTAGAGGTCCGTGCTAGTGTTCTGCAGGTCATGTTCGTTGTGCATTGTCTGTCATCTGTTGTCAGACATCAACAATTTAAGTGTTTACACTCTAGAGGCCACAAATATTGTCTAATCTTCATGAAATTCGGTCAGAATGTTCTTCGGGTCACAAGGAAGAACCCTATTGAAAATGGGAAGGATCCATGCCTTATCACAGGAAAAGGGGCCTTTATGATATTTTTCTTGTTTACGCTCTAGAGGCCACAAATATTATCCAATCTTCATGAAACTTGGACAGAATGTTTGCCATTCACAAGGATGAAGCCTATTGAAAATGGGGTGGATCTATTCAATATCACGGGAAAAGGGGCCTTAATGATACTTTTCTTGTTGACACTCTAGAGGCTATAAATATGGTCTAATCTTCATGAAACTTGGTCAGAATGTTTGTCAGATCACACGAATGAAATTGGAATGATCTGTGCCATATCATGGAAAAAAAGGGCCTTAATGATAATTTTCTTGTTTACACTCTAGGGGTCTCAAATATGGTCCTATCTTCATGAAACTTTGTCAGAATGTTTGTCAGGTCACAAGGATGAACCCTATTGAAAATTGGAAGGATCTGGCCATATCACAGGAAAAGGGGCCTTAATGATACTTTTCTTGTTGACACTCTAGAGGCTATAAATATGGTCCAATCTTCATGAAACTTGGTCAGAATGAATGTACCCTATTAAAAATGGGAATGATCTGTACCATATCATGGAAAAAAGGGCCTTAATGATAATTTTCTTGTTTACACTCAAGGGGTCTCAAATATGGACCTATCTTCATGAAACTTTGTCAGAATGTTTGTCAGCTCACAAAAAATGAAGCCTGTTGTAAATGAAAAGGATCTATGCCATTGCAAGGAAAAAGAGGTCTTAAGGACAATTTTCTTATTAACAGTCTTAGAAGCCTCAAATCGTAAAAGTACAACTTTGCTGGAACATTTGATTTATTAAATGAGACAAAGATGCGAAGGTGAGCCATATAGGACCATCATGGTCCTCTTGTTTAGCTCTCCTGAGAACATTGTGCTCAGGGTGAGCTTTTGTGATCATTGAATGTCTGTCTACCGTCATCCGTCGTGTGTCATGTGTGTATGTCATCCAGCGTCAACAATCTAAGTGTTTACACCCTATAGGCAACAAATATGGTTCAATCTTCATGAATCTTGGTCAGAATGTTTGCCAGGTCACATAAAACTTGCCTAGAAAAGGCTAGAAACTTATGCAGGGCTCATAGGAATAGAATAATGTCTTTCTCCGAAAAATTTAATGATCATTAAATGTTTTCATCAAAAGTTTTGCTAAGGGAGGAATCAAAGAGACAAAGGTGAGCGATAAAGGACTGTCATAGTCCTCTTGTATATTGTTCGCATTGATAGATCGGGGCATATTGTTTTACCTTGTACGCTGTCTGTCCATCTATCTGTCTGTCTGCAAAACTTAACAAAAAAAATTGCCAATGTCTTCAAGCCTATTCAAGATACAAGGCTCATATTTGGCATGATGATATTCTAAATGATACTCATCTGCTAATACCAAAGTCAAGTTCACGTGACAAGGTCAAGTTCATCTGTCAAGGTCAAATTAGTCAAAGACAGATACGAATCAAGATCAAGGTGACAAGGTCAAGTTCATCTGTCAAGGCCAATATTGTGAAGAAAAAAAATGCTGTTGTGGGGGCATTTATTTTGTCATGTTTCATGTATGTATGTAATATGTATTTTGCCAATGGCATAATTTTTTGCTTAATGCCTCATAAAGATTATGTTATGTTATGTGTTTCAAAAACACATCTTGTTAACTTTTAAAATATTCTCCTCCCTACTAATTTTGGCTAATTTCAATGAAACTTGGCTTGAATACTTCTTATGTGACCCCTCAATATTCATGAAGTTTTGATAGGTACATGAATATGGGCATACCAGGGTTGGGCCAATGTTCACTCTGAAAACTTAAAAAATCTTTTCCTCCTAATCAATTGGCCTAATTTCAATGAATCTTTGAATGTTCCATGATGTATGACCCTTTACATTGATTGTCTTTCATTATTATACCCCCCCCCCCCCCCACCCACCCCCACCCCCACCCCCACCCCCCCTGCGAAGTAGAGGGAGGTATATTGGTTTCACCCTGTCTGTCCGTCCATCCGTCTGTCCATAGACCTTTTCATTTCCGGACTCTAACTCAAGAACCAAGTGATCTACAATCTTTAAACTTTATACAAATGTTGCATATGACCCAAGGAAGTGCCCTATTGTTTTGGGGTCACATAGGTCAAAGGTCCAGGTCACAGTTAGCCTTTGTTCAATTTTTTCTTTTCCCAACTCTAACTCAAAATTTAAGTGACCTACAATCATGAAACTTTATGCAAATGTTGCTTATGACCCAAGAAACTACCCTATTGTTTTTGAGTCACTTAGGTCAAAGGTCAAGGTCACAGTCAATTTTAGATCAGTTTACTTTCTGGACTCTAACTAAAAAAACAAGTGATCTACAATCATGAAACTTTATGCAAATGTTGCTTATGACCCAAGAAAGTACCCTATTGTTTTTGGGTCATATAGGTCAAAGGTCAAGGTCACAGTCATTTTTTGTTCAGTTTTCGTTTCCGGACTCTAGCTCGAGAACCAAGCCACCGCGAATCATGGAACTTCATGCAAATGCTGCATATGACCTTAATATTTGTTACAAACACATCTTGCACTAATAGCACTTACATTTTGACAAAGTGCTTTAGGGGGTATAAGTCCACTCTGCAACAGTTTTAGTTTTCAATATTTCTTTTCCAAATTTCACGATGTTATAAAACCCTTGGGATGCTGAATCAGTAATTTTCCTGCTATGGCAGAAGGTAAAGACCATGATCAGCCTGCACACATGTGCAGTCTGATCTTAGTCTATACCACCTGGTTTCTATTTTGAACTGGAAAAGAAACACAGAAAAATGAATTTTCAAACTATAAACGCTTTGCAATTAGTGCATCCAGTAACTATTCTTTTTTATTCAGTATGACAAGGGTTAAAGCCGGCAGAGAGCAACCGTCAAAGCGCTGTGGTAGCACATCAGAATATTATTAAAAAGGTCCCAGGTTTGATTTCCAATGTCAGCACTCATCCTTTCCAACTACATTGAATTTATCTTCCACCAATGGGTTGATAATCATAGACCTATTGGATAGCAGCTTGAGGCTAGGAATGTAATGGTAGTACTAGTGTGAGAAAATCCAGGAATTCATTGTTAATTGCTTCAGCCACCAAGATATAAATGAAAGAGTGTTGAAATCAACCTAAAGCCATCTAAGAATATTTCTTCTAAAATTGCATTAACCCCAGATATGTCAATTTTACAATTTTAACAAGATTCTCTCATGGTAGTATTCCTGTTTACAATTACAGAGATGTAACTATCAGCTTGCAAACTGACTTTAAAATCTATTTTCTTTGTGTTATTTTCAAAGATTTCAGTAGTCAAGCAAAATACACAAGTGAAGATTTTTTCCTCATAGAAGTTCATTCAACACATTTCCCTGAAATTAGGGGCCCAACTCCCTACCCGCACGCATAAAAAGAATCACTGATAATAGTTTTTTAAATGCACATTATTATCATTCGCTCATTGCAATTATTAATTAAAAAAATACTGCAGTAGATACTTTTATGTTGAAATCCTGGGTGCGGTGGTCAAAACTTCACATTCAATGATAAACTATCAAGAACGACAGTGTGTTTAGATTTCCATTTAGCAACAATACACCAAAGTTGGATGACCAGCTGGTGGTTTGGACTAAATGTTGTGGTTGTACTGGTGTCAGAAATATCATTGATTCTATATCATCGTCAACCATAGTCAGTGCAATAGTAGATATGCTGTATGCAACGGACTACAGAAATAATGGGAAACGATGGGTAGGTCCATGTGCTGCAGCAATATAACTGCAATAATGTTGAAAGTGGTGTTAAACCCTTGAAAATTTATCTAACCAACAGATAAGTTTTTACTGTATATATGTCAAGAAAATAGCAACAGTTATAGTATACTTAAACTTGTTCACTAGGTAAAAGTCTTGGTCACCCAATCCTGGGATTTAATAAAAAAGAAGGGAGAATTGATACAAGTATCATTTTCCCTGCTTCAATAGATCAGGCGCATATTTATTCAATGGTGTCTGTCTTTCTGTCTTGGAAAACCTAAACTGAGAACTAAACATGTTGCTGTTTCTTCAACACTATTTGAGCCGCCGTCATAGCGCAGTTGGTAGCGCGTCGGACTGTCAATCTAGAGGTCCCGGGTTGGATCCCCGTCGCTGGCACTCATTCTTTCCGACAATTTGTCTCTCACCAATGGGTTGATAATCGTAGACCTATGTGAGATAGCAGCTGGAGGCTAGGAAAGAATGTGGTGGTTGTACTGGTGAGAGAAATACCAGGAATCCATTGTTAGGTACTCCAGCCTCCGCAATATAACTGAAATAATGTTGAAAGCGGCGTTAAACTCAATTCAATCAATCAATCAACACTATTTGACAGACAATGTTCTCATCAATGCACTTCATTCAATGTCAAGTTCATAGGTCAAGGTCATAGGGTTCGACATTAGTCTAGGAGTTAAGAGATCCAAGACCCCTTGTTTACCAGTTGGGACTCCCTTCATTTTGTAAGCAAGGACTCAGATAGACTCCCAGGATCACATGAGAGTATTTTGAGAAACAAAAGATCTTAAAAATTATTACAAAAATTGTTGAAGATAACATATGCTTGGAACTAGTAGTGTTTTTTAAAGAAAACCAAATTCTTTGGGGAAGAAACTTGTGGCAAGGAAGAGGCAAAGAAGAAATGGCATGTGACAAGGGATTTTTTCCTTTTCCATTATGTTCTCCAAATATTACAATTCAGACTCCTTACTTTGAGATTGGACTACTTGATTCAAATAAGTTGGGAGTCTGATTGACTCCTGACTCACAGAATTTAGTATTGATCCCTTGGGGTTGTGGGTCTAAGTCAAAATTACAAACAAAAATGTTGTATCTGTCTCATTCAGGCATTAGTGTTTTATATGAGCACATCTTGTACTTATTTTCTTCTTCATTTTCTGTAAGATGGCAGCCTTGATAATATTATCATATTGATTTTAACTTTTAAATAAACTGAAGTTACATAATATTACACTTGTTTCAGAAGTCCTGTTTGTTGTCTGTATCAGGGTATCTTATTTGATATTGTGGATCTGAAGAGCTAATTCACACAGAAAAAATGACAGAGCTTTATAAACTTGCATAATTTTGAACCTGTATTCACTCAAATTAAGGGAAAATTCAACTAGTTTTTGAAATGACATTCTCAATCATAAATCTGCATTATAATTTCAGCCTTCTTCAATGTAAGGTGCTTAGTATAAACCTTAGTTAGAAATTTTAAAGTTACATTTGTCTTGTATACTAGTTTATGACCAAGAGAAAGATTTTAGGGCCTTATTTATTGGCATTATTTAGGCTTGTTCTGAATGAAAGTCTTACCAAAGTTACCAATGACAATTCCTTTCAGATATGACAAACCACATTAAAAGGAACTATCAGGGGACTACTTAAAAAACATTTGCAAAAGAGGTTATATAGCAGAGGTCAACCAGATATAAATAAAAGAAAATTATCTCATGGGAAGGTAGAATGCCCATTCTAGAACCAGGAATATTTTTACATCCCATATCTTTAAAATCACTAGCTTATTATTTATCAGTTTCTGTTTCTCTGTCTGTCTATTTTTCTTTCGTGTGGTTATCTATTGCTCTATCTGCAAACCTCAACCATAAAACTTAATATTGCCAATTACTTTGAATCTTTTCCTGATGCAATAATCAAATTTTGTGTGATGATAGATTTCACTGAATTGATATAAATTATCTTAGGTACTAATTTCAAGGTTATCTGACAAGATCAAGAACATCTTTCAAGGACAAACATGAGAAAACCTATCATTTTCAAATTACTTAAATTACTTATTCAGCAAGATTAAAGATCTCATTGACAAGTGATTGCATATACTTATGTCAAAGTCATATGAGTAAGTCAGTCAATTATCTATTAAAGACACAGAAAACATACCATCTTAAAATGATATCCAGCTTATTTAGTATGCGATCCTATATATTTGACATGCTTATAAATCTATTTGATCCTCATATGCAGCTAGAAAGGTCAAGATTATCTGACAAGGTCAGGGCAATCTATCAAGGTTAAACAAGGCAAACCTAAATCAAAAACATCATATTCAAAGTACTTCAAGTCTGTCTCTAGGACAAGGTCAATGTCCATTCTATCAAGGCATCTTCAGGGGTCAAGGGGTATCTTATTGATACTTTCTTCAAGTAAAACACTTGCAACTCTTTGTACCACACTATGCTGTCACAGGAAAGCAAAGCAACTCTTTAAATTTTTAATTCACTTCAAAGAATCACAAAAGTAACAAAAGTTTTGATCCTTGTCAGCCAAATCATGCCACACAGGAAAGCAAGGATAAATAATTGCACTTTAGCTTGATGGCCCAATCTTCATGAAACTTGATCAGACTCTTGGCCAGGTCACAAGGATAAACATATTGAAAATGGGAAGGATCCATGCCATATCACAGGAAAAGGGGCCTTAATGATAATTTTCTTTTTTATACTCTAGAGGCCACAGACATTGCCCAATCTTCATGAAACTTGGTCAGGTCACAAGGATCAATCCTTTTGAAAGTGGGAAGGATCCATGCCATGTCATAGTAAAAGGGGCATTGATGAAGTTTTTCTTGTTCACACTCTAGAGGCCAAAAATATGGCCCAATCTTCATGAAACTTGTTTGCAAAATTGTTGAAAGCGGCGTAAAACCCATACAAACAAACAAATCATGAAACTTGTTCAGAATATTGGTCAGGCCACAAGTATGAAGCCTATAGAAAATTGGAAGGATAATTTTGATATCACAGGAAAAGGGACCTTGATGACGATTTTCTTGTTTACACTCTACATGCTCTTTATCCACTCTAGGGGTTATTTTCTCAGTATTTCAGTATGCTCGCCTTATCAAAGGAAGAATCCCTTCATGAAACTTAATTAGAAAAGGCTTGAAACTTATGCATGTATCATAGGGATAGAAAAATGTATTTCCTTGAAACATTTAGTGATCATTCAATGATCTCTAAAGCATTTAAATTTGCTTAAGGAGCAGTCAAGAAGATGCCAGTGAGCGATATAGGACTCTTATGGTCCTCTTGTTTTCTCTTTTCAGGAAACAGACACCAAAGTGCAAGATTTATCAGCAGTAGAGATTCCACTGAAAAAGTATTCTTGTATGAAGATGATGCTATGCATAATGACAAAGACTAACTAAGTTAAAAATCACAGTGAAGTGTGTCACAGACTCATTAACCACAGAAACAGATGGATGAATTCCAAAAAGCATAAACACTGATGGACAGCTAGTTCATGAACAGAGAAAATATATACCATTAAATTATAAAGATTCTAAATGCCCGTGCTGAGAGGAAAGAAATTTAATGGGCCACAAGTTGTGAATGTTATGAAATTCTATTTTCCAAGAGAAAAATTGCAAGAATGTAGCAAAGAACTGTGCTAAGGTGGTTTCAGTTGACATATTAGAAACTCTTAACGTGTGATAAATCAAATTATTAAAACATTCTTGTTTTGTCTAAAATCATACCAGATACATTTGGACAATTTGTGTTTAATTGTTTTAAGCTCGCCTGAGCAGAAATTGCTCAAGGTGAGCTTTTGTGGTTGTGTGATGTCTGTCATGTGTTGTCTGTTGTGTGTCATCAACATTAACCTTCTAAGACACTCTAAAACCATTTCTTTTGCTCAATCAACCTGAGAATTTGTCAGATTGATTGTCCTGAAGGAATCTCAGTCAAGTTCAATTTTGGTCAAGTGATGTCAGAACCTATGTCATTAGGTTAAATCTTAAAAAAAAAACTTGAAACTACAGACAGTTTGTATTGCTCAATCAACCTGTAAATTGGTCAGATTGTTTATCTACCTGACAATTGGTCTGATTGATTGTCTTGATGAAATCTCAGTTGCTTTGAAATTGGTCAAGTGAAGTAAAAATAATTGGTGACTAGGTCAAATCTTATAAAAAAACCCCTTGTAGACACTCACGATTCCATATTATTTGCTAAATCAACCTGAAAATTAGTGAGATTTGTTGTTCTCCTAAAATTCTGGCATGTTTGTCAACTGTTGTCAACAACTTTATGCTCACATGAGCACAAAGTGCTCAAGGTGAGCTATTGTGATCATCCAAAGTCCGTCATCCACAATTTCTTCAAATATCTTCTTCTCCTAAACTGGTGGGCCAATCTTGATGAAACTGCGCAGGGATGTTCCTTGAGTCAAGCTCTACCAAAGTTGTTCAAAAATAAATGAAATCCACCCTTAACTTTCCCTTTACCCTTAACAAAAAGGGTGAAAAATGAAAACCTCCAAAAATCTTCTTCTCTGAAACCAGATGGCAGACAGCTTTCATATTTGGTATGTAGCATCCTCTAGTGGACCTCTACCAAGTTTGTTCATATCAAGACACTAAGGTCATATTTGGGCTCCACCAGGGCACAACCCTTTTTTTAATTGAATCAAAGGGTGAAAATCTTTAAAAATCTGCTTCTCTGAAACCAGATGGCAGACAGCTTTCACATTTGGTATGTAGCATCAATTGAGGATCCCTACCAAGTTTGATCATATCAAGACCCTGGGGTCAAAACACTTAATAGCCAGCCCAAGTTCACCTAGCTTGGTAGCAGTTGGTTTTAATCACTGCACTCTCTTAGGGACGAGAAACTATCAAGATTGATTGCTAAGACCCTGGGGTCATATTTGGGCTCCACCCGGGCGCATCCCTTCGAGCTCATATGAGCACGATGGGTGAAAATAGGAAAATCTTCAAAAATCTTCTTCTCTGAAACCAGAAGGCATACAACTTTATTATTTTGTATGTAGCATCATCTAGTTGACCTCTACCAAGTTTGTGCATATCAAAACTCTGGGGTCACATTTGGGCTTTGCCGAGGTGCATCCCTTTTTATATAGAATCAAGAGCAAAAGGACATATCTGTGTTTCTCTTAGCTGAAAACACTCCATGTTATTGATCTATTAGCCTAAGGCCAGCGAGCTATTGTCATGGTGTTGTGTCTGTCGTGCGTCCATGCGTCCGTCCATGCATCCGTGCATGCGTAAACTTGTTCTTTAAACTTCTTTTCCTCCATAACCAATGGGCCAGTTTTAACAAAACTTGGTAGAAATGATCCTTTGGTGACCCTCTTCTAAATTTGTTAAAGAAACTTTGATTGACCCGAAAATGTGGACGTGGTAGGGCGTGGCATTTTCACTGTGAAGTCTCTAAAAATCTTCTCCCCCAAAAATATTGGGCTAATTTCATTGAAACTTGGCATGGATGTTACTTATGTGACCCTTTACTTTAATTGTTAAAAAAAAACATTTGGGACGATTACAATGAAACTTGGCATAGATGTTTCTTGGGTGACCCTTTACTTTAATTGTTCAAGAAATTTTGATTGACCCCCAAATATGGGCCTTGAGGGCATGGCTTATTTTCAATTGAAAATCTTTGAAAAAAATCTTTAAAAATCTTCTCCTCCCAAAACAATGTGCCAAATTCAATGAAACTTGGCATGTGTGTGTTTGGGGGACCTTTACTTTAATTTGTAAAGAAATTTTGATTGACCCCCAAATATGGGTGTGGCTTATTTCACTAGAAAAGCTTTAAAATCTTCTCTTCCCAAAACATTGGGCAGATTACAATGAAATTTGGCATGAATGTTCCTCGGATGACTCTTGACATTAATTGTACAAAAAAATTGATTGTGCTATTAATATGGGCGTGGCAGTTGGAGGCTTTTTTCACATTCAAATATTTAGAATTGTTCTATGCTCTTTTAGGGTCAATTTTGACTAAACTAGGCATGAATATTCCTGAATCTGCATGTGACAGGGTGGGGTCAATTTTAAATTTAAAATCTTGAAAAATCTTCCCACAATCAATTGGAATAATTGAATCTTGGTATACATGAATGGCTCTTAACTTAAATTGTTTTACTAATGAATGGTCCACTAATTGCAATCGCCGTAATGTTTGTAATATAGCATGGCAGATTAGTGAAAATCATAAACTTAGTGATGCAAGCATGATAATGTTATAGAAAAAAAAACAATTAGAATGGCAATTACCGTAGACGTCTGTTTTCTATAATCTAATATCTGAAAACTTATGGTAAAAGACCCTTTACATTAAAATTGTCAACGGATGCTAAATCATTTAAATCACGTTTTTGCTTTTAATTTAAAATGCACCTTTGAATAGGGCGGGGGGGGACTATCCCTGTCAGCCGGGTGTCAGCGTCGGTTTTGGCGTTATGCTTTAGTTAAGGCCTTAGGTGCAACTGTGTCAAATCTCTATTTCTACTGAAGCTAATGGTTTGAAACTGTACACATGCTTCTGTGACCACATGCTTCTGTGACCATAAAATCAACCTCTAGACAAAGATTCATTACTCTGATACTGAAATCAGTGAAGTTCAAGTTTTAACCATAAGAGGACTTAGAAATTCTTAATTAAGTTTTTACGTGCAACTGTTGTACGAGGGATGATCCAGAAGTTCGTATAATTGGCCCATAACTTTGGCAATTCTAGCTTGTTCGGTGTAAAAATTTTTAGTGTGTGAAGTTCAGTTTCTACCAAAAGGACAAATGTTATTATTTTTTGCAAAATTATATTAAGCGGCCTTGAATTTCGTTACCATAGTAACACATGTAGTCTTAGGCGGGGGAGCGTAAAAAAGTTATAGAAATCTGATACATAAATCAATTTTTCTGAATGTTTTCATAAATTTTATTTGAAACTTCTTACTAGAAATAAATAAGACGTAAATAGGTAATCAATTGTCATAATTTAAACATTTTTGGAAGAGTTTTTACGGAAACAGATTATATTTTTTTAAAAAAAAAAACTATTTGCGAGTGAATAGTGACCTGACGTCAACACCAAAATGTGAATTCCGTTTATTTCTCCAATTTTGTCACAATCACGAGTCAATCAACGACCCAGATAATTTGGAAAAATATTAATATGTCAAACAGGGAAGTTTTTCTTAAGTTACCATGGATATTCAAAGAAAATCAGGCTTTATTAGAGGATTAAGAATGGTAAATCGGAGTTTCAACAAACGAAGTCGTCATAATCGATCCTCAATATTATCCATACATCAAAGCCTAGCATCTGTGTCTACACTTCACTATAAAGACCATTCATAAAGATATTGTAGACAAATTTGAATCCAAAATAGAATGGAGACATTTATGCAAGTAAATTTAATAGGCACAGAAAGGCATGCGAGCAAACAGATACTATGTAGAAAAGAGTTTATAATGACGTCGCCCTCGACGTTCTTGCTCCCCCGCCTACTTGCGGGGTCTATGTATCTAATAAGTCACTATATAGCCGCTATATAACTTACAAATTTGAAGATTTCCACATTTATTACACAGATGTTGCATTAAAAAGATGTATAATTTTTATTTTGATAGTCATCTTTTCTGAAGATTTATAACCACATTTTACGAATTGCTGGATCAACCCTCGTATTTTTATTATATATCTATTTTTCACTCAGCGGCCGATGAAAAATAACGCCGACATGTCGCCATCGCCAATTTTAATGTGACTATCATTAGCGATTGAGCTAGACGGGCTCGGCAGTTCTAATTTTGATATGTGAAATGTCAGCCTAGAAGTGCCTAACTGAATGTCGACGTGATTTACAGACATGCAAGCCCTTAGCACAACGGCAATCTTATTTCTGTTCTTTTAACTCAACTGAGCACGAAGTGTTCAAGGTTAGCCATTGTGGTTAGGTTGATGTCCGTCGTGCGACATTTGTCGTCAACATTTACCTTGTATTCAAAATTTTGTCAAATAAAGTGGATATGATCATTATGATTGTAATGATGTTATAATCTCAGGCAAGTTCGAAATTGGTTCAACAAGGATCGAAAACTGGGTCAAATCCTGATGTGTATGAAAGATTTTTTCTTCATATGACCATGAAACTATTATAAGTCGGGCCTCGTAAGACGTTAAAGAATAGTCTTCTGGGAATTCAAATTATGACCTTGCCAAAATGATTTCCGGTCTTATCTCTACTGACCAAATGTCATAACAGAAGAGCTTTTGCGATACCGGTTTTCCGTCCGACGACTGTCCGTCTGTTAACTTTTGCTTGTTTACGGACTAGAGACCATTGTCCCATTGTCTTCAAACTTGGTCAGAATGATAGGATAATCACAAGGATTGTTCGTTTCGAAAATTGGGTCAGATCTGTCAAACATCGTGGGAAAAAGGAGCCTAATAAAAATTTCATTAACGCACTAAAGCTCGATTTTCTTCAAAATTGATCAGAATGATAATGCCATAACAAGGATCGTTCCTTTCGAAAATGGGCCCGATCCGTCAAGTCTCACGGGAAAAGGGGCCTAATGAAAATTTAGTTAAAAATCCTTGTAAACGCTCTAAAGTCCACAGTTTTCATCCGATTGTCTTCAAACTTACTGAGATAGAATGTACATGTACTAGAGCTCGACTGGTTCATTGCGAAGATAGGCCAGGTCCCTTTAGCGTCACGGAAAAATGATCCAAATGAAAATTAATTTAGAAATTCTTAGTTAACACTCTTAAGTCCATAGTTTTCATCCGATTGACTTCAAACATGCTCAGGACGATTGTACCAATAGCCTACAATGATGGTTCCTTTCCAAAATGAGCCCGATCTCTCAAGCGTTGGAGGAAAAGGGGCCAATTGAAAATTTAATAAGACAATTCTTGTTAATGCTTAAAGTAAACGTTTAAGTCAGCAGATTTCGACCGATTGCTTCAAACTTGATCAGAATGATTGAACCATAACAAGGATGGTTCCTTTCGAAAGAGAGTCTAATCTGTGAAGCGTCATGGGGTCTTTGTACTCTGCATCACGTGACCATGGGCATATTGATGTGATCTGGCAAGTTTATACTGCGTAAAGATAAGGGGACCTAAATGTTAACTCCCTTGTTAAAATCAAAGTGCTTAAAGCGCTGAAGGCCTGGTTTATAAAGAGGCGATGTGGCATTTGAAGGCATGCACTCCAAATTTTTAATCTTTTAAGCAAGGCTTTTTTAGTCGAGAAAACCAAGGGTACATTTACCTATCGTATACCACATTCCAAAATCACTTCAAAGGAAAAATGTCGAACGGTATGCTCACAAAAAGCATTGAGTCCGCCAAAAAAAACTAATTCCCAAAGTATATATATAGATTACTACGCCCGATACAACAGCGCTGTGATATGCAAGCACTGCATTGAACACACAAAGCACTTCATGTCGCAAAAAAGTTGATGACGTATTCTAGACCTAATTTTTTGCGCGCGCTGAGCACAAGACTTACGTAGTACACACGTTGTTCGGTTTTTGACTCGATTATCTTTCTCCTGGCAATTTCCAGGACACAGGGTTGTTTCCTATAGCCTGCTTAACCAGGCTCTTTTATTAATGGATTCATTCACGAGAAACTTTCGCAGAATATTTCATTTCCAGCGACTATGTGCATTTGTGGCTGATTAGTTATATGCCGAGCCAGGATAAATTGAGTCTTTACGTATATTCACGTTATATTCATTATTGACACTGCTCCTTCCTGTATACATGGAAGTTAACGAAAAGTTCACTAAGTGTTCTGCACCATGTGACCATGTACATATTGGTGTGTTCTGAGGAGTTTTACTGCGTAATAGAAAAGGTGGTCTCTTCATTTATCAATAGTGTATGGGATACGATGTGAGCGATTAGCTAACGCCTGCATTGTTGAAAGACCCGGGTTCGGTGGGGGCAGCGTAATGGTGTGGAGTGGGATAATTGGGAATTTGAAACCCGACATGGTAATTGTACACGGCAATCTCAATGCTGCTTAGTACATTAATCAGATGTTGAGACCTGTACCTGCTCCATACTTCCGCCAGCACGCCCCTGTCACATTTATGCAAGACAATGCTTGCCCGCATACGGCTCACATCACGCGGCAATATTTGAATACAAATGGCGTTGGAATCTTGCCGTGACCAGCCGTTTCCCGTGACCTTAACCCTACCGAGCATATCTGGGATCTACTTGGTCGAAAAGTAAACTTTGGTATCAAAAATTTGTTTAGGTTAAGGTAATGTATACTCTTCAAAAGAGTTCTTTGACATTGAATACATATTTTCATTAAGACAAAAATATGTTTATATATTTTGAGTAAGTCACAGATGGTGAAGCTCGGCCATCTTTCCACTAAATGAAATCAGAGTAAACGTTATTGATCAAATATTTGAAATGGTGCCGTCGATTAAGACCGTTACGTCGAAAATGTCGCAGGCCTGACCTCTTGAATCTTGCTCTACAATTTTTACTCCGGAGATTTTACGCCGTCAAGAGATTAAGAAGTTCTTTGAGGTTACGGTACCAGTGAAAAAAAAAACAACCGTCGTTGCGATATTTGCCGTGCTGGAAGAACGTTATTTTAATACGTCAGACTTATCTAGCTCATAAAGCAGTGAGTCGATTAAATTTGATGTTATAGGTGGGAGAAAGTGTGTCCCGAAACAGCAAAATCATTTACAAAGGCTTTTGTCTAATGAATCCTGTCTTAATACGACCTTTAGCATGATGTCGTCGTTCCTTCGTACATTTAACCATATTTCATATCAAAAATGTGCAAAGACGTTTGATTCCAAAGACGATTTAGGAGTGGCATTTCATTCACAGCACAGTGAAGAACTTTCAGGACTATCCATTGAATTTGAAATTACACGTGCTATGAGAGAAGAACAGATTTTGTTTAATTAGACGTTGACGTCGTTATGCAGAAACCCGATCGAGTATTCATCACAATATGCGTGAATTTCTTGAAATACAATCACTATGTACAAAACAATCAACTTCCATCGAAGAATTTATTTTACAAAAGAAGAAATCGATTTTTAATCGATGTCAAAGAACTTTTTTGTGGAGTATATCATTTATCTACAATGATCTGGCACTCATTAGATATTCCTTTTGATCCCTATTATTTGTTGACATATGCGTTTTAAACTCACGAAGTTTAGATTAAAGACAATGTATTATTAAACATCATGCATACGGAAGTTTGGTGCAGGTGGTATTGATGTTGTTCCTAAACTGGGAGGTCATAAGTTCAGGCCGGATCCTGACCAGTTATACATCTATTTCTTTTTAAGGGCAACGCTGTACCATTAAGTATCATTTAATTTTTATACAAAAAGTGTTGCATTTGGCTATCGGTTTTTTGCACAGAAATCAGATATTTATTTGATTCATAATTTGATCCTTGCTAAGTACTGTCCATTCATCACTGTAAATTAAATTTGTGCATTGAGAGGTCGTACTGGAAACGCAATCAATTGTGTAGTTCTTTTTTGTAGTACAAAATACATCGCAAGCGAAAATGAATAACTGAAAATTTGTCATATATTTATATCTAATGCAGGCGATTTTTTTTCAATTTAGAACGGTTTGAAATTAAAAATATATACTTGGTTTGGATAGAATAATCGAAATTTTGTCTAAGTGTGATTATGTTATTAATATCAAATACTTGATTCTTTTCATATCTAATAATTCAATATCATGAAGCAAATGATATTTCTATTGGAACCACTTTTTAGTGCAAGCTTACTAAATATTAAATGTTGCTTTCCTTGAGGTATGAAACCAATACAAGTTTTGGTTGGTGCAAACAACCAAAATCGAATTATATAAGAATGTAAAATATTAATTGAAATTGACAAAAAACTGATATCAAAAGAATAATTAAAAGGGTAACTTTAAAAAAAATAAATGAAAAAAAAAATCAAAATATTAATTGAGGATTATAATGTTTTCATGTCGGGTATTGAACTCGAACCGACATCATATTGCATTTCGGGAAGGCGTCTGTAACCAATGTTCTACAGAGACTTCATTAGTCTATGTGATATAATAAGAATACAACGGTAAAACGATATTTTACATGTCGAAATGCTAGAACACTGGCGGAGGTTAATGAGTGCCAGGTTATTTTAGCATAATGCATGCCTTCAAAAAGACACCAAACACAATGCCTAGTTTCTTTTGCGTTTGTGTATATAAAGAGGGAAAGGGACTGTATTAAAAATTTAACATATCACAAAACGCGGGAACATTTTTACGGCATACAAATGAAATGATTGATATTACGGTGTGTTCATATACAGACAGATTAGCCGCCGTCAGAGGGCAGTTGGTAGCGCGTCGGACTGTCAATCTAGAGTTCGCGGGTTCGATCCCCGACAGCGGCACTCTTTCTTTCCAATGGGTTGATAATCGTGGATCTATGTGAGATAGCGGCTAGGGGCTAGGAAAGAATGTGGTGGTTGGACTGGTGATATAAATACCAGGAATCCATTGTTAGGTGCTCCTGTCGCCGCGATATATCTGAATGTTGAAAGCGGTGTTAAACTTCATTCAATCAATCAAAATACAGACAGACAGTCAGTTAGTGTACCCCGCCCACTCCTTTACTACAGAGTATAGCAACAATAAACAAGAGTTGTCCGCGGACAACGTAGCTCGCCCAAACAGCTGCTTGTCACAAACAGCGCTTGACCGAAGACCGAAGTTCAAAGTGGTTTCTTCCAATGTTAAAGTCCATGATCTAATATATATCTGTTTGAGTAGTAATTAAGAAATATAAAAACTTTTTTTTTTGTTTTAATTTCATGTATAAGGTTAGGATAAAGTGAAAGACACAAGCAGATGAGGTTACCAATGTATCAAACATGAAGTTTTTCTTTAAAATTTTTCTAAGTCCAAAAAAGGTCAAGATCAAGGTCAAATTGTGAAGGACCTTGGTCTCTGTAGAAGCCTATCACCTAGTGAGTATGTTTATGAAAGTAATAATGTCCCTGACTAAAGAAAGCATTTAGAAAATATAAGCAAGGTTAAATTTTTGGTTAAAGTTTTTCAGTTTAAGTTTTTCCAAGTCCATAAAAGGTCAAGGTCAAGGTCAAATTGTCAAGGCCCTTGGTTTCTGTTGAAAGCCTTTCATCTAGTGACTTTGTATATGAAGTAATGATGTCCCTAGGTTAAAGCATTCAGAAAATATAAGCAAGGTTAAAGTTTTTGGTAACAGAATTTCGGTTAAAGTATTTCTAAGTTCATAAAAGATCAATTTCAAATTATCAAGGACCTTGATCTCTCACAAAAGCCTATCACCTAATGAGTATGTATATGAAGTAATGATGTCCCTAGGTTAAAGCATACAGAAAATAATAAGCAAGTTAAAGTTTTTGATTAAAGTTTTCAGTTAAAGTTTTTCTAAGTCCACAAATGGTAAAGGTCAAGGTCAAATTGTGAAGGACCTTGGTCTGTTGAAGGCCTATCACCTGGTGAGTATATATATATGAAGCTATGATGTCCCTAGGTTAGAGCATTTAAAAAAATATATGCAAGGTTAATGTTTTTGGTTAAAGTTTTTTGGTTAAAGTTTTTCTAAGTCCACAAAGGGTCAATGTCAAGGTCAAAATGTCAAGGACCTTTGTCTATGGTGAAAGCCTATCACCTAATGAGTGTGGATATGAAGTAATGATGTCTCTAGTTTAAAGCTTACAGAAAATATAAGCAAGGTTAAAGTTTTTTTGGTTAAAGGTTTTGGTTAAAGTTTTGAGTTAAAGTTTTTTTGAAAGTGTCAAGGTCACAGTCTAAAGGTCATTTCGACATGGATGTTGGTCTCAAATGAAAGCCTATGCCATAATGAGTGTTTCTGTAAAAAATAAAGCCTCTAGGATAAATATTGATAGAAATAAAAAACTTTAACCTAATGCGGACGCCGACACCGACGCCGACGCCGACATCCGAGGGTATAACAATAGCTCTTCCGAGACTTTCGTCCCGGGCGAGCTAAAAAGTATTAGTTGTTAGTTAGTTACAGTTAATAACATCGTGAAATTTACACTCAATCCTCATTCAGTGGCGATCCAAACATTCCAAAGATTCTTTCCAATCACTCGAAAACGCTCCGAAATCATTCAAACACACTTCAAATTATTCAAAGCGATCAACATTTCATTCAAATCGCTCAAATCATTCCACTATTATACGGGATGTTGTTAATTTTACAGATGAATGATCCATGAAGTTTTAGTCCTAAAGGGAGGTAATAAAAACTAATTTCGTAAAGATTGCCGAAATTGGCGATATTGTATTAACCCCCCCCCCCCCCCCTCTTAATTACATTCAAAACTCGACCCTTCTACTCATTCAATTCAATACTAGGTGGGCAATATAATTCTAACTACAGCTTTGTTTCAGCTGTTGCGGCGTCATTTTGCTGGCCTTTTGGTGAATACTGTAAAATAACTTCATTTTCAAATTGACATCTGAAAAAAGTATGGTTCTGCACATGCAGTATACCAGATTCAACCAGTCCCGCTTCAAGGAAATTGAAAGCGCTAGCTTCTGTAGGCTCTCGCTTTCCGAAAATGATAAGTAGCTTGTCAGCAAAAATGTCTGGACCAAGAGCTTACTTTCAAGATGACTTGTATAGAGAAAATAGCCTATATTTTTCTCATAATCGACAGGCTTTAATTCATCCCAGCCAACTTAGTTTGCTATGAGTGTTACCTCGCCCCCAGATCGAGCAACTTGCGAAAACGTAAACCGTTTGGTTAAGTTAGCGAGCGCTTTCGTATCCCACGCTTATTGCTAATTTTGGGCATTAAAGTTTCAATAAATTAAAGTTCGGATGTTAGTCCTATATGAACCGCGGACTTGCTTAGTTAATGTATGATGTATCCATTTGTCTAACACGCAAGATCTTAATGGTCTTTTGTGCATACATATTGTTGATAAGTCATGATCAATTCTTAGTTGGCAAGGTAAAGAACGAGGGTTCGAGTCCGATTATCCACGATTATTAATTTTTGAATAAGAATAATGTGTGTCAAAATGCTTCTTTGTGTAACATACAGGACTGTGTACTTCTAACCATTGTAGAACGGGAATTAAGCCTAGTTACATTTAGCTTACGGGGCCCGAACGGCGCCCGTAACTCGCCGTATCCTCGCCGGTGCCCGTGCGGCGGCTTACGGTGTCCATGCGATCATCGCAAGGTTTTACGGATGCCATGGACACTTGCGATTTTGTATGAAAATTAGTTATACATGTTTTTTCAAAAAATCGCAAGACCGCGCGGAGACCGTGTCCTGTAGACATGCCGTATTGGCATCGCACGATCGCCGCACGGTCATCGCACGGCGACCGTGCGATGTTTTGCCTTTAAGTCTTTGACGGATCATTGTACGATCGCCGCGCGGGTACCGTACGATGATCGTACGGTGGTCGCAAGGTTTACAGTGCAAATAATTGATAAATCGCACGGACTTCGTGCGATGATCGCACGATTAACTTGAGATCGCCGCACGGGCACCTCAATAATTCTTGTTACAATTTTATGAAAATCCGTGCGGACACTGCACGATTTTGTGAACACATACGCGGTAGAAAATAAAATCGTACGATGTCAAACATATCATACAAGAAATCGCAGACTGCGATATCGTACGGCGACCGTGGCAAATGTAAACTAGGCTTTAGGTTTTGTGGGGGAATGGTGGTGCTAACAACTGTGCGACATTTAGTGGGTTTTTTTACTTAATTTTCGGTCTTTTGGTCCATCTTTTTATCCGTCCGTATGTCCGTATTTTTGATTAACTTTTTTTTCATTCTGGCTTTTCACCTGATTTTACATCCATACAGAAAATTAGTTTGTATATTCATTATTCTCAAACTTGTAAATTTAATCGGGTTCAGATGGGGAAAAAAAGTTAATTATATGTACACGTATGTAACGCTAGTATTACATGTTGTTCTATCTTCAACGCAATATTTGAGAATTCAAATGTGTTGCAGACAAGAGTAGGACAAAACCCCGACAGGACGAGACCCACCGGTACAAAACCTCACCAGACCAAACCCCACCAATACATATTTTAGCGTAAGAGTTGAAAGTGTAAGTGCTATTTAAAAGTATATTTATTTATTCATTTAATTCTGTTATTCTTTTACCACACAGTTCCATTTTAAAGAGTATTGCAAAGGAAAATTAGAATGTACCTTATAGAAAGTTTAAAATAAAGCGAAAAAAAACTCTTTAAGTGATTTGTTTCTTTGTTTGAATGAGATTTTTACACCGTTTTTATATGACTGGAGCACCTAATAATGAATTGATGATATTCCTCACACCAGAACTACCATTACGTCTTTTTCAAGACTCCAGCTGCTTTCCCGCATGATTACGATCACCATCCCATTGGTGGGGGGCAAATAGTCGGAATGATGATTCCTCCATTGGGAATTGAAACTGGTATCTTAAGATTTACAGTCTGCGCGCAATGCTTATCTTTGACAGATATTAAACCAACTTTAAAACAACTTTAAAACAAGATGTTTACTATTGTATAGTTTAAAGGAAAAACTATTAAATTAGTAACTGGAATTTTTCACAATCATTGCTTCAACAAAGTAAAGAAGGAGTCAAAATCTGAAGAAAAAAAAACTATTCAAATGATTTTGATGAAATGATTTAAAACTGAATGGTGATATTCATTAATTGTAT
The DNA here is from genome assembly GCA_948146395.1 of Fragum whitleyi. Lineage (NCBI taxonomy): Eukaryota > Metazoa > Mollusca > Bivalvia > Cardiida > Cardiidae > Fragum > Fragum whitleyi. Next base: position 58,354,216 of record OX411551.1, on the reverse strand, counting down.
GAAAATATAATTGAATCACAATAGATTCCACTCAATATATTCATATGAAAGAGTACCGGGGTTTTGTCCAACTTGCCAAATGTAATGGCACCTATTTATTTTCAATATTTTTTCATTTGTATACATAATGAATCCGGCATAATACAATGAATGGAAATTTTGATACATTTTCGAAATATTTCAATACAAAAATTCTCTGCAATTTCATTTTATAATGAGTGTGTGCCAGATTTACATGCGTTTCTTAGAAGCCAAAATAATAAGATACTGGTACATATCATATAAGACCATTTATTTCATGGTTCAATTAATGAATGTACAGGTCTGCGTTTTGCCCATGGATTTATACACTCAACTTTTAGTCAAATATTTGATGTATACTACGGATTGCTTTTGAATTTCCCCTTTTACTTAATGATTTATCCTTTTTGTGATATTTTCTTTATTCATTTTTTTTTCTTATTGAGGTCTTGATTTTAGACTTAGTCCATTTCCTTTTTTATCATAATAGTGAATATTCTATCTTTTTGTAATCATTATCGAACTAGACAACCTAAAAGGGACATGTATTTAACTTTTAAAAAATCATATACATTTTTTTTTTAATTTATTGAGATATGAAATATTGGGGTATGAAACTAAAAACAAAATCATTTTGTATGAAATCTCGAAGATGATTCATACGTAAAGTGATACATGTAGTAGTTTGGGTGCCATGCCTCAATAAATTAAAAAATATCTCTCCATACCTCAATGAATTCAAAGAAATATTCTCTTCATATCTTATTACATAATGATACTAAATGATCAAATAAAATATTTTTCTACAGTTATACAGTTCCATGGAGTAATGGCTTAACGGGCGCATAGACAATAACTGCGTACTAAAAGTTGTTCTCATCGGGGAATGAAACCAATGTCCAAGCAACTAAAAATGTAAGGAACACAAATAAATTGAATTATATAAATGTTATTTTGATAACCGATCTAGTGAAACATATATTTGATATTTTTACCTTTGGCATATTTCTTTCTGGCATTTTGTACTACATTGAATCTCGCACTAGTCAAAAAAATGTAGTAATCTCAATGTCTTCAAATAAAAAGAATTATCTACCGATCAGTCACTCTGAATGATTCTATGATCTATATATATGTAAATATATAACGTTATTTTTTAAAAATAGATTAAGTTCTCTAATAGCCCTGTTGATATTAAATCATTTATTCAATTCTACAGTAATGTTTAAGGTTAGCTATTGAAATATCGAGTGTCATAAAACTCGATGACAGGTATACACAGGAAATTGGTCAGACTTTAATTGTCCAATCAATGTTATTATTTTTTTTGTTTCACACATATTTGCCCCTTTAGGGTAAAATAACTGTGGTCAGTTAATTTAGAAGTGATCGTTGATTTAAAAAGATGTGAAAAAAGTGGATAAATGGCTCATTTAAAACAATCGGATACTTGATGTTATTCATAGCAATTCTTTACATTATGGATCTTTCGTTTGCTTTTTATTTATTTCTTATATTTTGTTTGTTTTCAAACAGGAATCTTTCAAATAAATTCCCTTCATTGACACTAGAATTATCACGAAAAAGTCGCCTATTCATACATTTATTTTATAAAGTTAAAAATAGGATAATCTAACAAGTGCGTGTGACGTCACGGGAACACCAATGAATTATAAAGAAAAAATGTGAAAAAAGGTAGGAAAACACAATAAATACTCAATCATTATTTTATTATATTCTACTTACTCAATCATAAAATATTAACATTATTCTTTGATAAATTTGACTTTTTTCATTCCGAAATACTTCCGAAAAACGCCCGTGACTATGATAGATAATTCTGGATAAAACGCCTTCTCTGATTGGTTGTTGGAAAAATTATAGGTATACCCTCATTATTATAGGTAAACCCATAATAATACCGGTGTACCGCTAAATATTGTAGGTATACCGGTAATAATAATGGCGGTTTACCCCCAATTTGTAGGTGTAGCATCATTTTTATCGGTATACCGATAAAAATATGTAGGTATACCCTCATTTTTATGGGTATACCTCCATTATTTTGTGGGTATAGCGGTAGTTTGACTTTTGACCCCGTTCGCGCGCCATAGATTATAGCTTCATTTTGATATATGATATACCTGGACATAGTGCTTTTTATTGGTTTATGAAGCGCCCTTGAAATAGGGTCTCAGACTCTTTACATGAACCTTAATAAGTTTTAAAATGCTTTGTTTTCTTTATTTTCTTTTGAATGGAGAGAGTTTCTGAAGGATGACACTGTGAGAATGGGAAGCGTCGTCTCAATGGTTGATCTATGGCTGTCACAGTACAACATCAGTGCAGTATCTTAAACACTCATCACATACTATAGTTCATTATTTTGGATCAGATTGGTATAAACACTCATCACACACTATAGTTCATTATTTTGGATCAGATTGGTATAAACACTCATCACACACTATAGTTCATTATTTTGGATCAGATTGGTATGAACACAGTACTTGTTCAATGGATGAAGTGATACAGAAATTGTATTGAAAGCTTCGTTAAGTATTTAGAAAAGTGCTGATTCAACGGAAATCGCTAATTCCGTAGCGTCATATTGACGTGTTACCGCCGGTACCAAATGACTACCTGTTTCAAAATGGTTGCTAAAGATGACCAACTAGTTGAATTGTATCCAAGTTTACAAAATAAACAGAAAAAAAGTCGCAATTTAATGACAGTGTAGTTTTCTTCTCAAAATCTGTAAAATCAAAATTTCTTTAACGTAAGTCTACGTAATTTATTCATTTACCCTCTTTTTTTATCCTAGTTAAGCAGATGTTCTGCATCATTCGAGCGAATGAATGTGTCAAGAAAGAGATTTAATATAATTACTAAGAATGTTTGCATGGAAACAGAATTGTAATGAATAAAATCTAACAATCTCTGAAAGTGAATTGAGAAAGCATGGAACATCCGAGAAAAGCAAAGATTGTTGACATACCTTTTCACTTGTTTCGAACAACAACAAAAATGAACGTGTTTTAGCAACGGTAATTGAAAATGCTTATTAGCTAATTCCTTTTACCAGCAATGGTGACATATCATAAAAATGATGGTTTGATCGTATTTCGAAAATGCTTATTTGTAAAGGTCAAAAGATCATTCTAGATTAAGAAAATTTGGAAAAGCGAAAAGACTCGAGCCTTGTCAGCCTGTGTTTCCTGTACAAGCAGACCTGGTTCGATAAATTTCGGACTTCCCAAACTGCCCAATTTTGCAAGACAGGTCGAAGACTTATTGTAAACTGATTCTCTCGTAATTACATAAATATTGCATACAATTGCCCACCTTTTAGTTTAAGTTTATTGAATAAAGCAGAGAAGTAGATCAGATAAAGACGAATTACTCTGTACCACAAAAGGACATAAATCTTTTAATCTCTTGCAAATCTGATTAATGTAGAATAATTTCAAGGATGCCAGCTATCCTAAACATAGACTTTTGAATTGTAATTTACATTTCGAACCTACCTTACAGAACGAATCAGTTAAAACACAATTGTCAAAAATTGAGATTCAGTTTGACGAGGAACCTTTCATAAACATGCATGCCTATTTGAACAATCATCGTGAGAAAATTCCCCTCTTAGAACTTTTAAAAATGTCTGCAATCGGCCTTTTAAAAGGTCATTCTATCTTACTTCACATATCATTATATTTTGTAATAATAGACCGATTTTCACATTTCGTTATTCATGAAATCTGGAATGATTCTCTTTTGTGATATCCTATAGATGTACAAATTTTAGTTCAAAGGTCAATGTAAAGAGAAAATTGACACTAGATCACTCACTAAAGTTTGCATATCTATAGTGGCTCACAGACTTTTTCAATGTGTTTTAGAATAACTGTGGTATAGGTAGATTTTGCGAAGTGAGCCGTGAAATCTACTTCTAACTGTAAAATTCCCTTGCCATTTTATCGAAATAGATAAAACAGTTTCAAACAACGCATTAAAAAGTTACAGTTTTCCTTATAAACGAAAGTCATTGATTGCCTTATATCGTAAGGTTTGCTCCTACATGTACTTTTTATGATTTAAAGTGAAGGGATCAGGTTGAATTCTTATCATGAACTTTTAAGATATTCCCGACATACCTATGGTAATGGACTCGGCGACTACGTCAGAGCTCAGTTTTGAAAAAAACTTCTATATTGGTTTAGTGTGAAGTGTTAAAGTCTGCTCGTATAAGGAAGATTTACTGTATTTACGTTGGATGTAATAGCAATTTTATTACACGAAATGCCAGTTGTTAAAAGCATCTCTTTAACGAGTATGTCTTCTGCGGATCGGTGACATTTTACCCATTTTACCTTTCGAGGAAATCATTATGAACCCTTTTTGTAAACTTTATTGTTCCACGAAGAAATAAGATTTGTTCAACCTTCATTTCGATTCATGTTATTTATTCTTCTTAGGCGTGGCTTGTGGAGAAATGAAGTGTGCTCGGGAAAAACCACAGACATAGTCGCAAGCACAAACTTGAGTACCGACGGTCAAAGGATGCAAAAGAGTGTAGCCTAGCTACTATAACGTAGCTTTCTTTCTCAAGGGCGTAACGACCGTTACGCAAATTACGCAAGTGCGTAAAATGAATAATCCTCTGTTGAAAAATATCGTTGATGAATGATCACAATATCGAAACTACAGCTTATTCAAGCTGTAGTTACGAGGTTTTGACTATTCACCAATGCTCAAACCATTAAAAAGGGAGCGGACAGAGGGCATGCATCATTTGTTTGTCCATGTGTTGCCTTTATCCTACATATTCTTTGTCACCTTCTGAGTGCGTATTAATTTCAAAGTCCTAGATTCGCCTATGTTTCTGATAAACTGATGGAGACACTCTCCATGAGCCAATCAGAGAAGGGCTACGTTCTTGGAGCCGGGGGATCTTTGTGAAATCCAGGATTCTTCTCCACGAATTAACTGTCCTCTATATGCATGGATAAGCGAAATTACCTCTACTCTGACTTTCTAAAGGTATTCGACTGGGACTTAGTTAAAATGGAAAAGTCACTGTCGAAAATGACCTTTATCATTACCAGAATCTTTGAAATATAACACCCCCCCCCCTCACCCACGGATCAAATCTTTTGGGAAGGAGTAACCGACAACAGACACACTAAATTTTGTTACACGATGGTGCCTTAGTAAATCAAATGATTTATCTATTAAATTAAAAAATGATATTCAAAGTGGACAAGGGTTTTATTTAGACACTACGCCCTCGTCAATTGGAGCTTGATATCAGATATACGAGAGTTATAGTAGGGGAATAATGTTCTTGCCGATAGCGTTATGTCACTTCCGTAGAAGCAGGTGGTCCATGTCGATTAGAACAAATTATTCTGTCAGGAAACGCATTAATCGTGTTTGTCTCGATTCCATGTGATCCAATAGCATTGATCGTAAATTATATTTTCCGCCATTGCCAAGTAATTATTGCTTTGTTTTGCATTTAGTATGAATTTTAAATCGAGATTGATTCCTATTTGGATAATGCGTATTTATGCAAAGCGATGTCTGCACTACAGGCCTGCACGTAAATGTACCCTAATCTGAACAGTACTATTTGTATTTTGTCGGTACCATTAATTTTTCCTATTAAATCAGAAAATATTTATACTTTCTTCATTGATTCAAATATGATTGAACTTCTAGACTAGACTAATTTCTAGTTTAGTTTAAACATTTTTTTTTGCCAATTATATCAACACATATCTATACATGATTTACTCATATTAGCAAAAACAAAACATAAGCAAGAGGGTTCGAATGAATTCTAGAGGTTATTCATTTTTGGCCTGGTTAGGCAGGGCATAGGAAACAACCTTGTATCCTGGAAATTTCCCAGGAAAAGATAATCGAGTCAAAAACCGAACAACATGTGTACTTCGTTGTTTTTTTGTGCTCATGCGCTCGCAAAAATTAGGTTTAGTATACGTCATCAACTTATGTGCGACACGAAGTGCTTTGTGTGTTCAACACAGTGCTTGCATGTCACTACGCTGTTATAAAATCAAAGTACTGATAGTACTGAAGGCGAGGGAATTGTATAGACGAAACAACACACGAGGTCAATTTTCTGGAATATAACCTTGATTATTCACCTTGTCCTTATCATGTATACCAGATATTTACTTACTTATCACTTGCCAAAAGTACTGCTGTTAAAAAGATACATAGCTTTTATATTTGATCTTAACGGATGACCTTGCTAATAGCGAAAGAAGGAAATGCTGCTAACTAACACTTTCTCCTTTCTCCCTACTATTATCTACCCTTTCCGCTACAAATTTTACTAAATTGCCCACATATTGTATATCATCTGCAACCCTTTACAAATTGGACTTGTCCTAACATTTGTTTTCTTGTAATGGATAAATCTAAATAAGAAAAAAAATGAAAGCCTTGTCCCATTCTTAAACCCTTAAAATATGCAGCTACTATGGTCAGAACTACACCAGGACAGAAGCCTTGCGCACATAGAAAATATATAGAAATAAGAGATACACGGCGCGATCTTCACTCTGCTACACTTTATATTCATTTCCTCTTTACCGTTATCAGGCAGAGCTCTTTTTCAAATATTCTTTTTTTTGTGTGGTTCCTAATTGCGCGACTTGTCATAACATTTTCTTGTTAATGTAGGTAATTTCTGGTAGATCACATTTTTTTAAAAGGAAGTAATACCTGTTTTCTTATAAACCCCCCCCCCCAACAATTCTCGTGTCTTCGGCATTCTAGACAGATCTTTTTTCCAAAAGGCAAAGGCCGCTAGAGATGACGTATTATAAAAGTTTATACGGTTTATAAAAGGCATTATAATATGACCTATGTCGCGGGAGTGAAATAAACCACACGGATGTTATTACACTAGTGGTATTACTATGCAAATAAGCTCAGAGCGAATAGCAACGCTATTTTTTCACCGAGAAAATGACGTCAAAATCTATGTATTGTGACGTCAGTTTTAAACGACATTATAAGTTTCGCGGAAAATTGAAATGATGATTTTCAAGAATTTTGACGATTTTTCGCAAAATCCGGATCATATTATATACAGAATATAAAATTTGCGCTCATTTAAAACCGAATTTATTAAACTCGTCATCTAAAACAGATAAAAACTCGGCGCAGCCTCGTTTTCATCTGTATGTAGATGACTCGTTTAATAAACTCGGTATTCTATGACCACTCAATTAATATCCTCTATATACTCGTCGAATAAAAGTAATGCAGAATCTGTGAACTCTGCAAATTTTTAGTATTAAAATGATGTAGATTGTTTCTTTGTTTTTTTCTAGTAAAATGTATTTATTAATTCAAAAAGCCTTTTACTGACAGGGTGTATTGATATCAATTTGATCAAAAGTTAACCTCTTGTCATGGTTAACCCGGATTATTCCTGCTTTTGTAGGAGGTAAAGGCCATGGTCAGCCTATACATAGGCGCAGTCTGATCTTAGGCTTACACATAGTGTATCATTTAGATCAAGTTTCAACATATTTTATAGAAAAACATTGTGTTGTAATAAAAACAATTTGAGGGACAAAATGGCCTCTAGTGTGCCCACAAATTCTTTCTAAAGTTTAAGCTTGTGACCTTATTTTAAACCCCACATGGTCCAGTTTTTAACTCGTACCAATGATCATGTTAACTTTCACTCTGACCATGCATCGAGACATTTGAGCAAAGCAATGTGCCCTTAAGAAAGCACACAGTGTTTTTCTTGGATTTGGCCCCGTAACACAGTTTTACCAAATGCAAAGACATCACGTTCTGACCGAGTTTTTTTTATTTATTTTAGTGAAAATGTGATCGTTTGAGTGTACACAAGAAATCACTTAGATTTGCCTCCGTGGCCTAGCTTTTGACTCTGCATTATCCGATTTCGAGATCATAAAGGATATCATGGAGATAAACATTTAAAAAAAATTTCAAGGTCAAATTTGTGAAAAAGTTAAAACTTTAAAATTGCCTTTAATTTTTTAATGGTGAATGATAGGGGCTTCAAATTTTAAACAAGGTTTTTAATGAAAAAATCGAAACCCTAGATATTATGGTCACCTTCACGTCCTTGGTGTTGTTCGCGTTGGTGTTATTGCTGGCTGAGGCATAACAAACTTTAACCTTGGTCATATCTCTCTTGTTATTGAAGATATCTTCATCAAACTTGGCATCTTCGTTCACAAGAGCTATCTAGACTATCCCGGGGGATAACTTTGAGCTTTTTGTAAGAGTAATGCCCCTTTTTCGACTTAAATTTTTTCTGCATTATTCAGCACATGTAGCAGTGCGTTACGCCTGTAGGCGGTGATCTTGTTAAGATTTCTGCTTTCAATTAAAATACTTAAAGCTTTTGTTACATTGCATACTATAAAAGTAGTTTAAAACACATTTCACGGCATTTAACTAATGAGGATTTTCCGTCGAAGAATAGTTGTAACAAACCTTGTGCATGTCTACTTATAACTTGAATCCACGAAATTCGTCCAGGAATATCTGGAACACCCCTTGTATACTTATAATTCCATGACATCGAACATGTAAAGCGTTCAATAACCCCGAAAGCGGAAGTTAATGACAGAAAGTTCTATCGACTTCCGCTCGCCTTATTTGTATGTGCATACTACTCCATAATAAATATAAAATCTATTGAAATGCCGCCATTCTATAGACGATTCCTCCCTTCAGTACAATTTAAATGGGATTTTTAATGGATTTTAAAGGTTTCGTTCATGCATGATCCAGCATTATTGTCTATGCTATATGTATTATAGATTAAGTAACTCTGATTTGAATGTCTTTAGGTAGGAATTAGAGTGCACTATGTCACGCACTATCTTCATATGTGACCTGTCATGTGAAAAGGGACCATCTGGGTCGCGCCTGAAGTGTTGGCCCTAGTCAGACTGCGCGCACTGCGCAGCCTGAAAAGGATCAACATTTGACATCTTGCTGATTTTCTGAATCAAGAATAATCATTCTACCTCCCTGTATATGAATATTGGAAATGCGACCTTGGTTTGACCTTAACTGGAATCGATCTGTAAAATAGTAATTTTACGCAGTTGCCAGATGGTCCATTTTTGCGTGACGGGTCACATAATTGAAGGTGTAACTCGGTTTACGCAAATTATACTGCAATGTCCTTGTCCGTGCCAATTTATTTTGAAATCCGCCCATAACTGTAGGAGTAATGGTCAGTTTGCATTGTGTTTGGTTTTATTCGTGTTTGTCCCCCCCCCCCTACACACACACACACACACAAATAAAAACCAAAAAATCTGCATTCTTTCTAAAATAAAGAGAGAAAATCTAGTAAATTTTGTCGATAGTCCCCGCCATTGTTGCATAATCCAAATTTTGTCATAAAGGTAATGATATAACACCTACGTCTTTTCCTGTCGCCGACCCGAATACGGAGATGATGTAAGACTTACGTACGTAGAATTTACATATTCCTTTGTCATAGCGCATTTAGATGCCTTGGTCCCACTCTTTTCACCACTGAAAGGTTTTCGACCATAAACTGAAAACTGCTTAAAAAAGTACAGCTTTAAAACGTATTGGTCGATGAACGCCGATTTTCTACTTATAGAGATTATCCACTTAGGTGGACTTCGGACATCGGATGTCTGACTTCGGACTTAGAGGGGTCTTATCAAAATGAAAGAAACTATATTCGTTGATACATCATGATTGTATAAAAGGATGACGTCTCTGATCATATTTTTGAGTGTGATTCGTTAGTATTGAGGTTCAAGAACCAGTAAAATTTCGGACATGCATGTCGTTTTATCATTTCAAATGTGGGCGCATCTATATAACCACGCTAAGTAATTTGTATACTGCAACGTCGACATATCAGTTTGTCTGTCCACCTACTCTGTCAGCTAATGAACCTGTAAACTCATTTTACTTTTTTATGGAAAAGAACACCCTTTAAAAGAATCAAAATTATGCAGTTAATAGGCATACTTAATTATATCACATTTGAGATTTTGTAAACATGATTTCAAAAACCTGCATTCGACAAGACTGCCCTGTATACTTTCAATAAGGTTTACTTGAATGGGGCTTTACGCCGCTTTTAACAATCTTTCAGTTATATCGCGGCGGCTTGGGCAATAACAATGGATTCCTGGTATTTCTCACACCAGTACCACCATTAAATCCTTTTCTAGCCTCCCGCTGCTATCCTACATAGGTCTACGATTATCAACCCATTGGAAGAAGACAAATATTCGAAAAGGATGAATGTGCGGGATCGAATCCGAGACCCTTAGATTGGCAGTCCGACGCACTACCAACTGCGCTATTGCGGCGGCCAACTTTCAATCAGGACAAAATGCACTAGATACTGATCTTACTACTTTTATAATTCTACTGAAGCGATCATATTTTTTAAAAGAAAATCGAGTAATCGTGAAAGCCATGTCGAGGTATCATCGTCTTTGTTTGCGTTTTCAATCCGTCACGTGTAAAGAATTTTTTAAACATTTCATGTTATCTCTAAAGGCAAAAGTTTAAACTTCGATTAAATATTGACTTTCTAAAGAATAGTTCTTAATTTTTGATTTGGCTGTATTATCAACTTACTTTTGCTACAAATGTTTACCTTTTCTTTGTCTGAGATTTTTTTTTCAACAATCAAATGTTTTGGAAAGGGTAGAAAAAAGGAGGAATTTAGTCAGTTTTGATTGAGAAATAAGCATCAAACGATCATGATGAAAGATATCTTTAGGATGTGTTATAACCGAAATTCAAGGCATGGAATCGGTGTATACAGACACAGCTTTTAGGGAAACTTACGATGTATGTTGAAAAAAGCTTAGAACATACGAGAATCAAGTGTAAACCCAATACAGCATTGTGCGAAAATTAATATATTTCTTTATTGCTTTCAGTTTTGTATCAAGAAAAAAACGGTAAATAATAAAATGGGAATCCCACCCGCTAACCAGTTAAATTATATATATATATATATAAAAAAAAATACTCTGCTTTCGTTCGTTTCACTCTATTCTAAGTTATTTGATCACTGCCCAATATACAAATCTATATGAATTAAAGATGAAGTTGCCTTGTAATCTCATGCAAAATGACGCGCTTTAAGAAAAATTTTCATTAAATTGTCATATTTTGTCTAATCTTTAAACTAAAGAAATAGAGTAGTTGTTGGTTTTTCGAGAGGATAAATTAATATTACATTTCGTGACGAACAAAAACTGTCGGACGTCGGAATATTACGACAAAATATGAATCGCTGAGGTGACGACGTCTTCTTACTTGGCCAGCGATAATGCACAAATTAGGATGAGGCAGGTATTGAATATCGGTTTAAAAAAGCGAGTCATCGAATAGCCACCGATACGCCGGCGAGGCGTCCTTAATTTTGACGGGAGTCAATTGTCATAACCAGAAAATAGTAAGTCTGAGATGGAACAATATCGACCGGTCCACGACAGGTGACCGATTGTCGCCCGGCCGCTCGCCAGCGATTAGCATTCGATACAGTTTGGACACCCAGTTGGGTCCCTTGGCAATTCTTATTTCGAAAAAGTTTAAGAAATGACTGGAATTTTCGACATCCAAGACTCTTACAGACTTATCGGTAGATTTTATAAAGTAGACAAAGTTCACCAACACTTCGCCAATATAACAAAAAACGTTGCCGTGATTGAATCGGCTGATGCACTTATGACTCGCAGACTCTATCCCCGAAAACATTGTCGAAGCGATTTTGTGACACCGTCTTTTACATAATATCCACCCCATTAAAAAGAATAGTAAGATAAGAAAAAAATGATCCAATGTCAGTCTTTGCTGGTTCGAAGGGTGGCTTACATTGAAACGTGTTTTTGTTGAGAATATTTTCCGAATCTAGAAATAATCGTTCTCTTTTGCCGTAAATCCATTCGGACAGGCCACTTTTAAGCTGACTTTTACTGGATCCGATCTTTTGTTCAAGCATTTGTTCGATATGCAAGGACGTATCCGACCGTTTGAAATTGCTACCGGCTTTGTGCAGTTGAATATGTGCTCAAAGTAATAACATTTCGAGAACGTTTACAGCTAGCAATATTACGCGTCCTTAACAACATAAAATCAAGGTACTTTATTATGAAAAAATCGGCGAAAAATCAATACATGTAATACATATTCTTGTACATGTACTTATATCAGTAAAGGGTTGCAGGTATAAGTTGTTTGTGTATTTTGAGACATCCCCCGATATTTTAGTAAGTCAGATGTCCTATCTCGGAGTTCACCTAAGTGGATAATGTCTAATAGGGGGTTTAAACTACACTGAGATACATGTAATATAAAAGAGAGTGAGATGTTACGGGAATGGATTTATTGCTTCAGGCAAGCATGTTTTTCCCGTTTTTTTTTTTACAGTTTCGTCCATTTATTTTTTCACATTTCAACTAAATTTTGTCCAAATTAGTCGTCTATTGTCAAATATTCTAGAAGTCCAACCCACACACTCGATAGTGTCTCATATTGATAGTATTTCAAACAATCGTGGACAAAGAACGATGGCTTCTAGACGCAAGTCCTTGTCATGAACAATGAGGACTAGACAATTAACAAATAGCTCGTACATACCTCCTGTTTAAAACGCCTGATATAACTAATGTTTGAAAAGAAATACGCCCCTAACGTTATTTTTTCCTAGCCAGTAGAAAAAAGAAAAGAAAAAAAAGTTTTCTCTCAATAAATTGATCATCTAGTAATGGATTACACCAATTTTCAGTAAAGGAGATGTTCATATAATCCGAATTTGCCATATATATTTTACCATCTACAAAAATTACATATGTCTTTTCTTTTTTGGAATTTTCTTTCCTAACACAGGTACGCGTATCTTTTTACAATACAATACAATATATCACTATACGACGCGATACAATAAACTTTACTTAGTTTCTTCATATCACATTGTATATACATGCACACTAAAAATGATTACTTTATGCATATCTGCTCATTCAATAAAAAGTCGCATGGTGTCAAATCAAATTCATTAAATACAATTTAAAAGTAATGGACCCGTAATAGTTCCGTAAAGTTTTAGAATACATAAACTTTCACAATGATAACCGAGGTTTCCTAATGAAATTCATTAGAAAACCTCGGTTGACACCGTTAAATTGGTTGAAGTTATATACCTCCACAGATTATCTTGACATTTAAGTTTATATTGTTAGTTTGGATAAAAATAATGTTCACTGGTGAACGTGAGTTGTGCCTCTGTAAATTACCATATCGTATTTTAATATTTTGTACAGAGAAAAGCATAAGGTTTCTGAGTAACAGTTATGTATGATATGGGGGGACCTTCTGATACCTGCTTACTTACCTGAAAAAGTAGAAAGCTCTTGAATCGTAGCAGAATTCAAAGAAAAACGCTAACTTGACTTTCTAAAAATTATAGCCTATATAACATTTGTTATTTATAGTGTGGAATCATTTGGTAATTTAATATCCAAAAATTAAGATAGTGTTCCGTTTACATTTATAAACTTCTTTGTGGTCTTTATTGTCTTATCTGAGTTTTGTTCGACGAAATTCAACAAGATTCGACGCAAATTTAATTTCGACAAAGTGTCTATTCGACGTACTGTAGCATTCGACAAATGTGACAATCGACGAAAATTGAATTCGACGAAATGGCATTCAACTAAATGTAATGGACTCCTGAAACGTTGCGGAATTATTAGGGGACCACTACCTTAAGAGCACCAATCCCTGGTTACAGTAAACAAACAAGTGAGTTGATATAGGCGCTTTGAGTAAAACTCGATTTCAATTGTCAAATATAGAATTGAAATAATTGTCATTTATTGAATTGTTAGTTTGTCATTTTCATTTATCAAATTGTAATCTGAATAAAGTAATTGATTGTACTGCGACAAAATCCTCGAATCTACGACGTTTTCTAGTAGAGTACAGGGGAATTTTGGGTCAATCACCCAGTTGGAAATGGGTAGCATTGATGAAAATCCTTCAAAAAAAAACCCCACTGCCTCTCGAATTTCTCACGCGAAATTGATAACATACAAAATGAGTACAAGTCGGTTAATAGCTAAACATAGATTGATTGTTAACCGTACCTCGTACAAACCCCCGACTATAAATAAAGATTATCATTATAGTATTATATTTTAGGAAGTCATGAACTTTCACAATTTTAACCGAGGTTTCCTAATGAAAATCATTAGGAAACCTCGTTTAACACTGGTTAATTTCATGACTGCCGAAACGTTGCGGATCAATTACGAGTCCACTACTTTAAGGATGGTTTCATAGTAATCGTGTAGACAGTATTGTGCGATTTGTTTCTTGAACATCACAAACATTCATTAATTTGTCAAAGGCATTTCAATAGCATGCATCATTCTATAACAGACTTGTCAGCTTCAACTTAACTAATGTGTCAGATTTTGACCGATTAGATGCATATTCGTTATACTCGTAGATTTTTTTTGACCTTGCAATAAACAATTTTGCTGATTTTTTAATGGGAACAAGAGTGGCGAAATGTTGCAAGATAGGCAACAGTTTTTATTGTAAACAAGGAGAGAGGATACATAATCAAATGTTTAATGGATTTGTTTGAATTTGCTTTTGCGCCGCTTTCAACAATCTTTCAGTTATATAGCTGCTGCGGCACCTAAAATAGATTGCTGGTATTTCCCACACCAGTACTACCATTACATCCTTTCCTAGCCTCGCTCCGCTATCCAATAAAGGTATACGACTATCAATCCATTGTTGGGTGGCAAAAAGTCTGAAAGGATGAGTGCCACCGTCGGCAATCGAATTCGGGACCTCTTGATTGACAGTCCGACGCGATACCAACTGCGGCAAATGTTCTGAGGAAGGCTTAAAACAAAATCCAATTTGAAAATAGAAATTGGACTTTTATTCTAAACTATACCTCCCTAGAAGATCTTTCAAAACTCGCTTTATTAAATTATTCAATTTTTATCCGAAATCATTCCAAAATCATACATCATAATATAGAAATATTCTTTAATTCTCACAAATATTTTGGTTTGAACATATCTCACATGTCAATATTGGAACGTTTGGTTGCAAATTGCCAATATATTTTGATGTAATTACCGAGTTACCATGTATCCTCTTATTCACACATAAATATGATTAGATCAAAGAAAAAGAATGCGAAATCATAAAGACTATCCATTTTATATCTTCCCTTTTTCCTTTTTTATAGATCGTACAAACACCTTCTCAATGGGAGATTTAGATTTAGATAAAGATGCACCCTTTTCAATTTGCAACTATTTCTGTACGTTGTCAATAATTATAATGATGTGTGCAGACGAGCATCGCGTGATGAATACAAACTCTTCTGAATGTATGTTGATGAGCCCAGACAGTTTTTGAATATTTGGTACAATATAAAATATGCCGTCGTTTGGCGACAAAAACACCGTATCTATAGATTGAATAAAGCTGTACATAAGACGATTTTGTCACAAAATGAAGATACGTTTAATTGTCATTCTTGTAGAGAATAGCAGCAAAGTTTGGAAGTAAGTTTCTAATGACGTGAAGACACCTTGTAACGTAGAAAGATAAAAAAAAAAAAAAAAAAAAACAACAGAAAAGAAGTAATCGGTAGGTTTTTTATATACGTGGAAGAAAAGTTTTGCTAATATGTGGTGTATGGCTAAATTTGGGTGACTAGTGTCATAACTATACGTATACACTACGTTTCGGCGAGCACGACAGCCACGGTAGTAAAAAAAACGTATCACGCGTTAGGAGTTTGGTGAGTTTTATACTGGTTTTCATATTCTTCAATATTTCCCACTACTTTCAAGTTCTACCAAGGCCCACTACGGTTATGAGCGCCGAGATGTAGGGAATAAAAGGCTGCCATAAAAAGCTTCATTAACCCCAATTCTACCTTGCAGAACGAGACCGAGTGTTGATCTGTTGCCAAACGTCAATCTTACCGTTTACCATTGAGAATGGACAAACACATAGCCCTGAGAATTTATCAGTATATCGTTTCGCTGTATCAGCGCGTAACACGACCTTTTTTTAAAACGATGACGTATAGTAGATGCGCTCATCCATCCATTTGGGGGTCTTTATATGTTCCGTGTCGTCTTTGAAGCCGTTCGGAACCAATCGCACACATGCCTAAGATGATTTGACCATCAGTTCGTGTTGACGTCACTTTTGGGTGTCCTTGGCATTACCTTTTTTCTGCAGACCAAGTATTTTTATGACTACGGACAAGCTTCATTATTGTTCGGTGAGAGCAGCCTATTCGGCATATAGTTTGACCATACCGAAAACCATATGACTGTGTGCGCCAGTCAAACGTTCTATTTGCTCAAAGCTGTCAAGAATTTAAGTGTCCTTACTTTGTCATGATAACTGGCTGGCATAAACCATAAGTAATTTGTGATAAACTTTGCATACACGTCAACAACGTAAGAATTACCTTATTTGTTCCTGACGCCTTGTGTCAATAATGAAAACACTTCATCAACAAAATAGTTAATTTGTGCGCTTACAACTATACCTAGTATAAATATCTTACATAGTATTTGGCATGGAACAATACTATTTGAAAGATCCGAAGGTTTTTGGGTGGTAACTTTCTAGAGACGCAAAGTATACCATCCTCAATTTTATTACATACTTTGATATTGTTTCTATGTATTTGAACGGGAGGAAAGTGTGCATTATTTTTTGATATTGCATACTTCGATATTGCACTAAGATTATTTTCACGTGCACAAATGGACTGGACTACTTTCTGGTTGCTACCTCGCCATAAGTCAACATAAAATCACATTATCAACGCTTTCTTTTTGCTTTCAATATTCGAGAAATTAGAGTAAAGAAATACGTTTCCAGTTCTTTGAATACCTAAAGGGCAATACAACAGTGTTTGTTTTCATTTATTTGAAACATTTTCCGAGAAATAAACCACTTCATCCCCTCCCCCTTTCCGTCGACTCAGATGCGACCCTCCCTCAATTTTATTCCAAATCACTGTATTTGTTTCTCCTTTATTCCTCTATCGATGTTATTTTATAACTCTTTCAAAACTATTCCATGCCCATCCCTTTATGTCTATCATAATTCTAGTATCTATCTCTCTTCCTCCCTATCTTTCTCTTTATCTTGTCTTTCACTCCGTCCCGTCCTTCACGTCTGCTCCGGTATCAAGTACGTCGATTTAGTCAGTTCTGGAACATGTAACTGGTAAGAATAATAAATGAACAAGTAAGTCGAAATCAACGCGTATATGCGAATCGACACAAAAATGTCCGCCGTCTTTTTTGTTTACACTGTCACTTCATAGCTACGGATTCATCCGTAGGTAAAAATATTACAGAAAGGATTTTGCGGGAAAAGGTCTATTGCGTAACTGTTGATAAAAAAACGGTTTAAATTTACAACAAAAAATCGTCCTTGAAGTATTTGTGATGTAAAAAAAAACAAAAAAAAAAAAAAAAAAAACATCGTCCATCAATATCAAAGTATACAATAAAAAGGATATTGAATTTATATGGGAATATGGTGAGTCGGGCTCGTTCTTTTGGCGTAGTTACCCTCGCAAGCTCGGGCACTCTGCCAAAAGAACTCGTCCGACACAATATATTCCGATATAAATTCAATAACCTATAATATTATCAGTGTAGATGGAACCTAACTCAAAGTACACATGTATAATATGAAAGAACATGTGTCATTCGGTACCGACAGAAAAAGGGCAAACAAAAAAGTCACATACATGCACATCAAGAGTGTTACAATAGTCTAAGAAACTTTGTGACATGATTTAATACTGAAGAATTAGATCATTGACACAATAACGAGACCGTGACGAGACACGGGGGAAACGTCTCACACGTCAGTGTAATTAATATAGAGTGTAGATATTATAAATAGTCTGGTAATATTTTAATGTCTCATTTCTCTTCAAATTTAATATTTTTGGTTTCCATCAATTTTCCTGCATTCCGGATGGCTAAACAATGGTATAATCCTGGGAAAAAAATGAGTACGAAGCTTTTTTTAAGCTTGCGCGCGAAGTAGTCCCACAAGAAATCTATCTTATTAAGGAGGAATTTCCATTTTTGCTATATGATATTAAATTATAAGATATGAAGAGAGTATTCTTTTTTAATTTCACAGAAGTGTGAAGCTAAAAACGTAATCCTAATCGTGAATGGATCCGCGAAAAAATAAATAAATATTCTCTTCATCTCTTAAATCGCACCTGAGTGATATAATTGAGATCGAGGACTGGAAATGAGCGGCATTTCTTCTCGAGAGATTCATCTTTGCTTTTTAAAAGAATAATTTCTGCTTATAATGCATACCTTTATAGAAATCTTGCAATTACTACTCAGAATACCTACGAAGTAAAACTAGTTAGCATAATATTCCTGTGATGAATCATTCTGAAAAACGTATCATCTTCATAACCTAAAGGGATTACCGGAACGGCCGCTAATTGTTGACTTCAAACCTATTCGATTATATTTTATTTTAATCAAAATTGAAAAGACAATGTATTAAGGTAATGGATCCGTAATAGTTCCGCAACGTTTTGGCAGCTGCATAAACAGTGTTAACCAAGGTTTCCTAATGATTTTCATTAGGAAACCTACCTCGGTCAACATTGTGAAAGTTCATGAGTTCCAAAATGTTGTAGAACTATTACGGATCCACTACTTTAAGTAGAACTTTTTTAGACAGTGTTTTCAGTTCTAAGTGTAAAAGAGTGCACATTCTCGAATATCCTAGAGTCCGTCTATTTTTGAAACAAAAAGAGAGCTTGAGTTTCTAATAGATCAATGAGGATTAGTTCATTAATTAGATTTCAATACACTTCAAAGAACATAAGTCAACAAAAAGATGTCAGAACATAAGATGAGTGTTTATATATGGGCTATCAATGGGAGCATATTAATCGACATGTATCAAGACAGATGCAGGACATCATGGCCATCTCGAAACACGCAATGTATCTGTTTTACTCCATGTTTTCCCTCTATACTATCTTTAAAAAAAAACCAGCTGGTGAGGGGATAGTAATTTAAATTGGTATAAAGCATCCAATTCATTATGGAAATATTTTTCCCCTATTTAATGAACAATGAATTTTGCATTCTTTTTTATTGTCAATTTTATTGTCACTTAGACAGGTTGCATTTATCGCAATCAAAACTATTCTAAATCGCTTACTCTGCGCTCCATTCATTCATTCCAAACACTCACTCAAACCATTTAAAAACGTCCCGAAATGAATATAAACGATTAGATCAACAACTACTCTCAAAATAAATTTATAGCTATAGCTCTCGAAGAGACGATTTCTTTGAGTACCAACAATATAGGATTTTTGAAAGAATAGTTGAATAAGTGTAATTTGAAATCTAAGATAACCCGCTATCTTTACCTCTGTACACATTCAAGTGATCAATGGAGAGGCTTTGAATTTATACAGGTATAAGACTGTGAACCTTTTAATAATTTGTGAATACGTAATTTGGTTTCTTGTACGCAATTCTTAGAGCAAAAATAAAAATAATATAATACAATAAATAAAAAAAAATGAATAAATTAATAATTAAATAGAAATAAATAAATAAAATAAAATGACTACAATTCAGAAGGTTTGCTGTTATAAAAGGAAAATTTGATCAGAATCACATAACATTTGCGCTTTACGCTCAACAAACGTATTTTCTTAATAGAGATCGATTGAAATAAAAATGTTATAAGAATTAAACAGCCAAGGTTGTTTGAAATGAAGTAGGTCATCCACTTTTTGCAAGAAGCTGTGTACGAGTACGTGGACTTTAACTATAACTCTGAAATTTCCCGACGGAAATGTATAAAAATTTATACACGTCTGACACCATTTAATGTTAACATTAACAAAATACAGTCTAAAATACTACCCAGGTACTACTACAACCGTTTGTATAAAACTCAGACCCAAAGCGTAGTTATGCAAGAAATTTATTTTGAGTTATTTTATAAACACATTATGTCATATATAACATTCTAATTTTGTAAACGTGTAGATCTGTGTAAGGTATGGTTATCACAACATAAATGGACATTAACAATTTATATACCTGTAAGGTTGTTTAGCAATATATCAATTTCTATTTCACAGAATGATAAATATGTAGTAATTTATTATAGATCATTGAATTCAAAAACTATAATTTGAAATAAATCGCAGAAAATATTTCACAATATTATGGTGTGATGTTGCACCATACCTAACATCTATTTTGAAAACAGACCAAACCGGTAGGACATGTATGTTGACAAAATGAATGGAAATTGTTTGTTTCAATTGAGCCTTTTGAGACTGAGCTTTATATCTAAGGTTGTAGTAGTACCAAGGTAGTACTTAAGACTGTACTTTGTTAAGATATGAACCAATTTTATCGAACCGTCATGCAGTTGCTCTGTACAAATTCTGTACTGCCAATTCTGCCTGTGCTTATAGATGACTTCATTTTGATATATGATATACCTGGACATACTGCTTTTTCTTAGCTAATGAAGCGCCCTTAAAATAGGGTCTCAAACTCTTTACACGAACCTTAAATAGTTTTAAAATGCCTTGTATTCTTTTTTTTTCTTTTGAATGGAGAGAGTTTCTGAAGGATGACTCTGCGAGAATGGGAAACGTCGTCTCAATGGTGAATCTATGGCTGTCACAGTGCAACATCAGTGCAGTATCTTAAACACTCATCACACACTATAGTTCATTATTTTGGATCAGATTTGTATGAACACAGTACTTGTTCAATGGATGAAGCGATACAGAAGTTGTTTTGAAAGCTTCGTTAAGTATTTGGAAAAGTGCTGACTTCAACGGAAATCGCCAATTCCGTAGCGTCATATTGACGTGTTACCGCCGGTACCAAATGACTACACATTTAAAATGGTTGCTCAAGATGACAAACTAGTTGGATTGTATCCAAGTTTACAAAATAAACAGAAAAAAGTCGCAATTTAATGACAGTGTAGTTTTCTTCTCAAAATCTGTAAAAATCAAAATTTCTGTACCGTAAGTCTAAGTAATTTATTATTCACCCTCGTTTTTATCCTAGTAAAGCAGATGTTCTGCATCATTCGAGCGAATGAAAGTATCAAGAAAAAGCTTTAATATAATTACTACAAATGTTTGCATTGAAACAGATCTGTAATGAACAAAATCTCACAATCTCTGAAATTGAATTGAACAAGCATGGAACAAAGCAAAGATCGTTGACATACTTTTTCACTTGTTTCGAACAACAACAAAAATGAACGTGTTTTAGCAACGGTAATCGAAAATGCTTATCAGCTAATTCCTTTTAACAGCAATGCTGACACACCATAAAAAATGATGGTTTGATCGTATTTCGAAAATGTTTATTTGTAAAGGTCAAAAGATCATTTTAGATTAAGAAATTTTGGAAAAGCGAAAAGTCTCGAACCAGGTCAGCCTGTGCAGCTTGCACAGGCAGACCAGGCGCCCGTTTTACTACACATCTTACGAAAAAAAATGATCGTAAGTCAAAATCACAAATCGTATCTGGTGTTTTCATTCATTGTTAGATTCTGCCTTGCAATATCTCACCGAAATCGTCTTTAGAAGACGATTCCAATGAGATGATGCATGGCGGAATTCCATTTTTCGTTACTTATTTAGAAGCAACTTAAAATTTTGACGTACGCAAAAAATGATCGTAAGATCCTAAGTAAAACGGGCCCCTGGTTCGATAAATTTCGGACTTCCCAAACTGCCCAATTTTGCAAGACATGACGAAGACTTATTGTAAACTGATTCTCTGGTAATTACATAAATATTGCATACAATTGCCCACCTTTTAGTTTAAGTTTATTGAATAAAGCAGAGAAGTAGATCAGATAAAGACGAATTACTCTGTACCACAAAAAGACATAAATCTTTCAATCTCTTGCAAATCTGATCTATGTAGAATAATTTCAAGGATGCCAGCTATCCTAAACATAGACTTGTGAATTGTGATTTACATTTCGAACCTTACAGAACGAATCAATTAAAACACAATGGCCAAAATTAAAATTGAGTTTGGCGAGGGACTTGCCATAAACACGCATGCCTATGCCGATCATCGTAAGAAAAATTCCCTCTTAGAAGTTTTTAAAAATGTCTGCAATCGGCCTTGTAAAAAAGGGTCATTCTATCTTACTACACATATCATTATATTTTGTTTAATAGTCCGATTTTCACATTTCTTTACTTAAAAAATCTGGAATGATACTCTTTTGTGATATCCTATAGATGTGCAAGTTCTAGTTCAAAGGTCAATGTAAATAGAAAATTGACCCTAGATCACTCACTAAAGTTTGTACATTTATAGTGGCTCACATACTTTTTCAATGTGTTTGCGAATGACTGTGGTATTGGTTTAATGTGAAGTGTTAAAGTCTGCTCGTATAAGGAAGATTTACCGTATTTACGTTGGATGTAATAGCAATTTTATTACACGAAATGCCAGTTGTTAAAAGCATCTCTTTAACGAGTATGTCTTCTGCGCATCGGCGACATTTTACCCATTTTACCTTTCGGGGAAATCTTTATGAACCCTTTTTGTAAACTTTATCTCGAAGGAATAAGATTTGTTCCGCCTTCATTTCGACTGATGTACATTAACTCATCTCAGGCGTGGCTTGTGGAGAAATGAAGTGTGCTCGGGAAAAATCACAGACATATTCGCAGGCACAAAATTGAGTACCGACGGTCAAAGGATGCAAAAAGGTGTAGCCTAGCTACTATAACGTAGCTTTCTTTCTCAAGGGCGTAACGCCCGTTACGCAAATTACGCAAGTGCGTAAAAGAAATAATCTTCTGTTGAAAAATATCGTTGATGAATGATCACAAAATCGAAACTACAGCTTATTCAAGATGTTTTGATTATTCACAAACGGTCAAATCATAAAAAAGGAGCGGACCGAGGGCATGCATCATTTGTTTGTCCACTTTTCGCCTTTATCCTACATATTCTTTGTCACCTTCTGGGTGCGTATAAATTTTAAAGTCGTAGATACGCCTATGTTTCTCATAAGCTTATGGAGACACTCTCCATGAGCCAATCAGGGAGAGGGCTACGTTATTGGAGCCGGGGGATCTCTGTGGAATCTAGGGTTCTTCTCCAGGAATTAACTGTCCTCTGCATGCATGAATAAGAAGAATTACCTCTACTCTGGCTTACTAAAGGTATTCGACTGGGACTTAGTTAGAATGGAAAAGTCACTGTCGTAAACGACCTTAATCATTACCAGAATCTTTGAAAAATAACCCCCCCCCCCCCCCCCCCCCCCCAGGTAACACGGATCAAATCTTCTGGGAAGGAGTAACAAACAACAGTCACACTAAATTTTATTACACGATGGTGCCCTAGGAAATCAAATGATTTATCTATGAAATTAAAAAAAATGATATTCAGGTGGATAAGGTTTTTATTTAGACTGTACGCCCTCGTTAATTGGAGCTCGATTTCAGATATACGAGAGTTATAGTAGGGGAATAATGTTCTTGCCGATGGCGTTATGTCACTTCCGTAGAAGCAGGTGGTCCATGTCGATTAGAACAAATTATTCTGTCAGGAAACGCATTAATCGTGTTTGTCTCGATTCCATGTGATCCAATAGCATTGATCGTAAATTATATTTTCCGCCATTGCCAAGTCATTATTACTTTGTTGTGCATTTAGTATGAATTTCAAATCGAGATTGATTCCTATTTGGATAATGCGTATTTATGCAAAGCGGTGTCTGCACTACAGGACTGCATGTAAATGTACCCTGATATGAACAGTACTATATGTATTTTGTCGGTACAAATATTTTTTCCTTTTAAGTCAAATAATATTTCTACTTTCTTTATTGATTAAAATATAATTGAACTTCTAGACTGATTTCTAGTTTAGTTTAAACATATTTCATTGCCAATTATATCAACACATATAACAAAACATAAGCAAGAGGGTCCGAATGATTTCTAGAGGTTATTCATTATTGGCCTGGTTAAGCAGGCCATAGGAAACAGCCCTGTATCCTGAAAATTGCCTAGGAAAAGATAATCGAGTCAAAAACCGAACAACATGTGTACTACGTTGCCTTTTTATGCCAATGCGCGCGCAAAAAATAGATGTAGTATACGTCATCAACTATTGTTCGACACGAAGTGCTTTGTGTGTTCAACACAGTGCTTGCATATCACTACGCTGTTATAAATCAAAGTACTGATAGTACTGAAGGCGAGGGAATTGAATAGACGAAACAACACACGAGGTCAATTTTCTGGAAAATAACCTGAATTCACCTTGCCCTTATCATGTATACTAGATATTTTCTTACTTATCACTGCCAAAAGTACTGCTGTTAAAAAGATACATAGCTTTTATATTTGGTCTTGACGGATAACCTTGCTAATAAGGAAAAGAAGAAAATGCTGCTAACTAACACTTTCTCCTTTCTCCCTACTATTATCTACCCTTCCGCTACAAACCAAATTGCCCCCATATTGTATGTAATCTGCAACCCTTTACAATTTGGACTTGTCTAAACATTTCTTGTCTTGTAATGGATTAATCTAAATAAGAAAAAAATTGAAAGCCTTGTAAAATCCTTAAACCATTAAAAAGACGACAGAATTTTGGACTGGGCTAACTTGGAACAAGTTGCAGACAATAAATCAACAGGAGTGTAATTTGATAAATATCTAGGGTAGAAATAAAAAAATAATGGGGTCTGAGTATAGGGTGGACCATATTGTAGGAAAGGAGAAAATTGACCCTATCAATTTCTTGTGTTCCCACAGTAAAATACAACTTCTTTATGTTATCGAGGGGATTAAGACAACGACGGCGTCTATCTGCGAATTGAAAAAATAAAATCGAAACTGGTCAACATATGCAGCTACTATGGTCAGAACTACACCAGGACAGAAGCCTTGCGCACATAGAATTTTTTTTTAGAAATAAGAGATACACGGCACAATCTTCACTCTGGTATATTTTATATTCGTTTCCTCTTTACCGTTATCTGGCAGTGCTCTTTTTCAAATTTTCCTTTTGTTTTTTTGTGGTTCCTAATTGCGCGACTTGTCATAACTTTTTCTTGTAAATGGATGTGATTTCTGATAGATCACATTTATTTTACATGAAGTAAAACCTGTTTTTTTTTCTTATTAACCAACTATACAATTCTTTTGTCTTCGGCATTCTAGACAGATCTTTTTCCAAAATGCTAAGGCCACTAGAAATGACGCATGGTTTATAAAAAGGCATTATAATATGACCTCCGTCGCGGGAGTGAAATACATCCGTTGAATATGTTTGATATTACACGGGTGTTATCACACTATGTAAATGACGTTATAATATATGTTTGTGACGTCAGTTTTAAACGGCGTCATAAGTTTCGCGGAAAATTGAAATGATGAATTTCAAGAATTTTGACGACTTTTCGCAAAATTCGGATCATATTATAAATAGAATATAAAATTTGTGCTAATAAAATACCGAATTTATTAAACTCGTCATCTAAAACAGATAAAAAAACTCGACGCAGCCTCGTTTTCATCTGTTTATAGACGACTCGTTTTATTAAATAAACTCGGTATTCCATGACCACTAATATCCTCTATATACTCATCGAATAAAAGTAATGCAGAATCAATGAACTCTGCAAATTAACCCTTGTCATGCTGAACCTGGATTAATCCTGCTTTTGTAGGAGGTAAAGGCAATGGTCGGCCTGTACATATATATGCGCAGTCTGATCTTAGTCTAACACATAAGGTATCATTTAGATCAAGTGTCAACATATTTGAGTAAAAGATGTTGTCTCTAGAGTTTTTGACCCAACGCGACCGAGCTCGTCCAAGATATCATATAGGAAAACATTTTAATGTAGTAAAAACAATTTGAGCGAAAAATGGTCTCTAGAGTGCCCACACGATTTTTCCAAGGTTTAACCTTGTGACCTTATTTTTAACCCCACATGGTCCAGTTTTTAACTCGTACCAATAATCATGTACACTTTCATTCTGACCATGTATAAAGGCATTTGAGCTAAAAATGTGGCCTTAAGAGAGCAATCAAGGTTTTTTCTTGGATTTGTCACCGTACACAGTTTTTGACCCATTTGGTCAAATGTAAAGGCATCACGTTCTGACCTAATTTATATTTATTTTAGTGAAAAGGTGATCTTAGGTGTGTACACAAGAATTCATTTAGATTTGCCTCCGTGGCCTAGCTTTGAGTTTGCATTTTCCGAGATCGTCAAAGATATCATGGAGACAAACAATTTGACTAAGTTTCAAGGCATTTGAGCCAAAATGCGGCCTCCTGTGTGCCCTTAAGATTTAAAAAAACACATGTCCCTATGACCCTCTTTTTTGACCACGCTTGACCCCATTTCAAACCCGTCCGAGATATGGAGACAAACATTCTGACCCAGTTTCAAGAAATTTCAAGAAATTTAAGCCAAAGATATCGCATCTAGAGTGCACACAAATTGAAAATCCACGATTGGCGAGGAACGACGAATCCCGGACAGAGTCCGATCACAAAAGCTCACATTTAACTCTTCATGCTAAGGTGAGTAGAAATTAAGATGGCGATAATGATTAACAATATTAACTAAGTTGAAATAATTTTCACAAATTCTATTTTATGAATAAACAAAACACACAGATTTGTAACAATACAAACAATTACAAGAATAAGACAAACACGTCGTGTTATCTAAATTCCACTTGTCCGCTCGTCCTGCACAATTTTTCCCATCTTTGTCTATATAAGCAGGACAAGTGTAATTTTAGAAATTAAAAATGCAAAATTGGTGTATCACTATATTGTCTTATTGTGCAGGACGAATGAAAATTTCAGGAATCTTCAAGTCCTGCTAATGTGGGAGAGCATGTCTGGGAGCATGTCTACAGTCGTTAAGCGACAGATACTTATATCAGATATATATATTCGAATCTAACATAAGCTTACTTTTTCAAGTGAAATACGCAAGCGTGAAATGACCCGATGAATATATTTAATATTACACGGGTGGTATTACATTTAGTTCAAATGGGCTAAGAACGAAAAGTAACGCTATAATTTCGTTGTGAAAATGACGTCATATTGCTTTTGTAGAAGTCATTTCGCAAACCGTATTATATGTTTCGCGGAATAACTTGAATCGATAAATTTCTGGAATTTCCTCGATTATCGCAAAAGTTCAGGCCATATTATAAAAAGGAATATCAAATTTGTGCTCATGAAATAACGAATTCATTATTGAATGACCACTTATTTAATTTCCTCTAAATAGGCTATAAGGTCTTGGTTACAAGCAACATATTCTATCATATAAGACTTCGTTTAATCAGTTAGCGAATAATAACCACATTTTTTGCGTTCTCTTTTTATATACAAGTACATATTCACTTTTCTTGCTTTATTATTTCACTGCGAAAGAAATGTAAGGATGATATCATTGATGGGCTACTATTATAATATCGTGGAACTACACGTTGAATGAACCATCCCTTTGTCGCACTCTGGCGTTATAAAAATGACAAGGGGTGATTTTATCATGGTTATGAACTATACTAACGGTTCTTGATTTTCGACCTATGAATTTCTTACAATGCTGATCATTATCGAACCACAAAAGTCTAAAATCATCTTTGATAAAATTGTCGTTTTCTTGAAAAAAAAAGTACTTTCCTAGAGAAACCCTTTTACAAACACTTATATTTAAGAAACATGTCATAGTTTTCTTACATCTTATGTACAGCACACGGGGAATACGCGTTTTAGTGTTGAAAATTTCACACAAAATTACACATATTATAGGTAAGTTTGGGTAATTTATAAAATGATTGTTGATTAGTATAAATATTCTGGGCGGGCGGGACTATCCAGCCAATCACAGTCTTTTTCAAATGACGTCGTCGTCCCAGCCGGAATTAACTTCACGTGACCTTCTAAATGTTTGCCACCTGAAATGAATGTTATTGGAACACTTACAAATTGTATGTATACCTTGGTTAATTTGACCCGAATTTGACCTCTGTGGAAGAAATGCTTAGATAACAATTTCCGGCATATTATATTAATTAACAAGATATATATTACATTCAATGACATTATTTATTCATTCCTATGAAAGCACGTACAAAGCCGAGTAGGAACAATCAGAATTGTATTCATCTAAATAGCATGGGCCAGATTCGGGTCAATAAAACCGCGCTATACGATAGCAGATTTTCAAGGGTGAATATCCCTTTTTATCAAATCAATTACATGATATTTTCATAATTTTGATAATTTAACATTGTTTTTCCCAATATTGTTGAGTTCTGACCAGAGGTTTCTGAAGAAAAGAGCTTTTAAGATGTAAAGAACAATGGTGGAATATTGCAACCTTTAGAAATTGGCAATATTCCCGTTACACGATTTTTCAGCCAGACTTTTTACTTTAATATATCTTATCATTCAACCTAGGCATAAAGAAGGGGATATTATGCTTTGAAATTATGCTGACGCTCAAACATCTTGTATTTTGACTAAGATCTGAATTTTCGATTAGACTTTGGATATTGCACGAAGCAGGAGATCGTGTAACACATATGTGCCCTTGAGTGACATTCCCAACAATTTCATACCTGCACGAGGTACAAAGGTTGGGTAAAGTTGAAAACAACACAGTGCAATTATAATTTATGCTGACTGCATGAAGATGGATTAAGACCTTATCTTTCTATATAGCACATAGTAAAGATTCGGGCTACCCTGAGCACCCACACAAATTTGAAATTGTTGGAATGTCACACACAGGTTCATATAATCTTTTCTTCATATATAAGATCAGTGTTTTGAGGTTTTGAACGAAATTCAAGGATCCTAAAACCAAACAAGTACTGCGATTTAGTCCATTCAGATGACGCTATTTTGCTGACATTTAAAATTGACCATTTACAGTTAGGAACATCGTGAAATTGACAAGATGAATCCTTTTGAGATGATTTATGAATGAAATTGAATGAGTGTGTGGAGCAAGTTTGGAGTGAAATTAAAGAGAGGTAAACCAAAATAGCTAACTTTTTTCAAGATGAACAAAATTAGCGATATTTGTTACCTCCCCTTAATAGAATGTACGTAATTTTCTATTTATGTGTCTTTATTAACCAACAAGACACTTTAAAATCCAGACCAGCAAATAAATCATAGAATAACTCGATAGATTTGAATGGAAGATTAGTCCCATTGAACGATTTAGAAATGTTTTCTAGTGATTTCGGAGCGTTTATGGTCGATTTGAGTGAGTGTTTGTAATGAATGAATGGAGCGTTGAGTGAATGATTTAGAATGATTTTGATCGGAATCAGTATCAATGTCACGATGTATTTAACTGTAAATATGTTGGACAGTGATGTCTCTGATGTGAGTTTGCTAGGAAAATACTAGATGTTATGTGAGAAATAACTTTACTCATTATTTAACCTGGAAACTTCATACACATAGGAAAATACTAGCATTTATGTGAGAAATAACTTGACTCACTATTTAACCTGGACATTTCGTAAACACAGGAAAATACTTGCAGTTATGTGAGAAATAACTTTACTCATTATTTAACCTGGACATTTCGTAAACACAGGAAAATACTTGCAGTTATGTGAGAAATAACTTTACTCATTATTTAACCTGGACATTTCATACACACAGGAAATTACTTGCAGTTATGTGAGAAATAACTTTACTTACTATTTAACCTGGACATTTCGTACACACAGGAAAATATTTGCAGTTATGTGAGAAATAACTTTACTCACTATTTAACCTGGACATCTCGTACACATAGGAAAATACTAGCAGTTATTTGAGAAATAACTTTACTCACTATTTAACCTGGACATTTCGTACACACAGGAAAATACTTGCAGCCATGTGATAAATAACTTTACTCACTATTCAACCTAGACATTTCATACACATAGAAAGGTTCCTCCTCGAGTTTAGTTATATTAAAACACATCACACCGTCCCATTCTGTCATCGTAAACTCAGGGGATCTTAAATGAGAAAATTATGCCGAATTATATGTACATGTTTATGATATAATTGTGACCCGTCACGCGAAAAGGAACCATTTGGGAAAAACGTTCAATAGATATTTGAAAAAGAGATTAATTACAGTACAGGTCAATCAGAGGTTGTATTCTAAAATACTTCACAGGAAAGTAGATAGATATGTTTTGATTCAGAAGATTAGTAAAATGCGAGGGTTTCGATCCCAGACAGCTTGAGCAGACCAGTCTGACTAGATTCATCATTTTACGCACTGCACAGATGGTCTATTTTCCCGTGACGGATCACCTGTCACTCAAAAATGGACCACACGTAAGTTCGTTCTATAGATTAAATATTTAAAAGAGATTTTTGGTCCTTATAAGTTTTAATGGAGGTCTCGTTTACAAAATAATAGGAAAGGCAGACAGAATATTTTGATTCATGATATGCCAAAAATAAAAAAAATCCTGACATTGGTTATATTGCGCAGTCTGACCAAGATCGGTACTGTTTGCACTACTAACGTTGCCCCTTTACGTATGACGGATTACACAAAACAATGTCCAAGTCGCGCCGTTTTTAATCAACAAATAAACAAATATTCTCTTTATCTCTTAAATGCAATTTAGCAATGGGTTTTACTCAGCATGACAAGGGTTAAAAGGGCGTGCACGATTCAATAATTACATACTAACGGTCCTTCAAAAGAGACAAATATGTAAATAAGACGGTGTTCTGT
The DNA here is from genome assembly GCA_948146395.1 of Fragum whitleyi. Classification (NCBI taxonomy): domain Eukaryota; kingdom Metazoa; phylum Mollusca; class Bivalvia; order Cardiida; family Cardiidae; genus Fragum; species Fragum whitleyi. Next base: position 58,323,247 of record OX411551.1, on the reverse strand, counting down.
ACTTTAGTGCGGATTGGTAAACATTCGTCACCAAGATCTTTCGTACCCAAGGGAGTATTTTTGTCCCGGAACAGACGGAATGTTAAATCATTTGTTTATATGAAAAATACCCCAGGGGGATTCCCCGACTGAAAGATGGAATGTCTGAGAAAGACCTTTTAGTTCAATCCATCATTAAATGTTTCGTTTTTCTTCCATTCAAGGTAAAACTCTTTACAATTGAAATGTTCTTTTCAATCATACTTTCAGTACTTTCTTTTCAGTAGAGTTTCCTTATACTTCATATATTGCTATCATCTTATGTTAAGTTGGATTGGGAAAACCCCAACTTTTGTTAAACTACCTTTTAAACGGATATATTTGGTATATTAAAAGTGACCGTAAAAGCTGTTACGTGCAAATTCAAATTCAAATTCAAATTCCTTTAAAAATTGGTTTAAAAAAATCAAGTTTTAGGATTGTCACCAAGGACATACATACAATAAACATACAAGACAGAACTTATCAAAAGGTATATATCAGATGGATATATTATCTATGAACCGATAAAGAATATCAGCATACATATCAAAATACGATCAGACAATGTCTGTCCTGCTTCAATTGTATATTCTAGACCGTCAAAAACTTGACAGAGACGCCCCTTGGCGTAATTTTGCGACTTGCAAGTCTAATACCAAATTCATGTTATTCCAAACACTCACTAAATTTTAAACATTTGTTGGTCGATAAAGACACAAAAGTCTGCTTATAGAACAGTGCGTTTATCATGTCGAAGGAAAGTTATAGAATATCGCTAATTTCAACGAAATTAGCGATATTCTATCAACACCCTTTGATATAATTCAAAACTAACCGATCCTTCTCATTCACTTTCATTCCGGAATCATTCTAATATCATTCACTCTTTCATTCGTTGTATTACACAAATTTATAACACTTTTAACATCAAACTCTCAAAAGGAAATTATTCACACATCTTAATATATTCATTTCGTAAACAAAATGAGAAATCAAAACAAAAAAAAAAAAAAAAAAAAAAAAAAAAAGAAAAACATTTTAAGCCAAATTTTGATGCCACCGTGCTATTGTTTTACAAAAGTATCGATCTTCGTTAACCTATGTATGTTTTGTACTGTGTATTGTAATACAAAATGTATGTAGCTAGAAACACGGTAAGTGTTTAAAGCTTTTTTGGAAATAAATGGTAAATGGTATTGTATTGTTAATTTCCTGATGTACTACTGATCGTACCTTAAAACATAAAGATCTCCATCTCTTATACTGCAATCAAACCGGAATACCCCTCCTTTAAAGAGATTTAAGATGAGCGTCTTTTTGGAGAACACCACGTTTTTAGCGTTGTGAAATGTGTAGTTCCAAGTCTTTTGAAGGTCGTCTGGAAATGTACACCGCTTTTCTGAAATATAGGGAAAAATAGATATTTTGTCTTATGGATATCGATGATCATCTGAAATTATTTTTCTTTTTAATATTTATACTTATGCTTGGTTAGTTATATAAAAGCAATAATTGAAGAAAACACATCACTACAGTTTCATATTTTGTTTTTGTCCAAAAGAAATTTTTGTTCTTTTTAATATGATTATATAGAGTTTTTTTCTTTGAGTAATTTTGATAAAGGAGTAATGGTTGTTTATCAGAATAGACGTACTTTCTCTACAGTTTCAAAAAATATTGCTACCAGTATAGCCAACGCACATGTCCTTTTCTGAAAAAAAGCAACTTTTTATAGTTCGCATACATTGCAATTTTATGTTCTTTTGAAAGGATTTGTAAATCACAATTTAATTTGTTTTCTTATTATGATCAAATCGTAATAACTACATTTTTGTTAAGCGTCCAACTTGAAAATGACATTTTGATACCTACCAATTTCTGAAAGTTGAACAAAGGTTGTGGGGGTACAAACGTTGAAAAAAAGGAAAATCGATTTTTCGTTTGGTCACATATCCATAAAAATTCTTATGACAGATTCGTTCGTCCGAAACAAACAAGGTTTATCCAACCTCAAATATTTTGTCGATAGACTCCTGGGGCCCGTTTTAATAAACGACTTACGAAAAAAAAAAAAAATGATCGTAAGTCAACATTACAAATTGTACCTGGTGTTTTTATTCATTGTTAGATCCTGCCTTGCAATATCTCATTGGAATCGTCTCTAGAAGACGATTCAAATGAGACAATGCATGGCAGAATTCCATATTTAGTTTCTACTGTAGAAGCAATTTAAATATTTGACCTACGCAAAAAAATGATCGTAATATGTTTAGTAAAACAGGTCCCTGTTTTTTTAATCTAAACTATGCCAAGATTGATTTTTAAAAGTGGTTCACAGGGACTTTTAAAGACATGCAAAGCTATCCTTTGGCGATGTAAGATATATCTTGAAATAACAAGTCAATTGATTTTACTTCCAAACCCTATAATTTGATCAAATTATCATCTTTACTCGGATAATTTACCCAGTTTGCAACTGACAGCTCTCCTGTCAGATACATAGTTTTTCTTCTCAATGAAAAACCAATTTCTACGACAGATATCCATTCCAACTGACAAGTATGTATTAGACAAGATCATGTGGCACTGAACTCTACGTTTTCGTGACAAATTGTACCATTTTGGAACTACAGCACGTTATATCAAAGGTTTGGAATAAAACAGTTGTAACTGCCTGACGAATTGTACCACTTTGGTGCAGCAACACTGTTTATCAATAAGCTCGTAACAAAAGAGTTTTAATTGCGTGACAATTGTACCATTTTTGTCTCTGTACCACTAGATATTAAAGTATCTGCACAAAACAGTTACAACTATAATGACTAATTGTACCAATATGGTACGGCAACACTATACATCAACGACTCTGTACCAAACAGCAGTAACGGTGTGACAAATTGAATATTTTGGTGCTACAATTCTATATATCAACGCCTCGGTACGAAACAGTGTAACTGTGTGACACAATGAACATTTTGGTTCTACAGCACTACATATCAACACCTCGGTACGAAACAGTGTAACTGTGTGACGAATTGTACCATTTTTATGCAGCAGCACTACATGAGGCCTTCTTTTAGGACGACAAAAAGAATGCATAACAAAATATGCAATAAAGTATTTTATATGCTGCGGCATAGAGACGATAATGTAAACAACTTATTTAAGAGCCCCTTCTTAGAAAAGTATGTCTATTTTTCTGTATTGGTTCGTAAATTATAGGTCAAAAACGGATAAATCTGACTACATTTTCACATAAACAAAGCTCAACGATCAATGATCTTAATGACGTCACCACGTCTTTGAAACGTGCAACTACTGTATTTAACTCTAGAAATTAGTACCTATTAGATGATACTAATTATAACCACTGCTTGACGTTAAGTTCGGGGCCTGTCATTTGATCGTATGAGAAAATGTGCGAGATTTCATAACATTTAATTATCCCTTTAAGAATTTTACAGGTTTTGAGACAGTCCGGGAGCTTACAGGAGATCGAACATTAAACAATGTAGGCTTTTCTTCCATGTATACTACAGCTAAAAACATCGTGAAATTGACATTCATCTCAATCAAAACCACTCCAAATCACTCACGCAGCGCTCCAATCATTCATGCGAAACACTCACTCAAATCATTCAAAAACGCTCAAACCCATAGAAAAATATAGAATCAAAAACGTCATTCAAAATAAATTTTGATAGAGAAAAATCGCGTTTCACTGACATAATTCAAATTGTTAGCGTCTCATATGTTCTTGAAAAAATAGGAAGCTACGTATAGAACTTGAATGCATTTTTTATTAAAGGGTGGTAATCAATATCGCAAATTTTGTTCATCCTGAACAAAATTTGCGATAAAGGATTACCTCCCATTAAATTCACTCAAAATTAGCTCCACACACTCATTCAATTTCGTTCCTAAATCATTCCAAAATCATTCACCTTGTCAAATTCACGTTGTTGTTAACTGTAAGATACGTTCTTAAGCATTAAGGGATAATCGTATCTTTTTTGTTGATATAAGAAAGGATACTCTTGGAGTTTTTGGCTTTAGATATAGGTCAAAACAGCAACGAAAGATTAGAAAATGATGTCACTACGTGCTCAAAAAGTTATATGAAATTTTGTAATTATGTAACACGACCCACCACCACCAACAACAACAAAATGTGGTAATCTTCTCTGGTAATGGAAATGGAAATGGCAGCTGTCGAGTTCCGAATTCATACAAAAGTGGGTTTCTTTTGTACATTTCTACTCAATAAAACAAGAAGAATTTACTACATTTGCTATGAAAATAGAGCCAAGTATTCAAAAAAGAAGGTTATTTGTGGTATTTTTTTATTATTCAACGAAAACATAAAAAAGATGTGGTACTCATAGTGTTTTGAAGTATTTCACTTATTTCTAAACCAACCAGATTGTAACCATCTTGGTAATCAATGAGTGAATTATATTAAGTGCCTTTTTGGTTGTGCTGTTTAAAGTTTAAACAGTAATTGCTAAATTCATAGCAAATAAGGCACATAGAAAACAAGGATAGCTCTGTGAAAAAAACAAAAAAAAAAAAAAAAAAACAATAAAAAACAATTATCTTGATACATATACATATAGCTATTTCAAAACACATGAATGAATTAAACCCTATAAGTAAAAACTTGCGACCACTAAGTGGGCCACCAATAAGCGTTCGCTTATGGGGATGGTCGTTTAATGCAACAGCATGTGATATATTATGCAGGTCATTTTGATAAAATATAAGATAGTCGCATAAATCTAACTGCATTCTATGATGTTCGAACCAATCAGAATCGTCTGAATAAGACGATTCTAATGGGTTCAAGCAACATAAGATTCAACACTGAACGATATTTCGTTCAAGAATGTCCACTTTTCCAGGGGAATTTGCTCATGTTGAATGTATTGTTTTTTGTAGTCGCTCAAAAAAATTGGGCGTTTAAATCAAAGGGTCGCTCGAGCAATATTGACTGTACCTGTCCGCCGTATAAGTGCATAAGAATAATTTTCTTTATGTGGTACATAACAGGTTTGATTTAAACCAGGAAATGACGTCATCTCCTCGGGTAAAGGATCGGGGCTGAGTAAGTGATTCTCTGGACCATGTTCTGTAAAAGAATGATATTCTTTGGTGTACAGTACCAAAATATGTTTGTTATCTTTATATTAATCGGACAAGTAGATATAACTAAATGGTTGTCCAAGAGTAATTGCAGTTTTGAAATTCGTCCTTATATGTACATGGTATGCTTCAAATATTTGACTAATTTCCCTGACATTTGAAGAATCTGAAAACTTATTTCACAGATCACATCTACTCACTATATTACTTATCTTTGCCTATTTTTTATAGGCATCAATTTGTGGATAAACTTTGTTCCAGATAAGACCAAGTTATCAATTTTGTAAAAGAAAACTTTGGATCTGTTCTTCTTCTAGAGTATACCTAATTGAATGGTAATTCCTATTTCAATAGAAGTTCCTCTATCAAATGAAGACGACTTTGTTGACAATGAAATATGACATATGTAATGTTAGTTTTAGTGTATATACATGTATTAAGATTGGTTGAATTTAGATTCTTCTAAGAAGTTGAAATTGTACTCACTATTTAATCTTGTGATTCTGTATTCTGCCACCGGGTGGTCCATTATATGAGCAAAACTTAGACAAAGTACACTTTTACTGGTACCTAAATACCCCGTAGTTCTGTAAGACAAAAAGAGTAAACTGAGACAAAGTACGCTTCTGCTGATACCTAAATACCCAGGAGTTCTGTAAAATATAAAGCGTAAAACTTAGACAAAGTATACTTCTGCTGATACCTAAATACCACGTAGTTCTGTTAAAAAGGAAATCAACCTAGAGATAATTTATACTTCTTTTGGTACCTAAATACCCCAAATTTATGGCTACAAAAGAGTAAAACTTAGACATTGTATAATTTACTGCTACCTAAGTATCCAGTGCTTGTTTGAAGAGAGTAAAATGTTTAAAAAAACCCAACATATTTCTGTTGAAACTTGCATACCTCGCGAGTCTGTAAATATATCAAAGTACTGAAAGTACTTAAAGCTAGCAAAGCAAAGATGTTTTAGTAATCTTCATTTAAAAAAAATGATAATGATACAAAATTAGGGTTAAAATAAAGCGAGGAGTTAAAAAGTTGTATTTTCAGTTTAACTTTTATTGAAAATTGCTCTCAAAGTCAATCATTCTGTGTAGTTCTTTAAGAATAAACGACTTCCAAGCGTTGAAACTTCTAGCATTAAGTTTAAGCTGTAGGTACGAGCTTTGGTTGCTAAATCAACTGTTATTACTTTCGTTAAATAAATTATGGAAATTGATATGACAAACTGTTGAGTTTCTATTTGGAAACGGTCCTTAGATGTACATGTATCTTGTGCGTCGGGCCTTTGGAAATGCGGCTTACTCAAATTTTAGTTACGATGCATGACATCCGGCGATAATCGGTTTAACATAACGGTTGACTGGAGAGCATGTCTCAATCTATCGATACATTATCGAAGGGTAGCGTAGATTGGGACAGGTTAACCAGTCTAACATAACGGGAGAACAACATTTTATGGCGAAAGCATTCATGTATTTAGTGGTTAAGCCGCCGAGGGCAGTTTGCACTAATTGAACTTTGAAGCTTCCTCAAAATTTTGTATGTTAACTTAAGCCAGCAAAGCTGACGCTTTGCTAGCTAATAAAACGTACTTAGTGTTTTGTATGAAAAGATATCTAACGATGTTGGGGTAATTGATAATTGTCGAGGCTCTGCCGATCGAGTTCGATATTTTGTCATACAATACACTTCAGTTATCTTATAACATCTATTGTTTTCGTTGGTGTTTCTTACAGTATGCAAGTTTCTAAAAATAACCACATTGTGTCATTGTTCAAAAAGTTTCCATCTGGTATCCCACGAATTATGATATGAGATGTTATCACACGAATATTTGTAAAACTAGGATAAAAACAATTATGAATCAAAGCCAATTATATTTTTACTCATGCTCCACAGTGATGCTGTGAGAAATCTCAGATAAAGCAGTTAATACTAGTGCCAAAGTACCAAAGTATCACGCTGTAATGTTGAGAAGAGCAAAGCAAAACGGAGATTAAGTTAATGTCAAGTTGTGTCCTACAGAAGCATTTTCTTCCATATTATTGTCATTGGCATCGTTACTCAAATATCATTCTTTATCATTCTGCGTGCTGTTTTTTTCCAACGCAAAGCTTTACGATTGTTAAATATACTGCTGTTATAAGCCTGAATATACCTCACCTTTATAAATAGACCTATCAAAAATTCACAAACAAGATTTAAGAGTCCATTGAACCTTATTTTCAAATATGGTTGCAATCATCTAAACGGTCATTGAGCCTTAAATCTTGAAGAATTGAAATTACAGCACAAATGTACTATTATCAAGGCTCTTTTGAACTAACACTGAAAGGTTTTGAGAAACCAACTAGAATCGCATCAAAATTTGGTTGAAATTAGCCTTTTCCGGTTACAGTTATCAAAGTGGAAACAGTACCACCAAACATATAAAAGTATATGAGCAAATGAAATTATCTAAAGAATTCGAAATATGCAATGCAGCAAAAAACCTAGTCACTTTTTATTAATACGGAGCTCGCTATTGGTCAACTTCATAAGCGTATCTAGGACTTTGAAATTTAAAAGCAGTTTTAGAAGGCGACAACTCAAGAACATACAAGTATATGATAAAGGCAATCAGGACTGTGACAAAAGATGAATGTCCCCGTCCGCTCCCTTTTTATATTTGAGCCTTGATGAATAATCAAAACATAGCAACTACAGCTTTAATAGTTTCGTTGTTATGATCATTCATCAACGATGTTATGCAACAGAGGATTATTTCTTTAAAGTACTTGCGTAAATTGCGCAATGGTAGTTACGCCCTTGAACTTACCCAAATAAATATGTGAGACCCCTTTTTTCTAAACACGTGTATTTAAGTCTAGTCGTCCTATATTTGACAAGTACTGTACTTCCTCGTATCCTCAGTCTTTCTTTATTCTTCCCTCCATCTATAGTCCATCTGTCTTTTAATTCCATTGTAATATCACACGGGTTGGGAAAGTAGAGTTCGTCAGGACTGGCTGATCGCTCTGTAACCCTTCTTGATTCAACAACGTACGAACATGTCGACACTGCTTGCACTGTCAAATTAATTATAATCAGGGCCCGAGGTTATAAAACTTTTCTAGTTCTCAACTGAGGATTTTCTCAAATTTTAAATTTAAATAAATGTATGAAAACAAAGGATGATAATGATAAGTTGTTATTTATAACAACTTATTATGATTTTTTTATTTTATGACATCAAAATGTGTATTAAAACAGAATTTCGACTTCAATCTCAAATTGAAATTTTAGAAAATTTTGAATTGAGAATGAGAAAAGTTTTATAAGCTTGGGCCCTAATTCTACATTCGACACATTTGTCTGCCAAAACCAATCTTATATATTTACAAATAAGTAATTTCTGTCCTATATTATTCGTTCTTCGACCACTGGACATTTTGACTTAATAGAAGCAGTTTCAAAATATGTTCTTCCTGTATGAAATGTAAAAAAGAAAATATCATTTCCATTGTACAATTTCCTTCATTCTTCATTATGCATGGTTCTAGTGACGAGAAAAATTAATGTCTTTCATTTTAACAGTTTCAAGGAACTTTATTTAAAATCAAAGGGCTGCACACACGAATAACATTATTTGCCTATCTTAGCATTGTAATATTTGACCATAGACTTTTATTTAGAAGACATCGAAGAATTCTATCAAAAAGCTGACAAAATGCACATTCCGTCTCCAGAAAATAAGAGTGGTTGGCGAGACCATTAGGCAAACGTTTGGTCCATTAAGTTGTACTCCATTTTATTTCGAGCCAGACGTGAAACATGAATTTTACTTTAATGATATTGGTTTTTCTAACTTGAGGAATATTTGTGAAGAAAGGTACAGTTAATATCAGCGTAAAATTGACTTTAACTCCAATCAAAACCATTCTAAATCGCTCACTCAGTGCCCCATTCATTTATTTCAAACACTCACTCAAAACATTCAAAATGCTACAAAATCACTTAAAAGGGTAAGATCAATAAGCACATTCAATATAAAAATCGTAAGAAAAAATCCTTAGATTCCATTGCTTTAATTGAATTTGGAATTGTCGGATTTGTTCGTTGAGACTTAAAATCCATTTATAGAAATTATTTGTATTTTTAAAGGGATTCAAACATATCGCTATTTTTTGTTCAGCTTGAACAGAATTAACGGTATTGTATTTTCTTCCTTTATTTTCAATCATAAATTGCTCATAGCACTCATTTAATTTCATACCGAAATCATTCAAAAATTGTCCAAAATGTCAATTTCATGCTTATATCAACTGTACAAATTGTCTGATTCTAAAATTTTCCAAGCGCTGTCTGCATTCGTGTCGGCGTCGGTAACTGACCAATCATACAAAAATTGACCATCTTTGAAATGCAAAAACTTTCGTGCCTGGTCAAGATGCGCCAACGGCGCATTCTGACCAGGCACGAAAGTTTTCGCTTAGGGCAGATTATCATGATATTGTATGTTTGTTTTACTTTCCTTTTTTATATCAATTTTGCAATGAGACCTCTAGTTAACCTATGCTTGGCTCTTTATTTTTTTTTAATCGAACGTTTTTATGTTTTTTTCTTAGACAATGAAAAATATTTAAAATAAAATCCCTAATAATGAACTAAACCCTATAAGATACATACCAAAGTCACACAACACTGCCATACATACGAGCTCACCGATCTGAAATGATACGAGAAGGGCAAATTGAACACGATGATACGGTTGCTGCTTGTACTACTGCTAAATGATAATGACAATTACGATATGATGTGAAGATATTGATAACTACCTTTTTTCCGAACACAGTATTGGTATAGTTACAAGAATCAAATTAAACAAACAAGACGAAGCAAATGAAACAATTCGATATGGTCTTTGCTTGGTAATAAGAATGAATATTAGTTTGGTTCGAAAAAAGTGTAAGTTAAAATACATGCATTGTTTTCGGAATATAAGAACGTTGATATACAGCAATGCTTTCGGTAGAGAGAAGGTAATATTTTCACAAGTGGGCTGGTTTATGTGTAAAAGCTTTTCAAACGTGAATTACTTGGGTTCGAACATGTGGTTTTTAAATCTGAATTGTCTTAACAGATAGAAATTACAAGTGTTTATACTATGTGTTTAACGCTTTCTTGATTTGTACTTTTTTATGAGGTTAATATGTATAAACTCTGAATCCGTCCAATGTATTATTTTGCTTTTTATTCTCGAAGAGTAAATATGCCTACCGAGGAGATGAAAAACTCATTTGAGCCTGAGCGTGACATTTCTAACAATTTGAAATGTAAGTGAGGGGCAAACATCGAGTAGCGTATACAGCCTTATACTGTAAACATAAAATAAACTAATGGTTTACTAAAACATTTGTACTTATCTACCTACTATACGCATAGAAAGACTCTAGAGAGACTGTGCAGATGCACATGCTGGTCACAGTCTTTGCTATGCGCACATTCGAAATTGTTTGAAATGTTACGCATAGGTTCATTTCGTTTTCATTGACTTAGGAACCTAAAAGCGTAATTATACTGTATCATTACTCAAGGTTCAGATGCGAGACATATCGCAAATAATGGTTTGGACCCCAAACCACCGGAATTTGATTGAAATACTTTGTAAGATGGTGCTTAACTAAGCTCTAACAACAAGAGGAGCATGACGGTCCTTTACCTCTCACGTGAGGGTGGAAAGTTTTACGGACATCGTTGTTTTTCACATTGACGTCTATAACCCTTATGTTGAGTATTAAAAAACGCAACATTGGACTATTTTTTAAAGCAATAAATAGGACTTTTGCAGGGTCCAAATGAAAATTCTAGAAGTGAAATTTAAAAAAACCCCACTGCCTTGCTGTAAGAATAAAGAAAACTGAATGATGAATACTTCTGTATTGCTTTGTAAAATCTTGTTCCAACAACACAGGGCTTTTCTTTCTCCGTAGGGCTACAAAGGTTTTTGCAAAAAGGGTCTTTAGCCAATACGAGATGTCAAATATAATAGTTGAAAACCTTATTGTTTGGCTATTATTTAGATTTTTATTAAATTTTGGGCCCCACAACAAAATTTCAGTACAAAGTGTAGATTTACAAAAGAGAATATAAAAATCTGAGTTAAAAGAACTTATAGCTAGACCCTTTTTGCCAATATAACTATGTGTATTATATTCATTTTTCATGAGTGTATATTTGAGTCGTGACAATACAATATGCCATAGTCAATTACGATAGAGTTGTGCTAAGCCCTTGTTATATCATTACATGTTTTCTTCAAGCCGGACGGCTCTCAGACCACTAAAAACTGTGTTGTCGTAAAATTTGTATCAACCGCATTTTGTCGGCGTATTTGACATGACATTATAGACCGACTCTAGACAGAGGATTGTCAATTTCCAACTTTGCTTGCCGAAAATGAAATTCAAATGACGTTGACTAATATGAAGCTGTCGTAGTATCGAAGACTTCGCACAAAAATGCTTAAAATGTAGGCGCTTATGCTAGTTTTCACCAAGCTTTTATAGTATCAAAGGCTTAGCGAAACACTGTCATAATTGCCTGAATACGTATAGACATTTACGACAGTTTTGCCCAAAGCTTGTCTTGAAAATCTCTCAAAATTTTGTTGTCTGAAAATTGGCAACACCTACAGTTTGTTGAAGTGTTTGACATGACACACGTTTAATTATAGACCGACTCTAGACGGACATATGTCAATTACTAACTGTGCTTGCCGAAAATGAGAACGGAAAAGAACAGAGCATAACAAATCTTTTATTTACATCCAAGTACATTACTGTACAATAAGGACAAATATGAACAAATACATGAAAGAGAAAAGTAATTTTATACAACCGGTTTACCAAAATAGAGAAAATATAAAAGCAAATCAACATTTCGTTTTTTCTATCTTGTGTTTTGAGAAATAGAATCTTGACAGTTCTTACATCTTCACCTAGCCTCCGAGAATCAGCAACCACGACTTGTCATATAAGAAAGCCGTGGGTAAAGGTTTCCGGAGCCTAATTTTTAAATATAATCTGTAAATGATATAAAGACGTCGCGCACGGTAATGCGGCACTTCACTTTTTTTTTAAAAAAAACCCTGTCAACCTCTGTGTTTTAAAACTTATCATTACAAGACTCCTTACTCGCACCATCGTTATATCTTATATCGAAATAACGCTTAAACCATGGCCAATTCATACGTCACACTTTGATTACAAACTATTTTGGTACAAGTTCGTAAAAAAGGAGTTTCAATTTGTAATCTAAGCGAAAAAAACACGTGTAACATGTAACACGAAAGTATCACTGAACGATACACATCTTATTTCTTAAATAATTTAATAATTTTTCAACTGCTTGAAAATATATTAAATTTGAACTGGTATGAAATCCAACAATTTTACCAATCAGACACTTACACTTGCAATTGTGCCAGTGGAGTCCCGATTATTCCTTCAATTTATATTCATTTTGAAATGTAGTTGTTGATCTTATCTTTGTAAGAGACTTTGGAGCGTTTTTTGAATGTTTTTTTTGACTGTACCAATGGCTGCGAACGTTTTACTTATCTTTTTTGAGAAGAAGCTATCGAGTCGATAGCCCTTGACTCCTGAACATGGACTGTAGACGTCGTATATCAATTTCTAACCGTGCTTGCCGAAAATGAAAATCAAGCAAATTGATTTCAACTTTTAGCGAAAACTGTGGTAAGTGCCTTTATTTTTATCGAAGACCCGTCGCAACCGCCTATATATAGGGGATATTGAATGAGTGGTCATGGAATACCATGGAATATAAGCAGACAAAAACGAGGCTGCGCCGAGTTTTTATCTGTTTTAGGTGACGAGTTTAATAAATTCTGTATTTTTTAAGTACAAATTTTATATTTTATCTATAATTTGACCCGAATTTTTGCGTTAAATCGTCGAAATTCTTGATTTTCAAAATTTTAATTTTCCGCGAAACGTTTAACGCCGTTTAAAGCTGACGTCACAAATGAAACATTATGACGTAATTTTCGCGGTTGCAAAATAGCGTCGCCTTTCGTTCTGAGCTCATTTGCATAATTATTCGACTAGTGTAATAACATCCGTGTAATATCAAAAATATTCAACGGGTTTATTTCACTTCCGCGACGTAGGTCATATTATAAATAAAATAATCACTAACGATAGTTTTTTCGCCATGGCCTTAAAGTATTATGTTTACTTTTTTTTTCTTTCAGGCCCCAAAAAATATGTCGTCTGGCAATTGGTACCAACCACAATTTGCTGACGTGTTTGACATGACGTGTCTTCCAGGGTCATTTCAATTATATGCCGAATCTAGACGGACGTATGTCAATTTCTAACTGTGCATGCAAAATGAAAATCTAGGACTTTTGACTTTACGTTTCGTGATATCGATGACTTAGCGAATCACTGCCATAAATTGCCTTTAGAAGAAAAGACTTTTACGACAGCTTGGTGCCAAGCCATTGAAGAAAGAAATACGTTTTATTTTCGAAGATTGGTTAAAGCCACATTTTGTCGGCGAATTTGGCCTGACACAGGATATCAAGGACTATTTCAATTAAAGGCAGTGTCTAGAAAGACGCATGTCAATTTCTTACTGTACTCGGGGAGTTTGAAAAGCCATTTCTTTAAATGCAATTTAAATCCTTTTCTTATGTTGTAATTTTAAACTGATTCCAAATTAAGATAATGTAAAATACGGATTTTACGAAACACAACGTACAGCCTCCAGTACTTTAAGCTTTCGTAATTCGGTTTTGCTTTAAGTCGAAGCCTCTCTCGTTCTTTACGTTACTTTTGAAGGCCTTGTACTTAAAAATATTTCCTTTACTAGACATTGCTTTTAAACGACAATTCTTATTTTTTGACCCGTAAATCTTCTCGTTTCTACCATAAACTCGTGTTGTAAGAAAGTTAAAATTTCAATTCATGAAATGAGTATTTTCGTGACATTTCCAACAATTACTTTGAGCCTGTGCGTGAGATTTCCAACAATTTCAATTATGCGTAAAGAAAAGACTCTGATCAGTCTGTGCATCCGCACAGTATGACCAGAGTCTTCACGAAACGTATGGTAGAAAGATAAGGTTTCAAAGAATCTGTAGACCACCAGGTAACTTTATATTTGCAGTATTAGGCTGTCTACGCTACTCTAAATTTTCACCTCACGAATATTTCAAATTGTTAGAAATGGAACGCACAGGCTCATTTGTAAGTGATGGACATTCTGTGAACAGCCTGAGCCGTCCCACAGCATATATAAAATTTACATATTTTTTAGTCGACACTTTGAGTCAGTTTTTATCTATAACTCACACAGTTGAGACTCGGATCAGACTGTGCGGAAGCACAGGCTGGTCGGAGTCACAATGTCGCAAACAGAAGTTATTTGTTAGAAGAAAAAAAAAACTTACACAGACTCAAATATCTTTCCAAACGTTGACAAGGAATGATAGGCTTTAAAGTATTTTTCAAAACTATAAACTGTTATTTAATTTGATTTTACCTAGGCCTTACGGAGGATATTTTTAATCTATCATTTTAACAAAATTCGACTTTTTCTTTACCGATCAAGCGAAAGAAAAACACCTCAAGTCGAAATTATTTTGGAATAGTTTTCTTTAATTCTATTATCCTAACACATTAGTCTGGCATTGTAAAATTACTGACGCTTCAAGTAAATATTGAACTCACAGGTTCAGTTCTTTTAAACGGGGGCTTACTGGCAGAAGGCCTGCGTTCTAAATCTTTCATTGGGGGAAAACCAAAGCTATTTTTTATTTCATTAAGTGAATAACAAAAATCATATTTAAACGAGTGGTGTATTTTTCGAGTTTCGCGAGATGAAAAATCTAGTTATCCAACACGAAAAACAAACGATTAATCTTTTTTAATTCGTTCCTCACGTTATTACCTGGTCACATCATGACGTCATCGATATAATAGGATTCACTTAGACATCAAAAGGGTACGGGATAAAGTTTTTTTTTTTTTTTAAATTTAATTGGTTTTGAGAAGAAACTAAAGTTAATAACATCGTGGAATTTACTCGAATCCCGATCAAAATCATTCTAAATCGCTGCTCATTCAGCGCTTTATTCAGTCACTCTAATCGTTCCAAAACACTCCAAACTAATCCGAAAACACATGTAGGGCTCATTCAGAATGCTCCCCACCTACATTTAAATCGACCAAATCATTTATTGTGTTTATCAACAGAAAAAAATTGGAAGGCACGCATTGTGTGTGATTGTAGGTATTAGGTCCTTCCGTGCTCTGACATATATGACATGGAACATGAGAAAGAAGGAAGTTGTCAGCCCGATTATAACTTCAAAACCATTGGAGTTCGACCGCGTGGGTTCGATTCCCGGGTCGGCAATCTAACGTGAGATGATACATTAAACCAAGGTCCCGTGACACGGTGCTTTACACCGAGCACGTTGAAGAACCATTGTGGATCTCGGCAGTAGTTTCGCCAAGCATCCTTGCAGTATCCCCCATTAAAACTAACCCTTTTCTGGGGGCGTCGCTCATATGGGCATGTGCTTCGGTAACGAGACAAATAAACGGAAATACACAAAGAAAAAAGCGGATACAAGGAGATCTGGGTTCAAATGCCCCTAGCCAGAGCTTCTACGAATAGATTTCCTTTTTTCCTTAACATACCCATTGTAATGCACTGATACTCGCGAAGCTACCTCTGGGTTTCCTACCAGTTCACTTCTAGTTGGGTGTGTGATACAAAGTATCCCTGTCGCGTTTTGTATTCGAACCACGGGCCTAAGGATCACTAGTCCGGTACACACTACCATTATAGAATCTGCTTATAGAAAATTACGATAATTTTTATAAATGGGTCTGAAATTATCGATAGGAGATATATTTACCCCCCCCCCCCCATTAGTTTCATTCAAAACTTACTCCCCGCTCATTATTTCATTCCGAAATCATTCAAATATCATTCACCTTGTCAATTACACGATGTTCTAAGTTGTATGAAGTGATTTACCGATAAATATCGATAACAGACCGTACAACATTGAGAATGCCGTCGACGTCCTCGGAGCATCCACCGAGCTCAAAGGACGAGCAAGGATTGGAATGAAGTTTCTCGTAGGACTCGACTTCAAGCTGGTAGAAAGTCAAAGATACAAGATAATATTCAGATAAAGATCCTCTAAATTATTAAAACAGCAAATAGACAAACTAATCATAAAGACAGGGTCATCCTTAATCTGAACAAATTGATTTGGAACCGTCTCAATTTGTCATGATGTTTTATGCATAAGAACAATATTATGATACTGTCGATTTTACAATACAATGGTATACCTCTCAATATCGTTGATGTGCGATCAAAACTTCGTCACTACAGCTTGAATCAAGCTATAGTTACGATAATTTGGTCACAAACTAACGTCGTGTTAAAACGGTTTGTACCTTAATAGTTACGCAACATTTCGACTCAAATTAGCTTTCACAATGTTGAAAAGGGGTCATTTGGGTAGTATGTGAAGTGTCTTCCATAGACAGCTTACGCACACTGTGCAGGCTGACTTAGGTTGAATCTTCCGCACTCAACCGATTTTCAAAACTAAGAATGACAATTCTACCTTCTTATTTTTAGACTTTTTTTAAACCAACATCCGGTTGACATATCGAGGGTTCGGTGCAAGACTGTATATAGTAAGCGTATATACATTGCATATACACTTACTACAGTCTTGCTCCGAACCCTCGATATACTGGGAGCAATCTCCTTTTCAAGCATTTATTTAGTTCCCGTATGACCCTTTTGATTGAAGTGTTACATATTTTAGAACGATTATAACTGGCAGTAAAATTGCAAGTTAAAGACCAAATAATTACCAGAAATCTCTGCTGTTGTCACAAGGTTTTCTGACTTGAAACATGCATATTTTCAGCTCAATCCATTCTTCAACAGAAAGTTGAAACCCGCCTTGAAAGGGGAAAAGTTTTTATTTTGATCATATCATACTTTTTCAGAAGTAAGGTTTATAGAATACCATTCCCTATCTAAAACATTTGATATCATATTCACGCAAAGCATGTTATAAAAAGCGAATTTCGCTTATAAAAAGTCATTTCTTTTGCTCTATTAATACTTTCTAAACATAAGAATCTTTTCTTAATTTATGTTTCTCATCATTTACCGATTATTGCTTAATCCAATTTCGACAAGCCTCGACATAATGAACAAAGCCAATTATTTCAACACAACCTATGGTGCAATTTGTTGTCCCACAAAGCCAATGAAATGATTCATTACAAAGAGTGACATAAAAGCAGAAAATGCTCATCAATATGTTTGAATTACCATTAAACTGCCATCACTCTTCAACAGAGCCAAATTTATTTGTTTTTAATTCTAACTCTTCTTTTTCTGAGATGTAAACAATTTTTAAGAACTAGTCAAGTCAATTATTCATCCCGTCTAATTGTACCAAGATTTATATTGGCCATTAAATGAAAAGAAACCTTTCAAGATTTCCATGACACACGTTTGTTTGGTGGTTTGAAAGAGGTATTACGCCGCTTCCAACAATCTTTCATGCTGGAGCACCTAACAATAGATTCCTGGTATTTCCCACACCATTACATCCTTTCCTAGCCCCAAGCTGCCATCCCACATATGTGTACGAATTGGGTGAAAGACAAAGAGTCGGAATGGATGAGTGAAGCCGTCGGGTATAGAACCCGGGACCTTTTGAATGATAGTCCAACGCACTAACCCTGGGCTATACCGGCGGTCCATGTCACAAGTTATAAAGATAAAGGACCCGTATTAGTTCCTCAACGTTTCGGAAGTAACGAACTTTAACAGCGTTAACCAAGGTTCCCTAATGATTTTCATTAGGAAACCTCGGTCAACATTGTGAAAGATCATGTGTTTCATGTGTTGAGTCTGTGCGTGGCATTTCGAACAATTTCACATGTTCTTGAAGCAGAAACCTTGAGCAGTCTTGACAATCACACAGTACATTTACATGATTAACTGACTATCTATAGGCACTTTAAGACCAAATATATCTAAAAAGTGCTCAATAAGGATCCTTGTCAGACTGTTGACTGAATGGTCAACGCGGAATGACCATATTTTAGTAAAATTTGATTTAATAGGTAACGACAAATACCACCCCAAAGCGACGGCTTTTGATTCATAATCTAGAGGGATTTTTAAGTGAAATTATATGTAAAACCTTACCAATTTGAATTATTCCATGGGCTTAACTTGGCGGAAGAAAAAATTTCCTACTTTTCAAGTCAAGGTCTGCAATGTCTAATACCAGTGATAACAAGCTTTCAAATGAAATACATGCGTATTTTATGACAAGGCAACATTTCTGTAATACCTAAATTGGTGCCTCGGAAAATCAACTAAACTCTTTTCAAGTCTTAGGCTTAGATTAAATCTATCACAAGAAAAAAATAATCTGAAATGTGGCATTCTTTCGAATTCAATGGATCTAATAGAAAATTTTATTTTCTGTTTTTCTTTCACGCGATTCACAAATTCTCAAAGAAAATTCAGTGAGAGGGCTTAATGTAACAAATTAAATTTCTTTTCCCTTCGTCAAGCGCCCTAGGATAGATTTCACACTTAAGTCTTTATTCCATACAACAACTGACATTGAAATGGTACTGTGAATCAAAAGGGAACCATTTGGAAAACACAACCGGAAATTCCAAACCGGGAAATTCTCAACTTAAATAGAGCTGTAATTTACTAAGTTTTTGTCGGCACAGTAAAGTTTTTGAAAGTTGCGAATTTATACTTCTAGTATGCTTGGGTTCCGAAATTATTACCTTGCCACAGGGTATAGTAACGAAACCAACAGCTTTGAAAAGTACATGTATTATGACCAAGTTTCACACTAGGTCCTACGTGCTTGCGACCCTTGTGATATCATGCCAAATGAAGAAATTGCTTTCAATAAGTAGTGACTTCATTTGCGACCATGCATTTTGCCAGATGACGTAAACGACACAACTATTATGAAGTAATTAAGTAAAAAATAAATAAATAAATAAATCATATCCATCGACGGCTTTAATCCTTTCCGACATATGCTCCAAACAATGGGTAGCAGTTTGAGGCTAGAAAGGGATGTCATGGTTGTATGTGTGAGAGAATTACCAGTTATCAATTGTAAGGTGCTCTGGACGCTGTTATATGACTAAAACATTGTAACAATTTTCGTTAAACCTTTGCAAATAAATGAATAAATAAATGATAAAAAGGGTTTAATAAAATAATAGATAAATAAATAAAAAAATAAATAAATAAATAAATAAATAAATAAATAAATAAATAAATAAATAAATAAATAAATAAAAGTAAATGATTAAAAAAACAAGTAAATAAACAGATACAGTGCAATAAATTCACTGTTGACGTCTTCTTTGTATTTGTCAAAAAAAAAAAAAATTATAGTCTGTTGAATGGTTAACAACCTACGTGTATTTGCTTTTACATGTATCTGAATATCCTAGTTTACATTTATGAATTGGCAAAGCCTGTATCTATTACTGGAAAAGGAAACATCTTGAATGACTGGGAAACTTGTTCACTTGATTTTATTTGACTTTTTATGCTTACAAAGTAACCAATTTTCATCTACATGTTGCAAGGACACGTGCTAGTATCGACAAAAGAACAAACTCCGAAACCATACCGTGTATATGGTAAATCAATCATCAAATTATCTTGAACTTATCACCAAGTTTATCTGAAAATTGGTACCAAGACAGAGGAAAACACACGTTATATTTTTTGTTTTTCTTTGTCGAAAATTTCTCCTACAGCTGTTTCTTAAACTATATCTTAACGTGTTCTTCAATAACATCGCTAAACAACGAATCTTAATCTAACAATTTATATCATGTATTCCTTTGTTTGAAGATTGTTCCGGGAATGTATATATTCGCAATTACACTGTTCTTTGTTTTGATGGTTTGAACGCACTTTTCTGATACCTGTTACACTAAAATGTACATTTTTTGACAATTTTTGTAGATTACCAATGAAGAAAGTTACCCCAATGAAAGGGGTATATAATTTCATATCTAATCATTCACAATATAGTTATATTAAAATTCAATTGTTAAGCAGTTAAGGTTCATGTAAAGTGTTTGAGACCAACTTTAAGGGCTCTTCATTAGCCAAAAAGGCACTATGTCCAGGTATATTTTATATCAAAATAAAGCTATACATGAGCACGAGCAGTTAAGCAACTTAAGACCGCATTAGCTATAGTGGTAAAGCCAAAACATTGTGGAAAATGGTAAAAAATTGTAATTTATTAAGAAATGAGCCAATTTTATCCAACATTCATGCAGTTGCTTGTTCTCTACAAAATGACCCTTTTGCACAATGTTTTGGCTATACCGCTCTTAAAATTTTGTCTAAAATACTTTACATGAACCTAAAAGAATGGAACTAGTATGTTCAAAGCTTTACAACAAGGTATTGAATTTGTAATGGAAGTAACGCATTTTCTTTATAATTTTGCAGCGTATAATTTCAATGGTCGCTTGAATCAATGACTTAACAGGAGCGAATAATTGAAAATAAATTCATACAGTTAGGAAAAGCGTCAAATTTACAAGTTGGATGATTTTGAAATGATTTTGGAATGATACTGAATGGGCGTGATGGGCGAAATTTGATTGATTTTCAATGGCCGTACACCATAATCGATAATTGTGTCCAACTCGACAAAATGAGCAATAATTAATTTCCTCCCTTTAAAAAAATCTACGGTTTTATCTAATTTTGTGACCTCAACGACAATTCAGGCGGATAAATTCAACACCAGTCAATAAAATCTTGTACTTATTTGATCGATTTAATCGAACTGTTGATCATTTTAAACGGTTTCGAAGCGTTTTTGAGTATTATGAGTAAGTAATTGAAATGATTGATTGGAGGGCTGAGCGAGTGATTTTCAATGTTTTTGGTCGAAGCGAATATCAATTTTACGATGTTACTAACTGCATCAAAGAAATTCGTCATACGTAAACCATTTTACAATATATTTTTGCAAAATACAGTTAAGAACTGCCTTTTGTCGCGAGACGGCTCAGATTTATGTAAGTGCAATGTCCGACAAGTCCGCAAATTTGTGAAATTCTCAGTCTGAAGTTGAATGATGGTAGATATTCACGAAGAAACGTTGCACACCAAAGTCCTCAGTTATAAATGGAGCGGTAGGCGACCAAATTGTGGTAACTACGGCTCTATCAATGTATAGTTGAGATATTTTGGTCTCTTATACACAAATAGCTAATTAGTTTTCCTACTTTTTATAATGATGATATTAATAAAGACAAACAAAAATACAGATAAATTGTTTGTCTACAGCATTGGCGAAAGATCGTTATCTTATATCGAGGGGCCAGTGCAACACTATTGTAAGTGCCTTTATATTTATAGGCACTTACAATAGTATTGCACTGACCCCTCGATATATCATAAGTTGACCAATTGCTAGCAACCTACGCTACAAAGGGAGAAAATTGCTTTGTAATTGATCTCAGTCGGTTGTTCATTTGGTTTTCAATCCTAAGGTCTCGAGTACAAAACTTGGCACGACAAACGTTCGTCCTTTATTTGACAAAAGTCATTATGACGTGCGTCATTTATTGTCTCCCGGCGAATAATGAGTGGTAGGCCTACGCCCAAGTCGGATAGGCAGCTGCTGGCTCGGATGAAGTGTAGTACTTATACTTAATTGAGAACGACAGGAAATCATGGGTAGATACACCAGCCTTCGTGATATCAATACAATAACATCCATATAGAGCAATAATATTTCATCGGTTCTGGTGAAACAGTCAGGAACATTGTTAAGATTGACAAGTTGAACGATTTTGGTATGATTTTTGATTGAAATATAATGAGTGTGTGGGGTGAGTTTTGAATGATTTGCAAAAGAGGTATAATTTAGCGACAATTTCGTCCAAGTAAGCGACAATATGTAGTTCTCTTCAATGATACACGTATATTTCTGATTTTTAGTCTTCACGGTCAAATCAGACGCTTAAAAATCAACACCAGCCATGCGTTCAGGATGACATAACGGTACGAACAGTCAGCCATTTATACCAAGCTTTGCGCGCATGTCCATGTGCAAAGCGGGGTACAATTGGAACACTGTTTGCGCCGTTTTGTGATCCTGAACGCAGGAGAGCAATTATTTGATCGATTTAGATTTAGAAATCAACAATTTCTGAACGATTCGGAGCGTCTTTGAAAAGCTTGAGTCTTTGAGTGTTTGGGACGAATATATGGACTGCTGAATGAGTGGTTTGGAATGTTTTGATGGGAATGATTGTCATTTTTTACAATTATACCCGCTTTGTACGTGTGCTTGCGTGCAAAGCGGGGTATAATTGGAAAATCCTTTACATTGTTCGGTGATCCTGAACGCAGGACAGATTTTTATTAAATATATATCTTTAAAAAAGCTTCCAATCTTTAGTATACATACTATACATATTTAAAAAAAAGGGGCTTAACGATATTTTTTCGCCATTGTCTTGAAGTACTTTGTTTACATTTTTTACTTTCAGGCCCCTGAAATAATGCCGTCTGGCAATTGGTACCAACCACAATTTGTTGACGTGTTTGACATGACGTGTCTTCCAGGAGCCAGTTTCATAAAAAAATTTAGGACGTAATTTTGTCATACTGATGACTTTAAAACAGTTACAACAACAACCACTTTACATAGGTATTGATTGATAGTAGATACGCGATTTTGTCCTTAATATGTGGTAAGTCAGCGGTAAGACAAAAATGTGTCTTAAATGTTTTGATGAAACTGGCCCCAGGGTCATTTCAATTATATGCCGACTCTAGACGGACGTATGTCAATTTCTAATTGTGCTTGCCAAAATTGAAAATCTAGGAACTTTGACTTTACCATCCTCGATAGCGAAACACTGTAATAAATTGCCAATATAAGAAAAGACTTTTACGACAGTTTTGTACCAAGCCATTGAAGAAAGAAATACGTTTTATTTTTATAGATTGGTTAAAGCCACATTTTGTCGGCGTATTTGGCCTGACACAGGATTTCAAGGACTATATCAATTAAAGGCAGTCTCTAGAAGGACGTATGTCAATTTCTAACTGTGCTCGGGGAGTTCGAAAAGACATTTCTATAAATGCAATTTAAATCCTTTTCTTATATTGTAATTTAAAACTGATCCCAAATTAAGATAATGTAAGATACGGATTATACGAAACATAATGGACAGCCTTCAGAACTTCAAGCTTTCGCAATATGGTTTTGCTTTATCATATCGAACGCTTTCTCTTTCTTTACGTTACTTTTGAAGTTCTTGTACTTAAAAAAAATATTTCCTTTACCAGAAATTGCTTTCAAACAAGAATTCTTATTTTTTAAGCGTAAATCTTCTCTTTTCTACCATAAATGTCGTGTGTTAAGATTTCAATTCATGAAATGTGTATTTTCGTGAGATTTCCAACACTTTCATTTGAGCCTGTACGTGAGATTTCCAACAATCTTAAGTATGCACAAAGCAAAGACTGACAAGCCTGTGCATCCGCACAGTCTGACCAGATTCTTTACTATGCGTATAGCAGAAAGATATGGTTTCAAAGAATCTTCAGACAATCAGGTTCCTTTATATTTACTGTATGTGGCTGTCTACGCTACTCAATGTTAGCACATCACGAATATTTCAAATTGTTGCAAATGGCACGAACAGGCTCAATTGAAAGTAATGGAAAATCTTTGAGCAGCCTGAGCAGTCCCACATCACATCGATATTTTCTCTGTTTGTTAGCCAATTCTGTGAGTTAGTTATCTATAAAGCACATAGTGAAGACTCTGATCAGACTGTGAGGAGTCACAATGTTTCACACAGAAGTTTTTGTTAGAAAAAAGCTTTCATAGGCTCAAATATCTTTCGCAACGTTGACAAGGAATGATAGGCTTTAAAGTATTTCTCAAAACTATAAACAGTAATTTAATTTGATTTCACCTAGGCTTTGTGGATGATATTTTTAATCTATCATTTTAACAAAATTCGACTTTTTCTCTACCGATTAAGCGTAAGAAAAACACCTCAAGTCGAAATTCTTTTGGAATAGTTTTCTTTAATTCTATTATCCTAACACATTAGTCTGGCATTGTAAAATTACTGACGCTTCAAGTAAATATTGAACTCACAGGTTCAGTTTCTTTTAAACGGGGGCTTACTGGCAGAAGACCTGCGTTCTAAATCTTTCATTGGGGGAGATGCAAAGATATTTTTTATTTCATTAGTGAATAACAAAAGTCATATTTACACGAGTGGTGTATTTTTCGACTTTAGCGAAATCATCGATGTATGTTACCTCCAGATAATTTCATGCAAAAATTGCATTGAATTTCATTCCGAATTCATTCCCAAAATCATTCACCTTCTTAATTTAGCCATGTTCTTAAATATATGGAGTGATTTACCGATGAATCTCGATAATCGACCGGATAACTTAACTGAAATGTACAGAAACTGTTCTATGTTTTGTATAATATGTGTAAATATTTCTATTTTGTTTGCACTGTATATATAGTAGAATTCACGGAGGCCCACAGGGAAGACTGAAATAACCCAACTGTGTAGCCTCTTTAAATAAAGTTATTATTATTATTATTATTATTATTATTATTATCATTATTATTATAACATAGAGAATACCACAGGAGACACCACCGATCTCAAAGGACGGACAAGGATTGGAATGAAGTTTCTCGTAGGACTCGACTTCAAGTTGGTAGAAAGTCAAAGATTCAAGATAACGTTCAGATGAAGATCCTCTAAATTATTAATACAGCAAAACGACAAACTAATCATACAGACAGGGTCATCCTTAATCTGAACAAATTGATTTGGAACCGTCTCAATTTGTCATGATGTTTTATGCATAAGAACAATGTTATGATACTGTCGAATTTACAGTACAATGGTGTCTCTCAATATCGTAGATAGGCGATCGAAGCTTCGTATCTACAGCTTGAAACAAGCTGTAGTTACGATAATTTGATCGCAAACTAACGTTGTGTCAAAACGGTGTGGACCCGTAATGGTTCCGCAACATTTTGGCACTTATGAGCTTTCATAATGTTGACCGAGGTTTTCTACTAAAATCATTAGGCAACCGCGGTTAACACTGTTATATTTCATTCAGAAACGTTGCGAATCTTTTAAGGGTCCACTACCTTAACATTTGTTATCCTTCACGCAAAACAAGAAGTGCCATATGGGTAGAATGTACAGTGTGCGTAGTCAAACTACGCACACTGTGCAGGCTGAGTTAAGTCGAATCTTTCCGCACTCAGCTGATTTTCAAAATCATGATTGATCATTCTACCTTTTTATTTTTTAGACTTTTTGTAATCAAACACCCGGTTGACATCTACTGAGATCAATCCCTTTTTTAAAGTATATTTAACGGAGCTCCCGTATGACCCTTTTGATTGAAATGTTACATATTTGTGACCCGTCATGTGAAAAAGGACCATCTGGGTAGTGCATAAGTGTCGAACATAGTCAGACTGCGCGGATTTTCTGGCTTATTTTCTGCATCTGGAATGAACGATCTACTTTCCTGTGAAAGAATTTTTAAAATGCGACATCTTGTTAATCTATGCCGGACCTAACCTTTTTTCCAATCATTCATTATACGGAGTTCCCAGATGGTCCCTTTTCGCGTTTTAGAACCATCATAACTGACAGTAACATTGCAGGTTAAAGACCAAATAAACACCAGAAATTTCTGTTTTTCACAAGGTTTTCTAACTTGAAACATGCATATTTTCAGCTCAATCCATTTTTCATTAAATTGTTGAAACCCGCTTTGAAAAGGGAAATGTTTTTATTTTGATGACAGCATACTTTTTCTGAAGTAAGGTTTATAGAATAACCCCACCCTCTTTCTAAAAAATTGATATGATATTCACTCAAAGCATGTTATTAAAAGCAAGCTTCGCTTGTAAAATGTCATTCTCTTGTTCTATTGATACTTTCTAAGCATAAGAATCTCTTCTAAATTTATGTTTCTTATCATTTGCCGATTATTGCTTAATCCAATTTCGACAAGCCTCGACATAAGGAACAAAGCCAAGGCATGGAGTTATTTTAACAGAACCTATGGTGCAATTTGTTGTTCCACAAAGCCAATGAAATGATTCATTACAAAGAGTGACATAAAAGCAGAAAAAGCTCATCAATATGCTTGAATTACCATTAAACTGCCATCACTCTTCAACCGAGCCAAATTAATTTGTTTTTAATTCTAACTCTTCTTTTTCTGAGATGTAAACAATTTTTAAGAACTAGTCAAGTCATTCATTCATCCCGTGTAGTTGTACCATAATTTATATCGACCATAAAGTGAAAAGGAACCACGATTTATATCGACTATAAAGTGAAAAGGAACCTTTAAAGATTCAATGTCATACGTATGTTTGTTGGTTTGAATGAGGTTTTACGCCGCTTCAAACATTCTTTCCGTTATATCGCTGAGGCTGGAGCACCTAAAAATGGATTCATGGTATTTCTCACACCATAACATCCTTTCCTAGCTGCCATCCCACATAGGTCTACGAATTGTGGTCAGACTAAGAGTCGGAATGGATGCAGCCCGGGACCTTTTGAATTATATTCCAACGCACTACCACTGCGCTATGACGGCGGCCCATGTCACAAGTAATTAAGGTAATGGACCCGAAATAGTTCCGCAACGTTTCGGAAGTAACGAACTTTAACAGTGTTTACCGATGTTCCCTAATGATTTTCATTAGGAAACCTCGGTCAACATTGTGAAAGATCATGTATTCCAAAATGGTGTAGGATTAGTACGGGTCCACTACTGTAACAATTCCATCCTTTTGGCGGCATTTCTTACTTTTGCTTTCTCGGTATGCATTCTTATCTTTACCTTCACTGTCTTCTTTTTAATTAATAATTGAGCTTATGCGTGACATTTCCAACAATCTCACATGTTCTTGAAGCAGAAACAATGAGCAGCCTGGACAATAACACAGTACATTTACAAGATTACCTGACTATCTAAAGGCACTTTGATACCAAATATTTAAAAGCGGATGCACAGACTGGCCAAATCTTTGCTTTTCGCACATTTGAAATTGTTGGAAATGTCACGCACAAGGTCAATTCGGAAGAAAACTTGATATAGACTTATTCAGATGTAACAAAAAATTCCAATTGTCTTGAATAATAAATCAACCTAGTCGGATAAGGGTGAAAAGGGATTATGTGTAACAGATTGATTCATTTAATGGAGTTTATCGCCGCCTTCAACATTTTTTTCAGTTATATTGCGGCGGCTGGAGCTCTCTCACCAGATCCTTCCCTAGCTTACAGCTGCTATCTCGCATAGGCCTATGATTATCAAGAATGAGTGTCGCCTAGGGGGATCGTATCCGGGACCTCCAGATTGACAGTCCGACGCGCTACCAGCTGCGCTATGACGGCGGCTATGTGTAACAGAAGGCAACTAGGTAAATGATCTACGCGAAATGACCATACTTTAGTAAAATTTGATTTTTATAGATTTCGACAAGTACCACCCAAAACGACGGCTTTTGATTCTGCTCTTTCACAGTTCTTCAAAGAAACAATACAAAACTGGTTCTAAGATTGGTAATTCTGTGCATTTTTCGATGTTTTAGAATCGCACATGGGTATGGCACAAATAAAAACGCATTTACAAAAAATGTAGCTTGAATGTTCGAAGCGGCAATGTCAGTGACAGAACCAGTCTATCTATATCCAGTCTATTTATTACGAAATTTTTCATGTATAACGTTTCATATATAATGATTCATTTTTAGCATGTATCGAATTGATGTTTCCAAATTGACAAATACTTCGATAGAATGGGACAAACACGCGGAATCGCATGCGTAAAAAGTTGACTCAAAATTGAAGAATAAGGCGTTAGTTGTTGCTTTATTTTTTCAGAATCGAATTCCTCTAAATTCAGGAATATCGTTTTTTATCCTTGCCTGACAAGATCGAGTCTTATAAATGTAGAGTTTTCTACACACTGAGGTCATAATTACCGTAAAATTATAAGTAAAACTTTACCAATTTGAATTGTTCCATGAACATAAATTAGCGGAAGAGTATGTTTCCTACATTTTCAAGGTCTGCAATGTCTAGTACCAGTTATGACAAGCTTTAAAATGAAATACATACGTCTTTTATGTCAAGACAACCTTTCTGTAATGCCTAAATTGGTGCCTCGGAAAATCAACTAAACTCTTGTCAAGTCTTGGGCTTAGATTAAATCTATCCCAAGAAAAAAAATAAACTGAAATGTGGCATTCTTTCGAATTCAATGGATCTAATAGAAAATTTTATTTTCTGTTTCTCTTTCACGCGATTCACAAATTCTCAAAGAAAATTCAGTGAGAGGGCTTAATGTAACAAATTAAATTTCTTTTCCCTTCGTCAAGCGCCCTAGGATAGATTTCACACTTAAGTCTTTATTTCATACCACAAGTGACATTGAAATGGTACTGTCAATCTAAAGGGAACCATTTGGAAAACACAACCGGAAATTCCAAACCGGGAAATTCTCAACTAAAATACATCTTTAGTTTACAAAGTTTTTGTCGACACAAAAAATTTTAAGAAAGTATTTTTTGCGCATGCATACGCGAATTTATATATATAGTATGCTTTGGTTCCGAAATAATTACCATGCCACAGGGTATAGTAACAACCAACAGCTTAGAATAGTACATGTATTATGACCAAGTTCCACGCTAGGTCCTACGTGCTTGCGACCCATATGATATCATACCAAATGAAGAAATTGCTTTCAATAAGCAATGCCTTCGTTTGCGATCATGCATTTTGCCAGATGACGTAAATGACACAACAATTGGAGTAATTAAGAAAAAATATAAATCATCTCCGGTGGCGGCTTTTACCCTTTCCGACAAATGTATCCAACCAATGGGTAGCAGTTTGAGGCTAGGAAGGGATGGCATGGTTGTTTGTGTGAGAGAATAACCAGTTATTAATTGTAAGTTGCTCTGGCAGCTGCTATATGACTGAAACATTGTTACAATTTTCGTTAAAAATTGCAAATAAATGAATAAAAATAGGTCCCTGATAGGCCTTATTCGCGTTAAAAGTCAGATTTGTAAAAAAAAAAGAATTTTATAAAACAAATATTCAATATAACTCATTATATCTTAATTTTCGGCTTATGCCTTCTTCAGAAAAACAGCAAGATTTTATACAATTAACTTAATTGTATAAAATCTTGCTGTTTTTCTGAAGAAGGCATAAGCCGAAAATTAAAATATAATGAGTTATATTGAATATTTGTTTAATACCATAATTCCATAAATACGGAATAAAAAGTAACATTGAATTTTATAGTCTGTTGATTGGTTAACAACCTACATGTATTTTCTTTTACATGTACCTGAAAAGCCTAGTTTACATTTATGAATTGACAATGCCTGTATCTTTTATTGGAATTGAAAACATCTTGAATGACTGGGAAACTTGTTCATTTGAATTTATTTGACTTTTTATGCTGTCAAAGTAACCAATTTTCATCTACATGTTTCTACGACACGTGTATTGAAAAAAGAACACACTCTGAAGCCATACCGTGTATATGGTATATCTATCATCAAACTATCTTGAACTTATCGCCAAGTTTATCTGAAAATTGGTATCAAGACAGGGGAATACACACGTTATATTGTTTGTTTTTCTTTGTCGAAAATTTCTCCTACATCTGTTTCTTAAACTATTTCTTACCGTGGTATTCAATAACATCGCTATACAACGAATCTTAATTTTACCATTTATAATATGTATTCCTTAGTTTGAAGGTTGTTCCGGGAATGTATATGTGACCCGTCACGTGATAAGGGACCATCTGGGAAGTCCGTAAAGTGTCGACTCCAATCAGACTGCGCAGACTGACTAGGGTCGAAACTTTTGGCACTTTACTAATTTCCTCAATCTAGAATAATCAATCTAACTTCATATGAAAGAATGTTTGAAATGCGACCTCTACTTTTCCTGTGCTAATATCAGTCATTTTTAAAAAGAAAATATTTTACGGAATTCCCAGATTGTTCCTTTCCGCGTGACGGGTCACATTTGTAAAAAAATGAATAGTCTTTTGGTGGAATAACAATCTGCATGTATTTGCTTTTACATGTATATGAATAGCCTATTTTGCATTTATGAATTGACTATGCCTGTATCTTTTACTGGAATTGAAAACATCTTGAATGACTGGGAAACTTGTTCATTTGATTGTATTTGACTTTTTATGCTGTCAAAGTAACAGATTTTCATCTACATGTTTCTACGACACGTGTATTGAAAAAAAAAATAAAATAAAATAAAAAATAAAAAACAAACTAACTCTGAAGCTATTACGTGTATATGGTAAATCAATCATCAAATTATCTTGAACTTATCACCAAGTTTATCTGAAAATTGGTATCAAGACAGGGGAATACACACGTTATATTATTTGTTTTTCTTTGTCGAAAATTTCTCCTACAGCTGTTTCTTAAACTATATCTTACCGTGTTCTTCAATAATACCGCTCAACAACGAATCTTAATTTTATCAGTTATAACATGTATTCCTTTGTTTGAAGGTTTTTCTGGGAATGTATATATTCGCAATTATACAGTTCTTTGTCTTGCTGGCTTTGAACTCATTTTTCTGATACCTGTTACACTAAAATGTACATTTTTCCACAATTTTTGAAGATTACCGATGAAGAAAGATACTCCAATGAAAGGGGGGATATATTCTTATCATTCACAATATAGTTATATTAAAATAAAATTGTTAAGCAGTTAAGGTTCATGTAAAATGCTTGAGACCAATTTTAAGGGCTCTTCATTAGCCAAAAAAGGCACTATGTCCAGGTATATTTTATATCAAAATAAAGCTATACATGAGCACGAGCAGTTAAGCAACATAAGACCGCATTAGCTATAGTGGTAAAGCCAAAACATTGTGGAAAATGGTAAAAAAATTGTAATTTATTAAGAAATGAGCCAATTTTATCCAACATTCATGCAGTTGCTTGTTCTCTACAAAATGACCCTTTTGCACAATGTTTTGGCTATAACGCTCTTAAAATTTGGTTTAAAATACTTTACATGAACCTAAAAGAATGGAACTAGTATGTTCAAAGCTTTACAACAAGGTATTGAATTTGTAATGGAAGTAACGCATTTTCTTTATAATTTTGCAGCGTATAATTTCAATGGTCGCTTGAATCAATGACTTAACAGGAGCGAATAATTGAAAATAAATTCATACAGTTAGGAACAGCGTCAAATTTACAAGTTGGGTGTTTTTGGAATGATTTTGGAATGATACTGAATGGGCGTGATATGCGAGTTTTGATTGATTTTCAATGGACGAAAGACATAATCGATAATTGTGTCCAACTCGACAAAATGAGCAATAATTAATCCCCCCTTTAAAAAATCTACGTTTTTATCTAATTATGTGGCTTCGACGACAATTCATGAGGATAAATTCAACACCAGTCAATAAAATCATGCATTTATTTGATTGATTTATTGAACTGTTGACCATTTTAAACGGTTTCGAAGCGTTTTTGAACGATTTCGGGGCGTTTTTGAGTGATACAAGTAAGTATTCCGAATGGTTGATTGGAGCGCTGAGCGAGTGATTTTGAAAAATTTGATCGAGGTAAATATCAATTATACGATGTTATTAACTGTTTCAAAGAAATTCGTCATACGTAAACCATTTTACAATATATTTTTGCAAAATACAGTTAAGAACTGCCTTTTGTCGCGAGACGGCTCAGATTTATGTTAGTGCAATGTCCGACAAGTCCGCAAATTTGTGAAATTCTCAGTCTGAAGTTGAATGATGGTAGATATTCACGAAGAAACGTTGCATACCAAAGTTCTCAGTTATAAATTGAGTGGTAAGCGACCAAATTGTGGTAACTATGGCTCTATCAGTGTGTAGTTGGGATATTTTTGTCTCTTATACACAAATAGCTTAATTAGTTTACTACTTCTTATAATAATGGTAATATTTAAGACAAACAAAATACCGATACATTGTTTGTCGACAGCATTGACGAAATAAGGTTATCTTATATCGAGGGGTCAATGCAACACTATTGTAAGTGCCTATAGATATATAGGCACTTACAATAGTGTTGCACTGACTAATGCTATATGCATTGGTTGACCGATTGCTAGCAACCTACTATGCAAAGGGAGAACATTGCTTTGTAATTTATCTTAGTCGGCTGTGCATTTGGTTTCCAATCCTTGGGTCCAGAGTACGATCCCAGGCATGACAAACTTTCCATCTTACCTGTCATAAATACTCTGATATAAGACGTATTTACAGATATAAATTCTTTTGCCTACGTCCAAATGTATATAAATCATCTACATGTATACTCCTTAAGAGCAAGAATAGAAAGACTCTATTAAATCTTTCTAAGTGTATTTAAGAAGCGTTTTCACGACGATCAAGTTTGATAAATAACGTACTAAATGAGTAATTACTGTAAAGTTAATAATAAAATATTGAACAGTATAGTCATTTCTTTTATTTAGATCTTGCTTCTCTTCCAACTTATATTCTAGATATTTTGATAATGTAATCTAGTTTTTGTTGGATCCAGAAATGTATTGAATTCTTAAAATTTGCTAATGTGACTAAGTATTTGTGGTTTTGTTTAAACATATTATGACGAGAAACTGTAAAGTTTAAGTCAATAAAAGATTGTCTATTGTCTATTTATTTGACAAAAGTTATTATGGCGTGTGTTATTTATCATCTCCCACCGATAGGCGAATAAAACGTGGTAGGCGTACGCCCAAGTCGGATAGCAGCTGGTGGCTCGGATGAAGTGTAGTGCTTATACTTGAGTGAGAACGACAGGAAATCATGGGTAGATAACCCCATCGATAATTTTGTGAAAATTAGCAAAAAAAGAAAAAAAAAACCAACAACCTTCCTCTCTTAAGATTTACGTATATTTCTAATTTTGAGTCTTCACGGTCAAATCAGACGCTTAAATTGATTGATTGGACGGTGTTTTATGCCGCTTTCAACAATTTTTCAGTTATATCGCGGAGGCTGGAGCACCTAACAATGGTTTCCTGGTTTTTCTCTCACCAGTACAACCACCACATCCTTTCCTAGATTCCAGCTGCTATCTCAGACGCTTAAAAATCAACAACAGCCCTGCGTTCAGGATGACAAAACGCTGCGAACAATTTGCCAATTATACCCCGCTTTGCAAGCATATCCACGTGCAAAGCGGGGAACAATTGGAAAATGTTAGCGCCGTTTTATCATCCTGAACGTAGGGCAGCAATTGTTCGATCGATAATTTGGAACGATTAAGAAGCGCTTATGAACGATTTTGGAATGTCTTTGAATAACTTGAGTGAGCGTTTGGAATGAATAAATGGATCGCTGAATGAGTGGTTTCAAATGGTTCTGATAGGAATGATGGTCAACTTAACCATGTTTTGAAATGTGACTTTAATAAAGCTTCACTCCAATCTATAATATACTTACCATTTTGTTTGTGATTTTGTTCTGAATTTGAGTCCACATCCTATGAGAAAAAAATCTGACTTTTCATAAAAAAACACTTATTATTTCCAATTATTGTAAATCCAACATTGAACATGTTCATCTTTATACTTGTTTTTCTCACGAGTCATCCTAGATTCAAAGATATTTTTTCTCCAGCCCATCTTTTATAATTGGTCCGAATCAAACTGTCGAAAAAGTTAACTTTTCATTCGATAACACCAATAATCACTCAAAAAATTTACACAGTTTAAAAATTAAAAAAATACTTGATAGTTTTCCCAGAATTATACAGATTTAGGGAATCTATATATAAAACTCAGAGAAAGTTAACAGAGCTATTCAAGAAGGAAAGCACGCACTTTAATGAGTAAAACAAGCACGATTGTGACACATGATAAATTTGATAGAATAACGAGTGTTTATCGCTCGTTACAAAATTATAACGTCAATAAATAATTTTCTCATAAACTTAAAAAAGATACAAAAATCCACATTAAAACAAATAATTCTCTTTTGTCTCATTCTATTTACCACTCTTCACTAACAAGTATCTATAATGGAACCTTTTTCCCTTTTACTTGGTTTGTCTATTGAATCACTCTGTGTGGCTTTTATCGAACATAAAAACCCTTTCACACCGTCGGAGTGATTGGTGGAGTGATTTGCGCGGGTTACCAAGTCAATGAGGCAGCCGATATCCAATGACAGGATGCTTACCCAGTTAGAGTCGTCTGTTTCTTGTTGACAACTTCGATTGCTCTACTTTATTAACTCTTTACTCGATTAGAAAAAAACGCACATAAGTTTGTTTGTTTATTTGAATGGAGTCTATCGCTTTTAAGATTGTTACAGTCGGCGACAGGAGTACTCAGGTTTCTAACTTATATTGTGCTAACTGTATTACTATAACCGACAAATTCAACAGCAGATTGCATACGTTTAAAGATACGAAAGTCTAATGAAGTAATTTCCAAATTCAATGTCTGATTAAAAGACCAATAATGATACTTAAATCCACAAAACAAATGATTGATTGGTCAGCGAAAAACTATTATAAGTGCCTTACAATAGTTTTGAGCTTACCCGTGGAATTCACATTTGTCACATAATCTTTTCACTCTTCTTTAACAAGTATCTACATTTTTCCATTTACTATGTTTGTTGATTGATTTACTCTATGAGGCCTTTATCGAACATAAAAACCCTTTCACACAGTTGCAGTGATTGGCGGAGTGATTTGCGCGGGTTACCAAGTCAATGAGGCAGCCGATATCCAATGACAGGATGCTTACCCAGTTAGAGTCGTCTGTTTCTTGTTGACAACTTCGATTGCTCTACTTTATTAACTCTTTATTCGATAAGAAAAAACGCAGTTTATTTGAATGGAGTTCATCGCTTTTAAGCTTGTTGCAGTCATATAACGGTTATATACCCATCTGGTATATACGTTTTGATAAGTTCTGTCTTGTATGTTTATTGTATGTATGTTCTTGGTGATTTTGGTGATTTTTTCAAACCAATAAAGGAATTTGAATTTGAATTTTAAATTTTATAACGGCGACAGGAGTACTCAGGTTTCTAACTTATATTTTGCTCACTGTATCATTATTGCCGACATTGCAACAGCAGATAGCATACGTTTAAAGATACGAAAGTCGAATGAAGACGTCTTCATTTTAAAATCCAAATTCAATGTCTGAATAAAAGACCAAAAATGATACTTAAATCCGCAAAAGAAATGATTAAATTGGTAAGCTCAAAACTACTGTAAGTGCCTTACAGTAGTTTTGAGCCTACTCATGGAATTCACCATTGTCGTATAATCTTTTCACTCTTCTCTAACAAGTATCTACATTTTTTCCATTTACTATGTTTGTTGATTAATCTACTCTATGAGACTTTCATCGAACATAAAAACCCTTTCACACAGTTGCAGTGATTGGTGGAGTGTTTTGCGAGGGTAACCAAGTCAAGAGGCAAACGATACCCAATGACAAGATGCTTACCCAGTTAGAGTCTTCTGTTTCTTGTTGACAACTTCCCTTGCTCTACTTTAATATTAACTCTTTACCAAAGCTACACAAACGTAGCATTTCTTTCAGCAAACGTCTCGTTTTACTTACCTTGAATACAATATCTGAATAACTTTGATGTTCCGTGGATTTTTATTCAAACCATATGGCTTGTCGATGGCTTTGCGGGCAGATAGGTTATGTCTTTGCGTAGGAAGAAGGATGATCTTTCCAAAAGAATTTCAAAATAAATTTTATCCTTATGTAGAAAAATGAAGATCTTTTCAAAAAGGTATCAAGCTTAAAGTCGAATTTAAGGAGCATTAGAGACAAAAAATGCCTTAGAACATTAATTCGATTGATTAACGCAAAACTATTGTAAGCACTTACAAAAGTTAAGCGCTGACCAATCGAATTCTCCTTTGTCTCAATCTATCTAACACTCTGCACTAACAAGTATCTGAAATGAAACCATTTTCCCTTTTACTTGGTTTGTCTATTGAATTACCGTGTGTGGCTTTTATCAGAACAGAACAGAACAGAACATTTTATTCAAAAGACGTGTACAAAGTCCATTGTCATATAAAACATAACAAATACAAACGTATTAAACATACATCACGTGATACAGTGTTTGGTAGAGGACGAGCTAAACGGAACTCAATAAATCTTATCGGAAAATTTTAGCGAAAACGAAAATTTATCGAACTTCACAATCGCCGGAGTGATTTGCGGAGTGATTTGCGCGGGTAACCAAGTGAATGAGTGAGCCCATGTTCAATGATAGGAGATCTTATCCAGTTAAAGCCATCTGTTTCTTGTCGACTACTTCGATTGCGCTACTTTATTGACTCTTTAAAAAAGACTCTAGTTACATAAACCCATCACATATCAAACATGTATTTAATTTCATCGGTCCCTCTTATACATCAAAATATCATTAATGTTTCTATCAATTATATTGAAATGATATAGATTGTCGTCGATTTTGCAAACAGAAAGCCGAATTCTTTACTTTAGGTAAAACGATACTTTTTTAACTAGAATATGTGAGGAAACAAAGCAGTATTTGATAATTAAAATTGAACAACACATACCTAACGACTTTTAGTGTATACGTTTTGGTAAAAATCCCTTTAACGATTTTTTTTCATTCATGGGTCAGAATCATCTGGTTTCTTAGATAATTTGAAAAAAGAAACAAACACACCAATAAGAGATACAAAATATGTATGATACATATGTTACATTTTTTGTCTTTCGACAACAACATCAATAATAAAAACAATACAAGTTAGGCTACACAATTTCAAAGTCGTTTTTCGCTAGAAATTATGGCTGTTCTGATCCGCTGTTATATCTGCATATCTGTTGCTTCTTCTTAAAATCGTCAGTTAAAAATTTTAATTTTTAAAATTTCGGCTTGCTTGTGACTCCTAAATCCCGGGTAATTGACTGTAATTCATTTTCGGTGTACATTTAACCAATACTTTTATAAATACAAATACCAGCCTAGCACCATCACTTGGAACCGTCTAGCTTATATCGTAATGCTACCAGGACCTTTGCTATAAGTTGAGACCTGTCAAACATATTACAAAACTCAACATCTTACATAACTTCTATAGACTTTATTAACCTTTTCCCGCCAAGTTAATTGTACTGACAGCAATGATGTGAGGATGTTTTTTTCTACGGAAAATATTGGATAAATTTGTAGCTGGTATTTTTCAGAAATTCTTCCTGATCATTAGATGAGATGCCCATCTGCATTATACAGGCTGTAGTTACAATCCTTTACGAAAAAAAAAAAAAAAAAAGAAAAAAATAATAAAATCGACCATTATATGGTGGGGATGAAGAGGCATCCCGATATGATTCAGTGTTATGAGTGAACAGTCGATTTTTGTATTGACAACAGTGATTTTTCCAGAAAGCAAATTATTTAAAACAAGATTGGGAAAATAAACTGTTAAAGGAAAAATATCTATAACAAACATATTTTTATCATAAAACTAGGGACTATTCCATTTAACCTTAATTCAGATTTTACCGATATTTCATTTGCCTTTCGCAAGCTTTTACGAACTACAAATGGAATTATTCTTGTACAGAAAAGGATTCATAAAAGTAATGATTATTGTGAATCCATACATTTCCAGTCAATGAAAAAACGATCGCTCGTAATTGAAAACAAATTCATTGACCCCATGCTGAGATTAGTAAATAAATTCGATAGCTCATCCTACTCTGCTTTTATGCTGATGTTCACTTAATCAGTGGTTCGTTTATTCAACAAAAATGATAAAATATTGATGTAATAACCGTCTGGAATGTCTTTTAAAAATTACCTCAAAATACTCATATAGCCTGGAATTTGGATAATTAAATGCAAATTGAGTAATCAGGACTTATCTTTATTGTCAATCTTGTTCGAGCGACCACGTCTTTTAAACGACCACTTTTATAAAGCGACCATCATGCAAAGTCCCTTCGCCGTAAGTAAAATTTCCGAAAAATTGACATTCTTCAACGTTAAGTTGTTTATCATTGAATCTTATGACGTTAGAACCCATTAGAATCGTCTCATTGAGACGATTCTTATGGGTTCGAACATTCTAGGATTCAGTCAGAAATTTGTGTCAAAATTTCTATGCTATCAAATAACACGTCTTTTTTATCATTAAACATTGTATATAGCGACCATTTCCATAAGCGACCCCTTTTTATTGGTCACATTAGTGGTCTCTTGACGCAAGTTTAACTGTATATCGTTACTTTCCTCGTAAAACTGCACGTTTTGTAAGGCCTTGGGCGAATATTAAAGAATAAACAAGATGACAAATTATCACAATATACGCCCGTTACACTGATGTATGTCTAAGTATAAAAAACAACAAAGGGAAATTATGTTTTATTAACTAGGTAGAGTAACGATTCTTGTGCACTGTATTCCATAATCATGAGAGAAATATAACTGCAGAGTATCAAGTCAATCGGGCTAACGGTTACAGATTACGCCATGAACACAGAAGTGGACGCTGCCCGTCCGTCCGTAGGCCGTACGCTACGGCTGATCATACTCACACGTATCGTCTTTCGACGGTTGTAAAAAATATTCCTTATGTGATGAGGTGCTTGCGTTTGAGCAAGAGGAAAAATCCCGCTAAACAAAATTATTGAGACGTCATTAAGAACGCTTTAGGATATTTAAAGAAAATATTCGATGACGTCACTGCCACATTCCTTCTTAAGAACTAACTTCGTTTCCTTATTATATCTAAAGATTCTTAATAAGCCGCTTAAAAATCTTAACTTGAAAAACGCTACATCTTAAAAATCTTAATTGGACCCATAAGAATATCAACCTTATAAACATACCACTGTTCGTTGAACTATTTGGTTCAGAGTCTAATGCATTGGACAAATAAAAGAATAAAGCAAAATAGCAAAACCTGTTTGAATTCTAAACTTTTCTATATTGATCAGTATTTTTTTGACAACAATATATTTTAAAAGAGTTATGTAAATAACTTTAAATACTCTAGTCAGATAACTCCTGCATGTAGACACTTATGTTTAAATGCATATATTCACAAAGATAATCTTAGGTTTGACAAAAAAGTCTGAAACAAAATCAATATAATACTATGTACGGAACACATATATTAGCATCGTATTTTTATTCTCTTCGAAAAATTGAATGTGGCCAAATTCACTATCGCCTACTTTTTCTCTGCATCGACAAACAAAAAAATTAATATTCATTTTTTGTCATGAGCATGGTTTATGTTGTTAGCGGTTTCATTTATTCACAGGTTGAGGACATTGTTAAATGGATTTCCATTGATTTCTGATGCTTTTATGGAAAAGGCAGACTAATACTAATAGAAACCTACACTTTTATCTCGTAAACGGAAAATTGGAATTAATTGTAATGGTTCTATTACGTTATTGTTTTTGCAATGGGGATCATGTTATAACACTAAATATTACTCTGATTGTCAATAACTGCTTTCATTGTGTCCGACAATCCTTTTTTATTATGGCGACGTGAAATGCGTTTCATTAAAGAAAAAGGTAAAAATTATCAGGGTCCGAGGTTATAAAACTTTTTTCAGGCTCAATTCAAACTTTTATCAAATTTCAATTTGAGATTAAACCCGTAATTTTGTTTCATTACTCATTTAAATGTATTAACACAAAAGATGAGATGAATAAGTTGTTAATTTTTATTTTCATTGCTTAAAAGATTTTCGGCTTGATTGTGACTACATACCCTTTATGCCGGGTCAGATTGTTTCAAATACCGAAAAAACAAATCTGATTGGCTGTAATTCATTTTCGGTGTACATCTAACCAATGGTTAACTTGCTTACAGCCGAACACTGAAATTCTGTATAAATACAAATACGAGTCTAGCTCCATCACTTGAAACCGTCTAGCTAATAACGGAATGCCATCAGGACCTTTGCTATAAGTTGAGACCTGTCAAACATATTACAAAACTCAACATCTTACACAATTTCTATAGACTTAATTAACCCTTTCCCGCCAAGTCAATTGTACATACAGCAATGATATGAGGATGTGTTTCTTTCTATAGGAAATATTGGATAAATTTGTAGCTGGTATTTTTCAGAAATTCTTCCTGATCACTAGATGAAATGTCCATTTGCATTATACAAGCTGTAGTTACAATCCTTTACAACAAAAATTGAGAGAAAAAAAAACCAAAACCACCACCACAACAACAAACAACAACAACAACATCAACAACAAAAAACAAAACCAAAAAAAAATAAAAAAAAAATAAACGACTTTTATTTGGGGATAAAGAGTCATCCCGATATGATTCAGTATTTTGAGTAAACAGTCGATTTTTGTATTGACAACAGTGATTTTTCAAGAAAGCAAATTATTTAAAACAAGATTGGGAAACTTAACTGGGCAAGGAAAAATATCTATAACAAAGCTATTTTCATCATTAAACTAGAGACCATTCCATGTACCATTAATTCAGATTTAACCGATATTTTCATTTGCATATCGCAAGCATTTATGAATTACAAATGGAATTATTCTTGTATAGAAAAGGATTCATAAAAATAATGAATGTTGTGAATCCATACATTTCCAGTCAATGAAAAAAACGATCGCTCGTAATTGAAAACAAATTCATTGACCCCATGCTGAGATTTGTAAATAAATTCGATAGCTCATCCTACCCTGCTTTTATGCTGATGTTCACGTAATCAGTAGTTCTTTTATTCAACAAATATAATAAAATATTAATGAAATCACCGTCTGGATTGTCTTTTAAAATTTTTTCAAAATACCCATGAAATGGCCTGGAATATGGGTAATTATACGCAACTTGAGTAATCAGAAAATATCTTTATTGTCAATCTTTTTCGAGCGACCACGTCTATTAAGGGACCACTTTTATTAAACACCATCATGCAAAGTCCCTTCGCCGTAGGTAAAATGTCAGACAAGAGGACCATGACTTTAATTGCCTCCTACTGCAATTTGATTTTCTTTTTAATTGCAAACCAAGTTATTGGTGGAATTGAATTCTTAAAACAAGTTTAG
This sequence comes from Fragum whitleyi, assembly GCA_948146395.1. Taxonomy (NCBI): domain Eukaryota; kingdom Metazoa; phylum Mollusca; class Bivalvia; order Cardiida; family Cardiidae; genus Fragum; species Fragum whitleyi. The sequence continues at coordinate 58,281,750 of OX411551.1, read as the reverse complement.
TAGAACTTAACCTCAAGAATATCCCTGCCAAGTGTAAGATATGCCAAATAGTTAAGGCGAAGATTAACCTTCTCTGATATTTTTGGCCATATTTTGACATATCCAATACTATGGAAACCAGAGATTTTGATTGGATATTTTTTTTGAGCTTCACCCAAAGAACATCCACACAACGTTTCAGCTTAATTAGCCCAGTGGTTTAGGAAGAGAAGAAGTTTTTTTTTTAAGATTTTCAGCAATTTTCATCCATTTTCAGCCTTTCTGTTACCATGCAAACCAGAATTTTTGATTAAATTAAATTCTTTCAACAACTTTTGAAGAACTTCACCTAGGAAACATCCCTGCCAAGTTTAAGCTTGAATGGCCTAGTGGTTTAGAAGGAGAAGAATTTTTGTAAGATTTTCGGCCATTTTTCAACCTTTCCGTTTCCATGGAAACCAGAGTTTTTGATGAAATTATTTTTTTAACAACTTATGAAGAGCTTCACCAAAAGAACATCTCTGCCAAGTTTCAGCTTGATTGGCCAAGTGGTTTCGGAGAAGAAGAATTTTTTCTAAGATTTTCGGCCATTTTCGGCCATTTTTCAACCTTTCCGTTACCATGGCAACCAGAGTTTTGGATGAAATTGAGCTCTTTTAACAACTTAAGAATAGCTTCACCCATGGAATATCTCTGCCAAGTTTAAGCTTGATTGGCCTAGTAGTTTAGGAGGAGAAGAATTTTCTAAGTTTTTTGCGATTTTCAGCCTTTCTGTTTCCATGGCAACCAGAGTTATTAATAGAATTAAATTCTTTTAACAACTTTTGAAGAGCTTCACCCAAGGAACATCCCTGCCAAGTTTCAGCTTGTTTGGTCCAGTGGTTTAGGAGGAGAAGATGTTTAAAGAAATTGTTGACGGACGGATGGACGGACGACGGACGGTGAGCGATCACAATAGCTCACTTTGAGCACTTTGTGCTCAGGTGAGCTAAAAAGTGGACGTTCTTCAACGTACAGTTGTTTATCATTAAATCTTATTACATTAGAACCCATTAGAATCGTCTCATTGAGACGATTTTTATGAGTTCGAACATCCTAGGATTCAGTCAGATTTGTGACAATGTTTATATGCTATCAAAAACACGTCTTTTTTTATCATTAAATATTGTAAATAGCGACCATTTCCATAAGCGACCCCTTTTTATTGGTCACCTTAGTGGTCTCTTGACGCAAGTTTTACTGTATACCGTTACTATCCTCGTAAAACTGCACGTTTTGTAAGGTCTTGGACGAATATTAAAGAATAAACAAGATGGCAAATTATCACATTATACGCCCGTTACACTGATGTATGTCTAAGTATAAAAAAATAACAAAGGGAAATTAAAAAAAATCAAGCTATGTAGAAATACGGTTCTTGTGCACTTTACTCCATAATCACGAGAGAAATATGACTGCAGAGTCATTCAAGTCATTCGGACTTAAAGTTACAGATTATGCCCTGAACACAGAAGTGGACGCTGCCCGCCCGTCCGTACGCCGTACGCTACGGCTGATCATACTCGTACGTATCGTCTTTCGAAGGTTGTAAAAATTTTCCTTATGTGATGAGGTGCTTCCGTTTAAGCAAGAGGAAAAATCCCCCTAAACAAAATTAATCAGACGTCATAAAGAACGCTTTTGGATATTTAAATGAAAATATTCGATGACGTCACTGCTACATTCTTTCTAAAGAACTAACTTCGTTTCCTCATTTAGATACTTAAAGATTCTTATTAAGCCGCCTAAAAGTCTTAACCTGAAAAACGCTACACCTTAAAAATCTGAATTGGACCCATAAGAATATCAACCTTATAAATATAACACTGTTCGTTGAACTATTTGGTTCAGAGTCTAATGCATTGGACAAATAAAAGAATATAACAAAATAGCAAAACCTGTTAGAATTAAAACGTTTCTATATTGTAAAGGCGTTTCGAGAGCGCTTTAGAATGATACCCCGCTTTGCACGTATACATACGTGCAAAGCGAGGTATCATTTCGAAAGCGCTTCGCTAACGTTTTATCCTAAAGGCAGGGCAGATAACCATTTCTTATCATCTTCCGTTTACATGAATACGATAATAGATTATAACATGAATGCATGAATGAATAAATCGATTTATCAATGTATGAATAAATGAATGAATATTCTGCCCTGCGTTTAGGATGACAAAACGGTGCAAACTGATTGCAAATTATAACCCGCTTCGTTCGTGCAGTTTCGTGCAAAGCGGGGTGTAATTTGCGAATAATTTGCAAAGTTTTGTCATCCTGAAGGCAGGGCTGCTTCATTTTTTTGTTTCAATGAAATAAGCAATACTTGTGACGTTTCAAGGAGACTGGCCAGAATTTTGCCAGCAATTATATAAAATAGACTGCGAAGAGTGTAAGCCAAGATCAGTCAGCAATTCTGTCTGTAAAAGCTTTGAGTTCAGAAGGAATATAGTAAGAACAGCGTGGGAAGGACCTAGACACTTCGTAAAATGAGGGAAAAACGAATAAATCGGACAAGAATATCGAATGTTTCTGGCGAAAATTCAAAATGAGAATGCAGATTTAAGGAATGCTTTTAGCGGGAGTAAGATATAAGTAGTAAAATCGTTATAATATTGAAGGTTATTTCGCCAAAAGCCAGGAATTCTGAGTCAATTATTTCCATTTGCCAACAATGCTTTAGATATTTATTTGAAAATGACCCAGGCGAAAATACCATTTCCAAGAATAAATTCTTTAGTTTTATGTGTCCATCATGTTTCATACATTCTGATTGGTTAATAAATTGGTTTTATTACACAAATGAAAGCATGTTTGGGTAAAGGGTATATTTTGGAAGTTTCTTTTTATGGAAATAATGTTTTTGCATCATGAGATAAAATAACTACACATGAAAAGAGTATTTTCTTTATTTCATAGGGGCATGAATTTAAAAAAGAAAATAATCACACTGATTTTATCATGAAATAAAAACATTACTCATTTAAATGAATTTTGTTTCGTGGCCCGTCGACTACTGTGTTCAATTTGTGAGCTTTCAGCGTGATATTAGCTCTAGACTTAAAGACTAGATAACGGCGTTGTTTTTCTAAAACCTCGAAACTACAGCTTTGATCAAGCTGCAGTTACGAGGTTTAAAAATTATACCGACGATAACTTTACGTAATGCTAAACAGATATCTTTTATTTGTCAAAAATACTTTTTCTATAATGACTGTAAACTGACCAGGTTCCTTATATTTCACAACGGATATTTGTTTTGTAGAAAAAATGCATTTTGAGGATGATCTCTCCGCAACTAGATTTCTGCCACTACATAAAAAATAGATTTTTTTTTATCAATTTAAAAGTTAGGACCAAAATCCAAACAATGTTTTTTGACGCACCTGTATATATGGGTTAAAAACATACAAAAAAGTGTATGAATGTTAAACTACATTTTATCCGCTTAAAAATAACGGAAATTCCCCCCCCCCCCCCCATTTTCGCAGAGAAAAGGACCAGCAAGTATTTGATAATACCCATTCGTCTGTAAACCGGAGTCAAGTATAAGTGGTGAAAATGAAAAAAAAAAAAAAAACAAAAAACAAAAAAAAAACCCAAAGATTTCTACTACATACTTATTGCCAATGTTAAAAAAAGGATATGAATTACGGACAGTATTACTGATCATCCATATTCATTTTAACAAAATTCCAAAATATGTGAAAAGGTAACTCTGGTATCCCAAATTAAATTTTCATATCTCAAATTTGGTTTAATGAGATGGGTTTCTCTTCAAAGTCTGTAAAAAAGACATAATCGTAATCTCTCTTGGTGGGATAGTTTACTGTTTGTGTGCCATGTTTCATGTTAAAGCCTTTAGTAATACAACAGTAATAACAAACTATCAAAGGTGTCGCGTGACGACGATGGCGTCAAAGCTATAGCAATACCTCGGATATTCTCAGAAAATAGCCGATCTGAGAAAATAGATTAGTTCGTAGTCAAAGTACTGATATCTTGAACTTTCGTATAAAAGCAAACGCGAAATGAAGAAGATAAGACAATAGAAAATGTCAACTGATTACTTAGAGTCTACAACTATTATGTCGATAGATTCCCAGAGTTAGGAAAAGCTATCAAATTAAATCCCAGCTTTAAGTTTCTTGTCTAGAAAGAAATTGAAATTGAAAGACATCAAATGAACCGTATGTGTACTAAATGGTCCTTTTGGTACAGTAATAATTCAATTTCAGATTAATTTAAAATTGTTCAAACACCATACTCTTTAATAACCTGTTTTGATTAGTGTTATATTATAAACTAAATTAATTAATAAATTAATATATTTCTAACCCCACAATCGAGAAATGTATCACGGAACTTCAATCCAAAGACATTTTATTTCCTCACCGAAGTTGTCTGGTGATTAAAAGTGGATATTTCAAACAAAGTTTATAGGCCCTTTATTTTCATGCATGTTGAAAACGACAAATCAAATTAATTTCCAATGGTATTCTGTTTTTATATTTCGTTTTTTACGAATTCTTGAAAAGTTTTAAAATTTTTAATCAGATTGTAAGGATGATACGTGAAAATTGATCGCCATTAATGATATTTTTATGTTCCATTACTTTGTTTGTTGCATGTCCGGATATATTTGATACTTGTTTACTGAACCTTATGTCAAAATGTATTTTATATTTGGATTTCCTTGCATTTCGGAGATCTTTATCCCTTACAAATGAGACTGCGCGTGAAATTTCCAACAATCTTATTTAAGGACATAGCAAAGACTCTGACCAGCCTGTGCATCCGCACATTCTGCCCAGAGTATTCACCAAGCATTAAGTAGATAGATAAGGTCTTAAAGTACGTTTACAATATCGGGTAACACTACATTTATAATAGATGGCTGTATACGCTGCTAAATGTTTGCACCTTACGCACAATTCGAATTTTTGGAAATGTCACGCACAGGCTCAAATGCGTTTACAACTTGAATTGTTCGGTTTCTCGTGATATAATAAGTCATCATAAATGTATAACAAAATATTGCATATTGAAGCGGTTTTGTTATACAATGTATAAAATGTTTGATTAAAAACTTTCGCTCTTAAATACGTTTTTTTCAATAAAGGTATGCATCTATTCAAAATCCGTTAGGGTTTATTATATGCTCGAAATCATGACTTCAAGACCTTATTTGATAAAAAAGATTTCGAGTATCACTAACATTTGCTTTTGGTTTTAGATGCCTAAAACATTCATATACAGAACCGTATATGTTTCCACCAAAAGCAGCGAAAAGTAGTAGCCAGAATTCATGACAGTTCAGTCAAAAATGAATAACATATAAATTAGTTAAACTGGTATGGTATATCACCTCGTGTAAAATACTTTTATCTAAATCAAAAACAAGACAGAGAAAAAAAACCCAACATAATGTTTTCTTTCAAAACGAGGGGAAAGAAATCCAAAATCTAATTATTGTAGACGACCGCACGCGAGGTCGTCAATTCATACTCATATCGCCACTTGCCAGTCTGATTACAGTCAAAAACAAACAGGAAGAGAAAAATATGGAAAAAAATAGTCTCTTAATACCAATCGCCTGTACGATCGGAGATTCTGAGATATGTTTTTTTCTTCTTTGTAAGGATTAGTATTTTTTGTAAAGATAAGACTCGTCTGAGGCAAAACACTTTGAATCGAGTGAAATCTTTCACCACATAAAAGAGCTCACGTTGATGGTTCACATGTTAAGTTTTATTACTTATAATATCGAATTTTTATAAGTAGAAAAATCAGAATTGAATACAAACCGACGGGAATTATTTACTTCTAATCAAGTTCTACGCAAGCTTGTTCGATCTTGACGAATTATCTACATGTGACAGTATCAAAACATTGAAAGAAAAAAGATTTTTATTGAATAATGCCAAAGGTGTCTTTAAAATGTATAGAGATTTATTTGTGAAAATATACAAAAAATGTTGTTTTTTTAAGTTCGTCACAAAGACTTAGTGTATTCGAACTTATGAAGTGAAATAGAAAAAAAAACTAAACCTAAAATATGCAATGATATCATTGAGGTGACAGTTCGGCTCGAAGCTCCCCAAATAGTATAATACATTTTTGGAATATTTTATTAGCAACTGATACCACTCCTCTTTCACAGGACTTTTTTTTAAAGGCATATCAATTATAAACTTAGACCGAGAAAACTTTTAGTTTGTTTGTTTGAACGGGAGTTAATACCATTTTTAACAGTTTTTCAGTCAAATCGCGGTAGCTGAAGGAATGGATTCCTTAAATTTCTCGAACTAGAGCTTACCATTTCTGCTTTCGCAGTAAGAATGCTTTATTTGTCAAAAAAACATAATATGGATAAAATTGAGCAGTTGACAACGCTGCTTATAATTAAGAAGTTAAGGCACGTACATAAATTACTTTTGATAAAATAATTGACTTAATTTACGAGGAAAATGGCCCTCCTAGCGTGTCATTCAGTTTTTCAGTCCTTTATGTTGAATACACATTTTTACAAATTTAAAGAATCAAATATTCACCTAGGCGATGTCCTTAATTATTTTCAATCAAATGGACCTTGTCAATATTTAACAAATATACATACATGTATATACGGAACTATAAACTATGAGATTTTCTGAATCTCGGAATGATCATTCTGTATAGGACTTATATCGTCAGAATACTTCAGGAATATAAGTTCCGTAATTAAACTTTATCAACCCAGATTATGAGCTTTCTCATCATTAATCGGAGAATGATATACATGGTATATTGTACTGTCACAAGTTTTCGCACAATAATGAGTTTATTCATGAATTCTGATTCACACTTGTCATTTGTCATTTGTCAAACCCCTTCCAATATTATCATACTTTTTGACGTCCACTAAGAAAAAGCCTTCAGAATTTTTTTTCTTTTTTTCTTTTTTGAAAAAAGAAGATTTTGCCTGTTACGGGCATTTTCTTCTTCCCCAAAAGACTGAAAATTTTTAGATGTGATCTGCTTGAATTAAGAACACTAAATTTTGTTGAATTCCCTGCACGAAGAGAATGTTTTGTTAAGAGCCCCGAATAAAATACTGAACAACGATAGAGTATTTAAATTTGCAGAAAATAGTAAAATAATAGACATTTGATGTTCTTTGGTGTAAATGAATTCAACTGAGCTCCAAGTTGAGAAAAAAATCAGCTTCATTTGAATGTTTGCTTAGTTGTTTAGATAGATTGTACAAAGCATTGATACTCACTGAATTAGATGGGACTAATTTTTTCTGAGGAATTTTGCAAAATTCATATGTTCCTAATTGTCGAGAGTAGATATTGGTGCTAAACAGCACAAAATAAGCCTGTGCGTGAGATTTCCAACAATTTCAAATATGCGCAAAGCAAAGACTCTGACCAGCCTGTGCATCCGCACAGTCTGACAAGAGTCTTCACTTTGAGGTCAGTTGATAGATAAGGTCTCAAAGTATATATAGACAATCAGGTAACTTTATATTTACAGTATGAGGCGTCGACGCTATTCAATGTTTGCACCTCACCAACATTTCAAATTGTTGGAAATGTCACGCACAGGCTCAAATAGTTTTTGATTATCAGTGTCAATTTCCAAATTTCCCAAATCAGAGAAAAAATTGTATTTAAAAACTTCATACACTAGAAATGGCTAAGCTCGTTTGGTATTTAACAGTTAACCACCTATAGCATTAGAACATTTAAATGGTACAAAAAGCTCGTGTTGGCAACTAAGGGAAAAAAACGAAATTATTTCTAGAAAATTTGGAAGTTCGAAAATATCTTAGTCTTCGAGAAAACACCGAAAACTACAAAAAACATGCCTTTACACTCACGCATCCATTCAGGGATCACGTCACAAATCTGAAAAAAAATCAGTTGGCAGAAAAGAAAGAAAATAACCTGTCATTGTGGATCTTATAACACTAGAGTAGCCTTTAACTCAAAGGAAACCCAGTAAGGGACTGATCTTATTACAATAATATTCAAAGTACTTTAAGCACTGTAAATCGGTCGTCGCAGAATGACGGAAAGACCGTTGTATTCGAAACTTAAAAACTTTGATGCAGAAAGATTTTTACCCCCCCCCCCCCCTCCCCCGCATTGATAGATCGAGGGCATATTTTTTTACCTGTATGTAAGTCTGTGTGTTTTTTGTCTGTTTGTCTCTTTGTCTGTCTGTCTGTTTGCTCCTTGAAAACTTTAATATCGGTCATAGCTATTTATATTTAAGGGATAGAACCTTCATATTTCACATGTGCTTTACTTGTGACAATACCTTTCAGTGGGTACTCAAATACTCTAGGTTACTTAATTTCAACATAAAAACTTCAACACATTCTATTACTTTGCAATGGTAAGTGTTATCCCTTTCATATTTCTCAAGTGTCTTGCTTGAGGAAAGACAATTCGGAGTCAAGGTCATATTCTCAAAGTGAATTAAATTCACCATAAAAAACTTTAACTTTTTCCATAACTTTCGATTGGTAAGTTATAGAGCCTTCAATTGTCACACATGCATTGCTTGTGACCTTTATGTAAGTACCAACTTCAAGACGGTCAAAGTCAGGGTCATTTTCAAGGTCAATCAAGTGTAAAATCAAAATTTGATATTGGCCATAATCTTTTATTGGTATGTGATACATATTTGATATTTCACATGAGCATCACTTGTGACAAGGTCTTGAACTTTAACATTTTCCATTTCTTTGCAATGGTAAGTGTTATCACTTTCATATTTCAAAGGTGTATTGCTTGTGGCAAGACATTTCAGAAAATACCAAGAGTCAAAGTCACTAATCAAGGTCAAGGTCATATTCTCAAGGTCACTGTTTCAAACTGTTGAGGGGGCACTGGTGTTTCTGAAACACATTTTGTTTTCAAAGGATACATTCCATTGACACAAAATAGATGTTATTTGAAAATACTTAAATTGATCTAGCCCTATAACTGTATACCCTTAATAATGTCCCACAGTCTACCCAGTATGTTAGTGTTTCGATTAGCCAGTCGATTTTTTAGTTACAGCAGCAGTCGGTAAATTTCTGCTGAAAATTCAAATTATTACAGAAATTTTACTAGTACCTATTTTTACATTTACGACTCGTACAAATGTGAAAGTTCCTCATATGAAAAAGGATTGAATGGACTTGTAAATAATGTGTATCCAGATATTTCCAGTCAATTAAAAAGCGCTTGCTAGAAATTGAAAACAAATCTTTTGACCCCATGCTGAGATTGGTAAATAAATTCGATAGCGCATCCAACTTGCTTTTATGCTGAAGTTCACTTAATCAGTGGTTCTTTTATTCAACAAATATCATAAAATATTGATGTAATCAACGTCCGGAGTGCCTTTTAGAATAACAAATCATTTCAAATACTGGTACAATGGCCTGCAATATGTGGTATCAAACGCAAATTTAGAAATCAGAAAATTCTTTAAAGCATTACAATTAATTTGCACGTTTTGTAAGGTCTTGGATAAATAACAAACGAATAGAAAGTATTCATAATATTCTGTTTACAGATCTATTTTGACTCAGAATCTATTGCCTGGGACAATAAAATATCAACTGTATAGCGCAATCTAAAAGTTCAAAACTTTTCTATATTGATCAAGTGATTTTGATACCAGTTTATATTGTTTCAAAATTCACTTTAAATACTCAAATCATATAAGGCCTGCATGAAAAAAAAAAAAAAAAAAAAAAACACATACAAAGTTAATCATAGGATAACAGGAAAGTGTTGAAACAAAATTAACATCGTACTAAGCGGGATTCTTGACAAGCTTATTAACATATAGATAAGCATTGCAGTTTTTATCCCTTTGAAAAAAATGAGTGAATGTCACAATCCCATCTACTTCTTTGATATCCCGGCAAACAAATAATCATTTTTTCGTCATAAGCATAGTTTATGTTGTAAGCGGAGCTATATATTCGCATGAATAAGATAGCAGCTAATAAAATGAATGCGTGAAGAAATTGAATAATTAATAAATCCAGTTATCAACTAATGAATATATGCATGAGAATCCAGCCCTGTGTAAAAGATGACAAAACGGCGCAAACTGATTGCAAATTATGACCTGCTTCGTTCGTGTAGTTGCGTGCAAAGCGAGATGTAATTTGCGAACAGTCGGCACAATTTTGTAATCCCGAAGGCAGGACTGCTTCATTTTTTTTGTTTCAATGAGATTACCAATTTTTGTAACCTTTCAAACTGACCGGCCAGAGTTTTGTCCGCAATTATTATAAAAATGGAATGCAGGCAGTGTAATCAGAGAGCAAGTATTTTTGCGAAAGCTTTGACTACAAAAGGAATATTGCATGAACAGCAAGAGATGTACCGAGACATTTCGTAAAATTAAAAAAAGTTAATAAATCAAACAAGAAAACCAAATTGTTTCTGGCGAGAATTCGACATAAGAACTCGGATAAAACAATGCTTTTAGCGATGGTTAGATATAAGTAGTAAAATCGGTATAATATACAAAATAAATCCAATGTTATTGCGTCATTGCCGAATTCCGTGTCAATAAATTCCGTTTGCAAACGATGCTTTAGATATATATTTTAGTTGAGTTAGGCGACAAAACCACGTACAAGAATGAATGATTTAATTCCATTTGTGCCCAAACAGGATTGAGACAATCGATTGGCTGATAAGTTGGTTTCATTACCCTAAATGAAAACATTTTTGAATACGCAGCTACATATATTCTGGAAGTTTCTGCGAAGAGTAGTACTGTAATAATTTGATAATAAATATTTATAGTTTTGCACCATTTTATAAAAGTACTAGACATGAAAACAGTATTTTTTTAATTTCATGGGAGTATGAATCTAAAAATTTAATCACATTTATTTATCATAAAAAAAGAAGGGAAAAAAAAAGAAATTAAACACTAATCGTTTAAACGAATTCTGTTTCATTACTGAGGTCTTTTTGGAAGCTTGTAGCGTCATATTAGCTTCAGACATAGAAGACTTATCATGTTTACGTGATGCTAATTGGTATATCTCCAATTTGTCAAAACTATAATGACTGTAGACCCACCAGGTACCTTACGCTTCAAAATTAACAGAATTGTTTGCAGACAAATTGCATTATGAGAATGTTCTCTCGGTTTGTGTTAGATTTTCCGCCAATGAAAGAATCTTAGAATTGTGTGGATAATCACAAAAGTTAGGATCCAAATCCAAACAATATTTTTGCAGGCACATGCATATCGGTTAAAACATTAAAAAAATGTATGAATCAAAAATTCATTTTATTCCCTTCAAATTAATAGTATTTTACCCATTTTCGCAGTTAAAAGGACAAGCAAGTTTTTGATACTACCTTTTGGTATGTATAACGGAGTCGAATATAAATGGTGAAACGGAAAGAAACAAGATTTCTACTCTATACTTTTGCCAATGTTAGAAATAATAGGATATGAATTTCGGGCAGTTTTTCTGATTCATCCATGTTTATTTTAACAAAAAACCTCAATATAAGAAAAGTTGACTCTGGGACCCCAAATTAAATTTTCTTATTTTAAATTTGATTTAATGAAATGGGTTATTTTATCAATATGTAGAACAAATCATCTAGGCGAAACATAAGTATAATCGCATAAAATGCATCTAGAGTAATCTTTCTTGATGGGATAGGATGCTCATCTGGTAGTGAATATGTGTACCAAGTTGCAAGTGAAAGTCTTTAGTAATACTAGAGTAATTACAAACATCAAAAGTGTCACATACCGAAAATGACGCCAAAGCTATAGCAGTACATCGGGGATTATCCGAAAAATAGCTGAAAAATTAGAATTCTACTCAAAGTATAGATATTTCGACCTGTTGTATAAAAGCAAACGCAAATGAAAGTAGATAAGACAATAGAAAATGTCAACTGAATGCCTTAGAGTCTACAACGATTATGTCAATAGATTCCAAGAGTTAGGAAAAGCTATCAAATTTAACCCCAGCTTTAATTTTCTTTTCTATAAAAGGAATTGAAATGGAAAGACATCAAATGAACCTTATACCTACTAAATGACCCTTTGGTAAAGTAAAAATTCTCTGTAAGATTAATCTAAAATTGCTTAAACACCATACTCTTTAATAATCTGATTTGACTAGTGTTAGAATATTTACAATATTAAGTATTCAATTAATATGTTTTTAAACCAACATTTGAGAAATACAGCACAGAACTCCAATCCAAAGACATTTCAATTCCTCACCGAAGTTGTCTGGTGATAAAAAGTGGATATTTCACACCAAGTTTATAGATCCTTATTTTCAGATTTAGTTTTGTTATAAAAGAATGAAAAAAATAACAAGAGGACCATAATTGTCCTAAATCGCCGACCTGAGTCTCTTTAACATAAAAAGCATCTTTTCAGTTAAGATCATGGCTGAATTGTTTCCTGTTTTTTTTCTTTGTAAAAAGGATACACACACAGCCAAAATCTGACTTTAGGAGTATTTAATAATTAAACTTGATAAGTCAATTAAATGAGACTACATACCTAATATGAAAGTTATCTACCTTCTGATTTAGGAGGACGGGAATTCTAAAAATTTTTACTATTTTGTCTTAAAAAAATTGAGTGGACCCGTTTCTGCCTGAAATCAAAATTGACCAAAGGGGATTCTCATGAACTTGGTAGAGAACCACTTTATAATGTAACAAACCAAATGTGAATGCTGTCTGCCATTTGAATCCAGAGAGGATGTTCATAAATTCCCCCTTTTGTTTTTATGTAAAATGGGGTGCATCCGGGCTGAGCGAAAATGTGACCCCCATGGTCATTGATTGATTGATTATTGGAGTTTAACGCGGCTTTCAACATTTTTCAGTTATATCGCGGCGGCTGGAGCACCTAACAATGGATTCCTTGTATTTTTCTCAACAGTACAACCATCGCATCCTTTCCTAGTCTCCAGCTACTATCTCACAAAGGTTAATATCTTCTTCTCTGAAACCATTAGTCTTTCATATTTTGTAGATAGCATCATCTATTGGACTTTTGTCATGTTTGTTGCCCCCTTGGTCATGAAATAAACAATCATAATAAAGGTCCAATAGATGATGCTATCTACATGTTATGAAAGGTTTCAGAGAAGAAGATTTTTAACGACTTTTTTTTGTTTCTATGTAAAATTGGATCCGCCTGGGCTGGGCCCAAATTTGACCACGGTGTCATGATTTTAAGAAACGTGATACGGTTCCACTACATGAAGATATCTAAAAAATATGAAAAATGTTTGCCTTCTGGTTTTAGAGAAGTATATTTTCAAAGATGATGCACTTCTTCCTATGTAAAATGGGTTGCGACATGGTGGAGCCAAAATTTGACCCAAGAGTTATATGAATAAACTTAATATAGGTCGACTTAATGCTTCGTACAAAATATGAAGGCTGTATGCCTTCTGGTTTCTGAGAAAATTTTTCTTTTTAATTTCGCACTTCGTTTCCATTGTAAAATTGGATATGCCCGGGCTGAGCCCATATTTGACCCAAGGGTCATGATATGAATAAATTTGAAAAATGTCCACTAGATGATTCTACAAATATTAAGGCTGTCTGCCTTCTGATTTCAGAGAAGAAGGTTTAAAATATTTTCTGGTATCCCCCTGTTTTGTTGCTATGGAAGCCGAAGTTAAGGATGGATTTCTACAATTTGAACAACCTTGGCAGAACTTAGCCCGAGGAAATCCTTGCCAAGTTTCGTCAAGATTGGCCAATCGGTTAAGGCGGAGAAGATGTACAAATACGCACGACCGATGTCGGACAACTGACATAAGGCGATCACAATATCTCCCTGAGCACTAATTCGGAACATCGCATGGACTTTTCCGTAACTTGAAAAGTACCTCGGACGTAAGTGTAGTAATTTTGGGTCATTTTTTAGGTAATTCGGCTCCTGGTGGTACTTCGGTTGATACGCATGAAGAAAATTACATTTTGTTAATTCTTTTCTATCGTCTTTCGAGATCTTTTAAGCATATTTTAATTTGATAACAAAACGCAGTAGGACACTGCGTTTTGTTATCAAATTATGATATGCCCATTTTTATTCTTTTCTTGATTTTGATTTATGCAACGTCATCCTTGGCGGGATCGTTTATGTTTGTGACGTCATATAAACCCACTTGCGAAATGACGCGATTTCATGGCTGCGCCCGTATTATTCCCGAGGTCTATTCCGTAGAATCGCCGAAGGTTCCCGATTGCCTGATCACTTTGTGCTCATATAATCGTAGACCTATGTGACGGTGATGATGACGGCGGCAAATTTACCTTTGATAGCTTACTCAAACTTGTGTATCTTTTTACGGCGAGAGAATGGTTACTGGCACGGTTAAAGTCAATTTACAAAACATTGAGAGGAAAATTACGCAAGTTGGTTATATATGCTGTACTTCTGCTATCTAACCCATTAAGTTCTATCTTGATAAGAGACTCTTTTAAAAATTCTTGATTGGGTTTAAGTCTGTACAATAAGAACTCGAAAGCAATTCAAACAATTGTCACTAGTTTTTGTACATTGCACCCCCTCTTAAATCGACTTATCCAAGAAGTAATATGTTGAAAATAATTCTACTTAAGGAGATACACGCTCAGCAAGCCCGAAGAGCAAAAAAGGTAAAAAGTATGGTCACTACTGAAACATTGTTTAGAAATACAAAGAAACAAGATAGGTAAATGAAAATATAATGCCCCCACCACTACTATACAGTTGTTTGATACAATCCAACAGCAAGTCTTCATTCATTTCTGTATTTATGGCAATACTTAATTCCAAAGCCGCCATCACAGCGAAGTTGATAGCGTGTCGTACTGTCATTCTAGAGGTACTGCGTTCGATTCCCGACGTCGGCACTCATTCTTTCCGACTATTTGTCTCTCACCATCAGGCCGATAAATCGTTGACCTATGTAGGATTGCAGCTGGAGGCTAGGAAAGGATGTAATGGTGTGAGAAATACCAGGAATCCGTTGTTTGGTGCCCCAGTCCCCGCGATATAGCTGGAAGATTGTTTGAAGCGGCTAAAAAACATTCAAACAAACAAAACAAACTGAATTCCATGTAGCCTAAAATTTCCCAATATTTAACCTTGAATAAATTGACCATGATCTAAACAGATGACATTGAACTTGGTACCAACAGCTCCTGTCCTAAGAAGTCATCATGTGAAGAATGGAGGCTATATCGCTTGGTTATCAAAAAATATAGCCAATATTAAGGTTTTAGGGGAAAACGGACAAACAAACAAACGGACAGACTAACAAACAAACAGACAGGGCTAATCCGATCTATCGATGCGGGGGCATAAAGATGTTACACATTTATAGTTTTTAAAGCTGCCCTGTGTTCACGATGGAAATGCATTGCAAACTGTTTGCCAATTATACCCCTCATATCAAGTTATCATTGCCTAATGTAGAAGAACAAAAGATATGGGTTTCGGGATTTATTTAGCACCTGACAATATATTGTATGTAAATTGCATGTTGAAAACGACTAATCAAATTAATTTCCAATGGTATTCTGTTTTTTATTTCGTTTTTAGAAATTATCAAAAAAGTCTAAAATTAAACCCAGATTGTAAGGATGGTACGTGAAAATTGATCGCCATTGATTATATTTTTATGTTCCATTACTTTGTTTGTTGCATGTCCGGAAATATTTGATACTTGTTTACTGAACCTTATGTCAAAATGTATTTTATGTTTGCATTTGCATTTCGTTGCAATTCGCAGATCTTTATCTCTTACAAATGCATTTTCAAATTGATAAAGAGTATGTTCGTGGCATGAAAACATGTTTATACATTTAAAAATGTTGCTAATTTTAGCGTTTTGCAAAATAAACCGTTGGACAAGAAATTGAGAAAAAGGACACGACACACAATTAAATATAATTGCTCTTTTGCGACGGAGTCGTAGAAAATCGGTTTATTAAATGAAGAAGTTTGTTGTCGTTGTTAATCTTATCCTCCCTTATTTATCCACGCGTCTTGTATGTGTTATTCCGACAATGCAGAAATATTTTTTCTTATAAAACACAAGGATATTAGATGCTATTTGTAATACGAGAGTTATCGATATCGGTATTTTCCATTCATCATAGAGGGGACAAAAACCAAAATGAAGTGTTCCTTAAGGATACAGCTGTGTTTTACTCAGTTTTCAAGACTAACTTTGATTTTTCTTACAATCCTGCATTCGTATACCTTGTACAGTATAGTAAAAAGGTGTACGGTGCAGAAACATGCAAGATGGCGGGCGTAAGCAACAATACGGGCTTAATTCACTATGTTTAATAAAAGACATCGTAACCAACATAAAATATCCGATTTTCTTATTGTCCATTGTGTTCTCGTGATGCAAACTACACAACTTTGGTTGATTCGATAACATTGAGTGATTAGCACGACCGAAAATGAAGCGGTGACCCCAAGATTCATTATGAATTTTAATTATTCCGAATAAGCCCCCCCCCCCCCCCCCTCCCCAAAAAACCAAATGTTGATAGCTCTGAAAAGGCATTGTGGAAAGTAATATTTTATTCTTTTTTTGAAATTGGACAACGGTCCAATGTAGAAACAGGCCGTTTTTTCATACTTAAAGTGGAGATACAAAGGTTTTCAGGAGATTTTGAACAAATGTAGATACATTTGTTGAAACTGTGGCAGGACAGGGCCTATTTTGAGCCCGAAATCTTTGAACGATATCTCCTCCTGAACCACTGGGCAGATTTCAATGAAACTTTACCAGAATGTTCCTTTGATGATCCTCTTAAAAATGATCGCAAAATTTAGATTTGTCCCATAAATATGGGTGTGGCAGGGCGGAGCTTATTTTGAGTCTCATCAATAATGTTGGCAGGGTCTATCATTACTTTAAATTCTTGGAATAATATCTCCTCTTCAACAATAAGGCAAATGTGAATGCAACTTTGTCAGAAAGTTACTTGGATGAGATCCACTGGACCATTAAATTCAGGTGAGCGGTTTAGGATAATTCTGGCCCTGTTTTAAGTTTTATTTTTTAAAGTTCACAGATGGTCCCTTATTGCGTGACTTGTGACAATTTCAAAAAGAAATCGCAATCCTGAGTTATAATTTTTGGATATTTCACATTAAATATAGATCTATCTCGTATCTTTTTTATTATGTAAACACATTCTCTCATACATATTCTTTCACTTTATTAATCAGTTTGTGTTAGGCATATATTGTCTACTCTAAATCCGTAAAACCAAGAATGATAAATAAAAATGCTGACATTTCAACATTCGCTCTCAAATACGGTTTTTACAATTTTAAAAGAATGCATATTTTCGAATTCAGTTAAGCTTTATTATAGGGTCGATATCACGACTACAATTTATTTAAAAAGAGATTCGAGTTTTACTTACATTTGCTTTTTGGTTATAGATGCGAAAAACATTCACATACAGAGTCATATCTTAAACTTATTAACCGAAAGTTTGATGACAAAAATATCCTTTTCCACTAAAGGCAGTGAAAGGAAGAATCCGGCCCTAATGACAGCATCAGTCCTAGTGATTAAGACATAAATTTGTTAACCTGGCATTTCGATCATGAGAGATTTGGAATATAGGCCTACCATGTTTCCGAAGCTATACTCATCTGTCCAAATTTCTAAACAAATCAGAAACTAATAAGTAATAATAGTGAAAGTAGCAGCAAATAACCTAAGTGGTAGATGACATCGATAAAGAAGAGGACCACGAGGGCCCTGAGGGCCCTAAATCGCTCACCTGATATTTCAAGAAAATTATCATTAGGACTCTTTTTCTGTGATATGGCATGAACCTTCCATTTTTTAATAGAGTTCATTCTTGTGACCTGGCAAACATTTTGACCAAGTTTCATGAAGATTGAACCATATTTATGGCGCCTGGAGCGCTTACAAGAAAATTGTCATAAAGGCCCCTTTTCCCGTGATATGGCACAGATCCTTCCCAATTTCAATAGAGTTTATCCTCATGACCTAAAAAACATACTGACCAAGCTTCATAATAAATGAACCATATTTGTGGCTTCTAGAGTGTAAACAAAAATGTCATTAAGGCCCCTTTTCCCGTGATATGGCACGGATCCTTCCCATTTTCGATAGACTTCATTCTCATGACCAATCAAACATTCTGACCGAGTTTCTTAATTTGACTCATAAGTTTAGAAGGAGATGTCGTTAAAAGAAATTGTTGACAAAATTGTCATTTAGGCCCCTTTTCCCGTGATATGACACGGATCCTTCCCATTTTCAATAGACTTCATTCTCATGCCAAAACAACTATTCTGACCAAGTTTCATGAAGATAAGACCATATTTATGACTTCTAGAGTGTGAACAAGACATTTGTCGTTAAGGCCCCTTTTCAATCAAAGATTTGGCACGGATCCCTTCCATTTTTAGCAATTTTTACAAGGGATCACCCAAGGACTATTTCTGCCAAGTTTGGATGATTTTGACTCAGTAGTTTAGGAGGAGATGTCGTTTAAAGAAAATGTTGACGCCGTGACGGATAGATGGACAGACAGACAGACGGACGCCGGACATTGATAGATCACAAAAGCTCCCTTGAGCACTTCTTGCCCAGGTGAGCTAAAAACAAACAAACAAACAAATAATAAAAAAAATATTATAATACTCTTTACATACTTTAAATTAAAGAGGAAACAGATGTATTATTTTAACTCACGGTCAACTTTTTTAATTCCGATTTAAATTACTTATCAATATCATTGGTGTGGATGAAATCTTTACCAATACACACTAAAAAACGTACATATCGTATATCGCCTCATGTAAATACATTTTTTTCTAAATCCAAACCAAGACAGAGAAATTAAAAACCAGTCGGGCGTAGTATACTTCTCAAGTTCTTGGCGCAAGACTTGTCCAGGATATAATTTTTTTAAAGATCATCAAAAAATATTTGGTGTATCTGAAGTCTTGTTGCATACTTATGAAGAAAAATGTAGAAAAAAATCAATGTAAAAGATACAATGATAATACTGAGGTGAAAATTCGACTAGAAGCCTTCCAATTAGTATATTGCAGCGTTCTGGTATTTCATAAGCAACTCAAATCACACCTCTATCAAATAAAGTTAGACCTAGAAAGCATTCAATTTCTAGTTTGAACGGCAGTGAACACAATTTTTAACAGTTTTACAGGCATACCGCGGTGGCTGAAGGAATGGATTCCTAAAATTTCTCGCACTAGTCCTTACCATTTTACCCTTTTCTCATATCCAGTCGCTATCGTACTTAGAATTCATCGTTTGTCAATAAGACGTAATAGGGATAAATGTAGTAGTTGATAACGCTTCTGAAAGAGAAGTTTGGGTTCGTACATAAAAACATTTTCATCAAAACAATTGAGTAAATGTATCATGAAAACGGCTCTTCTCTCGTGTCATTAAGCTTTTTAATCCTTTATGTAGAATACATCATTTTTACACAAAAAAACAAATATCTACCTATGTGATGTCCTTAATTATCTTCAATCAAAAGAAACCCTGTAAAAAATATACATATTTGTATATGTATATCTATAATCGTTGAGATTTTCTTAATCTGGAAATAATCGCTTTATATACGACTGATATCGTTAGAATATTGTAGGAATATAAGTTCCGTCATTGACCGTTATGAACTCTGATTATGAGCTTTCTCATCATTAATCCCCAATCACGAGAATAATGGTATAATTATACTGTCACAAGTTTTCTCACAATAATGAGTTTATTCATGAATCCTTATTTCACTCTTGTCATTTGTCATTTGTTAAACCAATTCCAATATTACCTTACTTTTTGACGTGCATAAAGAAAAGTCCTTTGAAAAAAAAGAACAAAAATATAAAAGAGAAGAATTTTCTTGTTACGGGCATTGTCTTTATTGTGAACGGCTTCTTTCCTAAAGGAATGATAATTGTTTAGTATTATCTGCTTGAATTTGTAGTTTGCAACTTCTTTAAACTTAATGTCTTGAATACTGTTGTCTTGTAATTAGTGTTTAACTTATCGTAAGTTTTACTTAGTTTATCTATTTATTTACTTAGTTTATTAGAATTTTATCGAATTTTATTTTGTTCATGTAATGACTTTTACTCGATTTTGAAGGGAATAACAAAGTTGTTAATCGAGCTGACTAACATTCAAATTAAATACCCCCGACCCCCAACCCCTACACACACACACACACACCTCCCACCCCCAAACCCCAAAACAACAACAACAAGAACAAAAAAACCAACATTATATATCGCTGAACTCTATGCAGGAAAGTAATCTGGGAAGAAAGAGCCCCGAATATACTGAATGAACCGAACAACCAAAGAAATAAGCGGAGTATTCAGAATTGCTGAAAATAATAAAAAGTAAGATACATTTGATGTAAATAGATTCAACAAGGCTCAAAATAAAAAAGAAAACGCTCCTATAAAATTCTATCTTGGTTGTTTAGACGGGTTATACAAAGGGTTAGCACTTACTGATCTAGACAGGAAGAATTCGTCAGAGGAATTTTTCAAAATTCATATTTTCTCTATTTTTGTACGAATGTATTGGTGCTTAAACAGTCCAAAGGGTTTTGATTTTAAGTGTCAATTTTTATAAAAATGCCTCTCAGATTCCTTCCTAAATCAGAGAAAAAATGAATTTAAAACTCCTTGCACTGTAAATAGCCAAGCCTTTTTGGTTTGTTACAGTTGTTCAACCATAGCATTAGAAATAAATGACAAAACGGCTCGTATTGGCAACTAAAGAAAGTCACACATACACACACATTTTGTTTTCAAAAAAATCTGGTTGTTCTTCAATGTCGGAATTAGTCTCCGACAAAATACCAAAAGCTGCCCATTAACCTGCCATTAAATACGCAACAACACCCATTCAGAGATCTCATCTACAACCGCTGCCGAAATTTGGGTAAGTTTGCTTTCGCCTTACCTAAATGATTCTTATACTGAAGGTCGCCTTAGACTTACGTTTCGCCGTTAAAGTGAAAATAAGCCTCGCCCATCCATGCCTATGTTTGGGGGCAAATCTAAATTTCTTGAACATCTGAAGAAGAGGGCCACCTAAGGACCATTCATGTCAAGTTACATCGAAACTGGGCCAGTGATTTGGGAGGAAAATATTTCCACAGATTCTAAAGTGAAATTAAGCCCCGCCCTACCACGCCAATATTTGGAGGCCAATCCAATTTTTTAACAACTTAAGAAGAGGGTCACCAAATATCATTCAAGCCAAGTATAATTAAAAAAAGGGCTCATGGTTTGGAAGGAGAAATTTTTTTTAAAAGTGTATAGAGAAAATACGACCCGCCCTGCCACGCCCATATTTGGAAGTCAATCAATTTTTTTGGAACAACTTTAGAATAGAGTCTTCCAAGGATCTTTCATGACATTTTTCATTGAAATCGGGCCAATGGTTTAGAAGGAGATACATTTGGGGGTCGACCCAAATTTCTTGAACAACTTAAGAAGTGGGTCACCTAAGGAAGAATTAATCCACCGCCATCACAATAGCTCGCTGGCCTTTGATCAGTGGGGGTCAATATGGTGGTTCCTGGTAGACATGCAAGTTTTAAAATTCCCATATTTGATCTTGATGTTTATATATTAAATATCATGACTAAATGTTTTCTAACATTGGCTTTGAACAAATGCACCTAAGCAGACGTCGTTCATCCCATATTCACTATATGATGCATTTTTAGCTCGGCTGTTTTCGGAAAACCCGAGGTATTGCTATAGCCTTGGTGTCGTCGTTGTCGGCAATGTCGTCGTCGTGCGAAAACTTCGACATTTTGTGATATTTCTGGTTCTACTGAAGACATTCACTTGAAACTTGGCACACATGTTCACCATCACAACAGCATTCTATACTATTAAGGGAGATAACTCTTCAAATAATGCCCTTTTTTGACTTAGACTTTCCCACCATCCAGCACTCAACAGCCGAGCGTAGGCACCAGTAGGCGGTGCTCTTGTTTCTTTGACTAGTCTACTTTTCCAAGTACAATTTGCATTAATCGTAGACTGATCAAAATTCGACGGAAGTTTCAGACAACAATGACGTTCTGTATTGTTCTTAATTAAAACGAGTTTTATGCTTCGTGTGTAAAGATAAGGATTGTTGCCTGATTTTATTTGAAAAAAAAAAATGATATCGTTTTGACTATTTCTATCGGCAATAATCCTAATACGCCTTTATAAAACAATAAATAAGTGTTTGACATTAAAAATGGATAATATTTTCGTACAAAGATATCGGTGATATTTAAAAAAAAATAAAAGAAAAGAAATAAATAACTTGTAGTCTAACCACAAAAAAGTCAGCCTTAAGTATAAAGTAAACGTGAAATGAGGAAGGCAATAGGAAATGTCAACTAATTGCCTCGGAGTCTAAAACGATTATATCGATAGATTCCCAGAGTTAAGAAAAGCCATGAAATTTAATCCCTAGTTTAAGGTTCTTGTCTAGATGGAAATTGAAATTGAAAGACACTAAACGAACCGTGTGTCTAATAAATGGTCCCTTGAAACAGTATTTATCAATTTTAGATTCTTATAGATTTTCTAAGACACCATTTCCTTAAGTAGTCTGTATGTTTTAAAATGAATATTTTAAATACGATTTTATAACGATGGGACAGATTCATTTTCAAAGTCATATATATCTAGTTATCAAGAGAAAATCAAAGGAGTAAAAGTCAAACAACATGTACTTATTCAGAATAGCCGTCATATACATGAAAAGTTTCAGTATCGAATAGCACGGAGAGAAATAAAATATGGAAAAAAGGCGTAATGCAATGATGGCATATAGCCATTAGGGCTGAAAATGTAAAATTCAGTTATAATCGATATCTTCATTTCAAACAAAACTCTTTTTTATTCATTATTTCACAAAATGATATCTAATTTTATCGAATTTGATTCAAAATGAAAAAAAAAATCAAAGAAACTGGTGTAATAATACAATCCGGGCAAGACGGTCTTGTTTTGCAGACGATGTATGGATGACCTTGATACTTGTTTGTTGAAAATTATGACAAAATATAGTTTATTTTTGCATGTTCATTGTTTGACTGTTCGGAGATCCTTATCCCGGGCAAATATATTTTCGATAGATCGTATTGATAATAAAAATGACATTTAAACATTTGATTCTGCGTATTTATATGTAAGTTATGAAACAATTTCATTTGCGCTTTGATGTGTCCATAAATAAAGACTGACGAGAGTCATAAAAAAGTTATCAAATGCGAGGGTGGAACCTAAGAATTTTGCTTTGAATATAATATATTACCCCAACCCCATCACACTTTATTCATTGTCTCATCAACGCGAAAAGGAAACTGTGTCCATTGTAAAACGATCGCAATTTTAGAATTAGTTTATATAAGCCTTTTCCGGGGCGTAAAATAGTAAAATCGCATTTTCCTGGTTGTAAAATTAACTAGAACTCTCGCAAAGCAGACTAATACCCCCCCCCCTAGCACTTTTTCAAAATGTAAGTGCTTTTAGTTCATGATATGTTTGTAACAAATATTGAGGTCATAAGCAGTATTTGCATGAAGTTTCATAATTCTAGGTCGCTTGATTCTCGAGTTAGAGTCTGGAATAGAAATTGATTAAAAATTGACTGTGACCTTGACCTTTCTGACCCCCAAACAATAGGGCACTTCCTTGGGACATAAGCAGCATTTGCATAAAGTTCAATGATTCTAGGTCGCTTGGTTCTCGAGTTAGAGTCCGGGAACGAAAATGGAACAAAGGCTGCCTGAGACCTTGACCTTTGACCTATGTGACCCCAAAACGATAGGGCACTTCCTTGGGTCATAAGCAGCATTTGTATGAAGTTTCATGATTCTAGGTCTCTTGGTTCCTTAGTTAGAGTCCGGAATCGTTTACGGATGGACGACCGGATGGACAGACAGACAGACATGGTGAAACCAATATACGCCCCTTTTCATCGTAGGTTGTGAGAATTTCACCGAAAACTAAGCGCGTCATTTAGCACGTAGGTTATATGGCGTCAAAGGCATCAACGCTCCCGCTTGTGATGGCGTATGACATCATACATGGGCGGGGTTATCTGTGTACTTAGTAAAACACATGAAAGTTCTAAGTAATTATACACTTTTTTGTGTTCAACGTCGCCGTGTAATAATTTTTAATACAATTCGCTCGCTCAAAAATAGGGTGTGGGGGAATCATAGGAAAAGGTATAGCAGACTTAAAAAAATCATACCCTCGTCCAGCTAAGGTCAATCGAAGGTCGAATTTCAAAAATATTTAAATGGGAAAGAAGAAAACCCGTTCTGGATTCATACAATCATCTAATAACTAAGGTGAGTCTAAACAGCCTATGCAGTCATTCGGAACACCACTCGGCTAATCTCACGATCAACCTCGGATGTACATAGACGAACTATTTTTAAAAATTACGGGAAACCTTGGAAAAACTCGATGACGTCAGTAAAAATGGCGTTAGCCCTCAGCTTTGAGTGAAAACATTCGACGTCGCAAACGCTACTCGTTTAAGTCAGTGATGTGAAACAATCTTGTCCTTATATAAAAATCTCTAGATTCTTAAATAATGGCTAAAATATCTTTATTTTTGAGAATGATACGTCATTCTCAAAAATTAAGATTTTTTAACCGTTAATGTAAAAATATCAATCTGAAAATAGTGACGGTTGTTTTTCTTACACAATTTCTGCCGTACAAAGTGCACAATTTTGTTACTTACTCATCCGCCTTATATTCACCCGAGGTCTGTTGCAGTTTGCGGAAATGGCCGAGTGATGTTCCGAATTCCTATGCAGTCTGGCTAGTATCGATACTTTACACACTGTCCCAAGTGGTGATTTTACGCGGACAGATTACCTTTATTTCACAGCTTAGTGTTAGATTCCTCTATGAAGCGAGCGATCTGGTTGGCAAAAAACAGCCTCTTACCTATTTAGCTAAATTTTAATCAATAACTTTGTAATATTTCATTTACCAATGTGTCTAAAAAGTTTGATCAATAATAGAACAAAACAAATAACATAAATCGAACAAAAGGTTACGTTTGATTTTTCAGATAAGTGTCCCTTTCTTAGATAAAAATGTTTTTATAAGAAAAGAGAACTCCAATCTTTCCTTATTTACCGCATGCCTTGTCTGATTACGGTTATGATTCCAACAGCGCGAATGTTTTTTCCTGTTTCCTGGCAAAACACCAGACGACAAAAATTATGAAATTATATAAGCAGAACTGATAATTGTCAATTGTCTGGGTTTTTTTTTCAATTCATTGGGGTTATGATCCAAATAAAATTCGCATGAAAGTGAGTTTAAGGAATAACTTTTCGACAAAAGACAGAGAAGGAGAAATTGCCAGCACCCAAGACATCTTCCGTCAAAATAAATTTGAGTATAAATTTGTTAACCTGGGGGGAAACACATATGGCATTTGGATTCTTTGAGATTAAGAAATCCACAAGTTTGTCTCTTTTTTCACATTTACCGAGTCAGATTTATAAAATAACAACCAAAAATGAACTACAACACAAATAGCACCAGAAACTTGTTAAGACTTATTAAGAAACGACAACAACTGCAGCAACAATAATGAAGTAAATCTGAAATAAATGCAGAATAAGACGACGAAATATTTCAAATTTGAACAAATTTAAGGTATGTAAACCTTGATCGCTGGCCTTCACCTTTGACGTTGACCCTCCTTATAGATGCCTTATTAATGCTTCCGTTACTTACTTAGTATGAGTTTATAAATGTCTCTTTGTGCAATTCTAATCACCTAAAAATAGAACAAAATCTATAAAATCAATATCTACATTTTGAAACATTTCGAAACCTGTTTTAAACCGGTTTATCTAGCTGTTTTACCTGCCCGTGATTTACGTGTTCAAACGCTATATTTAGATACAAAACCTATCCATGAGATTATCAAAATGGCAGCAAAAAGTCAAACGGCAAAACAAAATAAAGCCAAATCTAAGAAGATACAACTGACCCAAACGAAAGTCATTTGTCTGAAGCTGATCTTCTACAGGAACCAGGCGAAGCAGAATCTATCTGTTCAAAGTTAGAAACGTTGTCAAACGAAATACGAAAAATAAGATTGGATCTATGTAACATTGTGAAAAGGGATGAAATTCACGAACTCGTCACCAAAACAGTGAAAAAAGTATTAAAAACTTTCGAACAGAGAATTCGAGATGACTTAAACCGAAAAATAGATGACAAATTTAAAACCCATTAAGATGAAATTGCTTCGCTAAAATTTGATAATGAGCAGCTAAAAGGTAATTTAGAGTCAAAGCTACAATCAGCCACCAAGAAGTTAGATGAAAACTATTCAAAAGTAGAAAAAAATGAGAAGAGAATTAATAATGCTATCCAAATGGGGAATAATAAGGAACAATATTCTAGCAAAAACAACCTAAATATCATGGATATCCCCGAAGAACCTTCTGAAACAGAGAGTGACCTAGCTGATAAAGTTTGCCAAATTCTTGATGAACAAGATGTTGTATTGAAAAAGGAGAATATCCTTGCAATCCATAGGATCCCAACCAAAACTAAATCTGCGAGACCAGTAATCATTAAAATGACGAACAACTTTACCAAAATTTGCATTATGAAAAAACGAAAAGAACTTAAGGCTGCAGGCCACAGATTAGTAGATGATGTAACACGCCTATACACGGGCCTCATAAATAGATTAAACGATCATGTGGATATCGATAAGGCATGGTTTTTCACGGTTCCGTCTTTGGTTGTACTACCGATGGAAAAAGGTTGAAATTTGACATTTTTTACAATATACCTAACGTGATTGAAAATTCAAAGGGTAACTAACGTCAAATCCCTCAATTCGAAAATGACGCTAATATCAACTACCAAAACAATGCTAAAGAAAAAACGTAATTTCCTGTAACCCGTAAACGAACAATAACTGTGAATTCAAATTTCAGGTTCAGGTAAACCTTGATCGCTGGCCTTCATCTTTGACGTTGACCCTCCTTATAGATGCCTTATAAATGCTTCCGTTACTTACTGGTAAAAAGTTTACACAAGTTAACGCGCCCTGGCATGTCCATAGTTGGAGGTCAATCAAAGTTTCAAGTGGAAATTTCGAAAAGGGTCGCCCGAGGAACAATTCTCTAAAGTTTGATTGAAAGTTGCCCATTAGTTACAGAGGAGATGTTTAAAAATTTCTGGTTCATATAAGCCTGTCCTGCCACGCCGATATTTGGACATCAGTCAAAATTTCACGAACCATTTTTGAAAAGGGCCACCAAATGTGATTTCTTCTTAGTTTGGTTGAAATGTTTGTTACAGAGGAGAAGATGTTAAAGAGTAAGGCGTCAAAAACAGTCTTGCCCTGCACGCCCATATTTGGGATTCAATCAGGATTTGACACACATATTTTTAAGAGGATCTCACAAGGAACATTCTGGCAAAGTTTCACTGAAATTGGGCTCAGCGGTTCAGGAGGAGTAGAAGTTTTTTGTTCTGATCGGCATTTAATTGATGAAATGAATTTGAAAAATCTAAAAAGATTGCGAAGACTTCATAGAGATGACAGTTTGATTACAATGTTAAAATATTCAAAGTGATATTTTTCAGGGTTGAGACAATTCATTGGCTTCTAGAAGTACATCTCTATAAGGGAAACGTATATAGGCAACATGAAAATATAGGCTTTTGATGTTTGACTTGCGCTAGCTCTATGTTTGACTTCAAATACTTATATTGACCATAACTTTCGATTGGTTAAAGATATAGTATTCACAATTTACATGTGAATTACTTATGAAAAATTAGAGTATTTTCATTGGTCATTACTACATTAAAAGGTTATACGAGACCACCAACCACTGTTGATAACGCTGCCCCTGATTAAGAAGGTTAGATACGTTTAACACGACTGTTGAAAAACCAATTTCTGATTATGATATTACATACGTGCATTGACCACTGTTGACAACGCCATTCATAATTGTGAATGCAAGATACGTTCATAGACAGCTACTGTCAACACTGCTCCTGATTAAGAAATATAAAAACGTGCAAAAGGCACTCGTGACAACGCTGTTTCTTATTAAGGAGGTCCCAGCTCAAGTTAAGAATCTAAGACACACGATCAGCTACTGTTGACACTGCTGCTCCTTATCAAGAAGATCAGTTACGTTCATTTACCTCTCCTGACAGCGCTGATCCTGATAAAAAAAGATGAGATGCGTGCATGTTTCACTGTTGTCACAGCAGTTCCTGATTATGATGGTAAGATTCGTTCATAAGCCACTGTTGATATGGCAGCTCTAAATTAAGAAGGCCATATATTTTGATAAACCTCTGTTCACAACGCTGCTCCTTATTCAGAAGGTAAGACACTTTCAAAAAAAAAGTTTGAGGACGCTACTCCTTATTAAGGAAGGATAGATACGTTCATGAACCATTGTTGACAAAACTGCTCCTGATAAAAAATCCAAGAATATTTCCAATGGACAAGACCTTAAAAATGGGCTTTCGCAACACAATAAGTCGCTGTATTACATCTGTTATGCAAAAGCCAAAGACAAAATTGTTAGTGGCATTGGATTGGATGAAAAGGAAGATAAGGTCGTTTTTATGACAAAGGCATTGAAAGATCGAAAAAAATAAATAAATAAAATGCGTCTATTTCTAGATATGATGTTGATCTAATTTAATTGTTGCATATTCAGTTTTTATTGATTTAATTCATAATGCTGCCAATCAACCCCTGGAATTATAAACTTATTCTGATTTAATCGACTATAAACTCCTGAAGGGCTCACGTACCCTCCCTTGTCCCTCCAAAATTTATATATTATTTAGATTTAACACGGGTTGTTAGCTTATTCCTCAAATTTGGCAAGCGAAATCTTTATAGCCGAACCAAAAACGGAAAGAATAAATTTTGTATAATGAATACATTTCATGAGTCGGTACGTCATCGATATCAATAGTGATATATATATATATATATATATATATATATATATATATATATATATATATATATATATATATATATATATATATATATATATATATATATATATATATGTGTATATAAGAATGTAAATTAAACAACAAGCCTTATATGTATTATATTCATCAAAATTTAATAATCCTCAACCGGTTTCACAATGCTCTTCAGGAGGAACACGTTGTTTCTATGAAAATAATGTGACGACGTCAAAACAAACGTCGTTTAGTTCTAACAAGGGACGTCACTCTATATGACGTCTAAAAAGTCAATTTAGTTTCGGTCTATAAAGTTGAATAAGTTATTTTTCTTTTTGTCTTCTTGTACTTATATTGTCCGTCATCATTTTAAAAACTGGAAAGACTTTAAATATGGTTCTGTTGAACAGTGCGCTAGATGTTCACTTACTCGAAGCATGCGTACGTTTGGATCACGGATTTGTTGTCGATGGATGGTCATACGTTTTCTTAAGTCGTTAGTCTCTCCTATATACTCTTCCTTGCATCCGTACAATATCATAGCGTAAATGATATTTTTTACACCACACGTTATATTTTCTTTCAATTTCAATGTTTTGCAACATTTTAAGGTATACGACTCTCCTTCTATCATATGAATACATAGTCCACAGTTAGGTCGTTGGCACTTTGTTACAGTTGATGTTGTAGTAATCTCTGAAAATTTCGCTTAAGTAAGAATTCTTTTTAGATTTTGCGGTTGCCTTTTGCTTTTAATGATTGATAACTTATCGATAATTTGTCTCATATATTGATCTCGTTTCAGTAGGCTTAAGTCCTTTTGAAGTTCATTAAAGGCTTCTGGGTTTTGCGGATTAAAGGTGCTTACATATGCGAAATCTCCTGTATTTGTTTGTTCCGATTTTGGTTGTTGGTTAATGAGATGTATACGGTTTAATGATTTAGCTTTGTCTATTCCAGCTTGAATGAGTGTTTCCGGGTAATTCTGTTTCAGTAAAAACTGTTTAAGTTCTTTAGAACGCTTGTCAAATGTTGTTTCCTCCGTGATGATAGTCCTAAGTCGTCTTGCAAGGGAAAATGGAATGCTGATTTTAGTGTGTTTGGGGTGACATGACGTAAATAAGAGGTATGTTTTACTATCAGTAGGCTTATAGAATATGTCTGTTATGAGAGCGTTCCCTTTCTTGTTTATATGGCAGTCTAAGAATGGTATTTTTTCTTCATTGCTATCGATTGTAAATTTAATGTATTCATGTAAATTGTTAAGAACTTTGTGTAATGTTTCTAGATCAGATTTTGAACGTGTCCATGGAATAAAACAGTCGTCTAAGAATCTTTTCCACGCATTAATAAAATGTTGTGAAAATTCTATTCCAAAGATGTTTTTGATGCTTTCATATAAACTTTGTTCTAAATAGCCAACCGTTAATGTAGCATACGTTGGTGCAACATTGGTTCCCATGGCCGTTCCTTTCACTTGACGATAGAATTCGTTGTTAAACTGGAAAGTGTTATTTTCTAGTATGAATGTTAATGCTTTAATAATAAAATCCTTGGAAAAGCGTCTTGGTATTTCGGTGGGATGTTTGTCGATCCAGAAAGAAATTGCTTCGATTCCTAAGGTATTGCATATATTTGAATATAGAGCTTCAACATCGAATGAGACTAGAATTGTATGTTCTGGAACGGTGGTTGGTAGCTGCTTCAAAAAGTCAGTCGTACCTCTTAAAAAGCTCGTTACATGTTTGACAAGAGGTTTCAAAAGGATATCTATAAGGTTGCTAAGTCGACTTGTTAGACATATTGGTCCTGCTATTTTAGGTCTTAATTTAAGGGATTCGGCATCTGTAACAGTAACAGTTGGTTTGACGGCAGTTTGGCATTGATTGCGTATCCCTTAAATTAAGACCTATAATAGCAGGACCAATATGTCTAACAAGTCGACTTAGCAACCTTATAGATATCCTTTTGAAACCTCTTGTCAAACATGTACCGAGCTTTTTAAGAGATACGACTGACTTTTTGAAGCAGCTACCAACCACCGTTCCAGAAAATACAAATCTAGTCTCATTCGATGTTGAAGCTCTATATACAAATATATGCAATACCTTAGGAATCGAAGCAATTTCTTTCTGGATCGACAAACATCCCACCGAAATACCAAGACGCTTTTCCAAGGATTTTATTATTAAAGCATTAACATTCATTTTTTCACAACATTTTATTAATGCGTGGAAAAGATTCTTAGACGACTGTTTTATTCCATGGACACGTTCAAAATCTGATCTAGAAACATTACACAACGTTCTTAACAATTTACATGAATACATTAAATTTACAATCGATAGCAATGAAGAAAAAATACCATTCTTAGACTGCCTCATAATCAAGAAAGGGAACGCTCTCATAACAGACATATTCTATAAGCCTACTGATAGTAAAACATACCTCTTATTTACGTCATGTCACCCCAAACACACTAAAATCAGCATTCCATTTTCCCTTGCAAGACGACTTAGCACTATCATCACGGAGGAAACAACATTTGACAAGCGTTCTAAAGAACTAAAACAGTTTCTACTGAAACAGAATTACCCGGAAACACTCATTCAAGCTGGAATAGACAAAGCTAAATCATTAAACCGTATACATCTCATTAACCAACAACCAAAATCGGAACAAACAAACACAGGAGATATCGCATATGTAAGCACCTTTAATCCGCGAAACCCAGAAGCCTTTAATGAACTCCAAAAGGACCAAAGCCTACTGAAACGAGATCAATATATGAGACAAATTATCGATAAGTTATCAATCATTAAAAGCAAAAGGCAACCGCATAATCTAAAAAGAATTCTTACTAAAGCGAAATTTTCAGAGATTACTACAACATCAACTGTAACAAAGTGCCAACGACCTAACTGTGGACTATGTATTCATATGATAGAAGGAGAGTCGTATACCTTAAAATGTGGCAAAACATTGAAATTGAAAGAAAATATGACGTGTGATGTAAAAAATATCATTTACGCTATGATATGCAACGGATGCAAGGAAGAGTATATAGGAGAGACTAACGACTTAAGAAAACGTATGACCATCCATCGACAACAAAATCCGTGATCCAAACGTACGCATGCTTCGAGTAAGTGAACATCTAGCGCACTGTTCAACAGAACCATATTTTAAAGTCTTTCCAGTTTTTAAAATGATGACGGACAATATAAGTACAAGAAGACAAAAAGAAAAACAACTCATTCAACTTTATAGACCGAAACTAAATTGACTTTTTAGACGTCATATAGAGTGACGTCCCTTGTTAGAACTAAACGACGTTTGTTTTGACGTCGTCACGTTATTTTCATAGAAACAACGTGTTCCTCCTGAAGAGCATTGTGAAACCGGTTGAGGATTATTAGATTTTGATGAATATAATACATATAAGGCTTGTTGTTTAATTTACATTCTTATAAACTTTCTCCGTACCGTGGAATTTCTTCCACTTTATATATATATATATATAAATATATATATATATATATATATATATATATATATATATATATATATATATATATATATATATATATATATATATATACATACTTAGTGTTTTGTATGGAAAAAAAATCTAACGTGGTTGTGAGAATTGATTATTGTCGAGGCTCCGTCGAGACAATTATCAATTCTCACAACCGAGTTAGATATTTTTTCATACAATACACTTAGTATGTACATGTATTATATTTATCTTGTAACCTCTATTTGTCTTGTTTTCGTCGATGTTTTTAAATGAAATGCAATTTTCTAAAAATAACCGCATTATATCATTGTTCTAAAAATAACTATGTGTTTTCATAAAAAGATATCATAAGGGATCATATCACACGGACATTTGCATAGTTTTAGGATAAAATGATAAAAAAGTGTTTACTAGATATAATTTGAAATTATGGTAGATAAAAAAGCCGGATGTTTTCAAGATGTCATATAGGATCGCTATCAAATACATTTATTGAAGCGATTTATTACATGGCATCTGAAGTACCGTTTTTAAGTTGGAATGCGGAGCAATTCCAACTTAGATTTAACAAAACCGCAAAATGAACACAAGATAATTCCATTTCGGGTTTTCTGATAACACATATCACGTGAACGGCCTATTTTGTATATCTCAACTTGGCATAGGCATGCAGTTTATTTCATCAAGAAGTAATAATGTTGAATAATTACCCAACTATCACTTCATGTAAATTATAAACACGCTAATTTATGTTTTAAGCGATATTCAATGAAACTTGCGTACGAATTTACTAGTATCACATATTTGCATTACTATATTTGGAAATCATGTGATAAGTCAAGTCCAATAAAGTCAGCTATTGACAATAGCAATCGCCAATCACGTGATCTGCTTATTTGGTAATGTCGCGACCTGTTTTTCGTAGAATTGTGGAAATAGCACAAGCCAATCACGTGATCTGCTTATATGGTAATGTCGCGAGCGGTTTTTCGTAGAATTATGTCGCAGCTTCTTTTAGAAGTCTAGTTTCTCTTTCTGATCGAACTTTTTACACACTTCGACAAAATAGTTTAAATGTTTTTTGTATCTAATTGTTCCGTAAAGCATCATTAGAAACGCGCAACATCTGCAGATTATTTATTTGTATTAAAATCCGATCCAGCAAATATTCTCTTTCTAATACTTCTCCAAATCAAAAACAAAAAAAAATCCAAAACGGAACCCCATTTCCAAATCGCGCGAAAATTTCTTTGATAGTGGACGCAGCAAGGATCGATGAAGGTATAGATCCACAAGTTTAAGAGAGTGATCAAAGGTCAATTTTGTCTCCATCTGTATAGACAAAATTTACCTTGGATCACTCACTCTAAATTGCGGGTCTTTAGGCAAATATTTATCTTCTCTTTCTGCTTTTGTCCATTTTCTTTAAAATTGCTTAGACATAAATTCACTTGTGCAAAAATACGCATGTGCGAAATCCCTCAAATATCATTGAAGATTACTACAGCCTTGGTTTTTTATCAAATATCTGAACGAGTTTACAAACCTAACGTGTTTTGTCTTCAGGGGCCTCTTTCAAGAAAGGTCCTACGACCGAAATTTGATCGTATCACAATCGTACGATTAAAATTGGCTTTCAAGAAACATTTTGGCTTTCAAGAAACTTGTCTTATTGTTTACTTTACTCATAGATTTGCGACACCTAAAACCTAGTCGTGAAACCTAGTCGTGAATTTTGCGATTTTTGACTATGTAAGCATACGTACGCATGTACGCCCACTTTTCTTGAAAAGCACAAGTCCGCCAAAGTTTCTGGTTAGATTTGGATGAAACTTTAACAGAATGTTCTTAGTCACCTGACCTTGCGCATAAACTCACGGTTTGGTGTATTTCAGCCGCGTCTTGGAAAAAGGGGCCTTCATGTAAAAAAAAATCTTGTGAACGCAATTCCTTCCTCATTATGGACCGATTTGGATGAAAGTTTCACAGAATGTTCATAGTCACCTGACCTAGTGCATATTGTCACGGTTTGGTGAATATTAGCCGCGTCATTGAAAAGGGACCTCCATTTAAAAAATCTTGTGAACACAACTCCTCCTCCATTTATGGACCAATTTTGGTGATACTTTCACAAAACGTTCCTAGTCACCTGACTTAGCGCATATTTTAACGCAGTTTGATGAATTTTAGCCGTGCCATGGAAAAAAGGGGGCCTTTTAGAAAAAAAGATTTTGTGAACGCAACTCCTCCTCCATTTATGGAATGATTCGGATGATTCTTTCACAAAATGTTCCTAGTCACCTGGCCTTGCCTATATAGTATCGGTTTGGTGAATTACAATTACGTCATGGAAAAAGGGACCTTCTTGTAAAGTACTTGTGAACGCAACTCCTCCTTTATTTATGGACTTATTTAAAGATTTTTTACGAAATGTACATTGTTACCTGAATTTTTGCATGATTTTGCAGTTAAGTGAATTTCAGTCGCGTCGTGGAAAAAGGGGACTTCGTGTCAAAATTCTTTTGAATACAACTCCTCCTTCATGGAAAAAATGTCCGTATTGTATTTTCTTATAACACATATTGTACATTTGTACAAGATGAAAGTTAACAGGTCTTTTATCTCCCGCCGTTTTCGGCGAGGGGATAAAGTAATGGTCTCCGTCCGTCATTCCGTCGTTTCATCGTTCCGAGGTTCCGTCACTAAACTAGTCCGGAGCATATCTCCTAAAGTATAATAGCTATCGTACGATTTTTCTTCTTGAAAGAGACCCACTCTCACTGGAATACCTACAATACTTATGAACAATTATGCTCTTTTCTCCTCGATTCGCGCATGGTAATCATATCATCTGCGTGTACATTGGTTTAAAGTAAGCACGAATATATTTTCACGGTTTTTCTAATACAGAATTTTTTTTCTCTCATTTCTTCTCATTTATTATTTTTCTTTATTCAGATGCAGGCCTGTATAGCGATTAAGGGAATTAAGCGTCTCTCGTTGTTGAAATACATTGATTAATATACGCCCGTCAAAAGACGAGACGTATTATGTGATCACCTCGGCGGTGGACGGGAAGCGTCAGCTTCGTTAGTGGATTGATGTCACCGTATCTTGAACGCATTCCAACTTATCAGTACTTTCAGTACTTTGATTTCTTCCGTAGCCACTTTTTTCTGTACAAGAACAAACCCACCTTGATTGCTTGAATTGTATTTTTAAGCATCTCGTATATGCTAAATGAATTTAATATGACAGCCAATCAATGTGGATTCTCAAAAATATCACCATTATTTATAAGTTCACTATCTCGTCGAAGGTTGTCTAGCATTGCAACTTCAAATAATTGTAAGCTAATAAAATGGAGAATTATGTTTGGTTTAAATCGTTCGCAAGAATAATTTTATTTCTATTTATATTTTCTGTATGTTCGACGGTCTTAAGCTTTGCAAATGTCCAAAACTTTTTTTTCAACAAATACGCTCTTATTCAATTTATCTGCAATCTTGAGATACATACCTGCTCGACTGCAATCTTTAAGTTGTGTATGGAGGATGGTGAGTGAGCCATTTAACAGCGTGACCAGATTGTTTTTGGAAAGTAATAAAACCATTTCAATTGTAAAAATGATTCCCCTACCTTTACCGAATAAATTGTGTGTCTGTCTCTGAAAAGTTCAGAACTTTTTGATTTCGTTCCCTAAGAAGCGGTTGCTTTTTCGATGTATATTGTCTTAAATATATTGAGTGAGACTTTTATCCGAAATGTGTTCGCTCTGCTGGTAATTTATCATCTTGTCAATCCAAAGTCGTACATACCCTCTACACCTCTTGGTGCTGTAGCCACAGAGTAAAGAAATCTCACAATCTTAAAAAACCAAAAACATTGTTTTTGCAAGTACCGTTTTAGGAAAAATGGAGAAAGTCGAGGGCGTTGTTATATCTAATTCATCCTAATTTCACCGCGTGCTATGTCTGATTAGCTGTATGATTCCAACAGCGCGCAAACGGTATGTTATGAAAAGGAATGAATTCCGCTCCTTCATTTCAAACACAGCCAAGTATAGAGAGAAGGATTTTATAAAATTGTAGAATAGCTAGTTTACTTGTTCAATTTTCCTGTGAAGTTTGAATTCCTCCAAGAAGAGCTACCTATTGGTCGTCTTAACTCAAGTATATAAACAATTAGCCTTACTTAAAATCAATCAACTTTATCATTAAGCAATTATTGTTTTGTGTAACAATACAGCCATACTTTTTTTTTCTAAATGATCTGCAAATATAGGGATTTTCTACTTGATAGTAATAACCTAAATGAGGACAAAGAAACCTAAAACTAATTATTGTAGACGACCGCACGGCGAGGTTCTCAATTTATACTCATATCGCCATTTGCCAGTCTGATTATAGTTACAAATCAAACAGGGCGAGAAAATATGAAATGAGAAATGATCTATAAATATAGGACCTACCTCCCGTACGATCGGGGCATCTGAGAGAAGATACCTTTTTTATTAGAATTATGTTCCAGTTTTATTAATAATTCAGCTCAAAGTGACTTCATGGAAATTATGATGAGTATGAATTCAATGATTTGGTAAAAGCTGAAAGACTATTTATATTTCTATTGAAGGTTTTTTGATTATATAAAAAATCAAATTATCTATTTTGCATTAGTTACAAAATGAAAATTTAAGTGGGCTACATACACGTATTTATTTTTCTCATTTACTCACCTTGTTATAATAATTTGAACACTCTTACTAAAATGTAAACCTTCACAACTTTTGAAGACAATAGAAATTAATAAATGTAGTTCCAACCGGAAATACACCAAGCAATTGATGATTGATTCTAGTTGCACAGCATTCGGAACATCGCTCGGACATTTCTGTAAACTGAGCAGTAACTCGGTTTCCGATCGTCTGATACAATTTGAAAATAAATACGCTTTCAAACACTGCGTTCTTTTCAAATTATGATATGACCAATTTTAACTTTTTGTAGACAATGTTTTTCGCAACGTCATCTTCAGAAATGTTTGTGAAGTCACAAACCCAAGTGCGATATGATGCGCTTTAATGTCTGCCTCCTCATTTTTCCGAGGGTCTATTCCGTAGAATCGCCGGAGGTTCCTGATTGGTTGTACAAGGCAAAAAATGATGCCGCTATACCTTTCGATATTGTGATACAGACATGCAACTCTTCCAATGCGTCTTTTTTTTTCTTTCTGTTATTTTTTTTAGTTGTTGTTGTTGTTTTTCCAAAATGAGACCCAGACGACCAGGACATTTGGGGCACATTCATACTCATAGTATGCCCTGCCAGTCTAATTATAAATAATGTCTGCCTCCTCATTTTTTCGGAGGTCTTTTCCGAAGAATCGCCGAGGGTTCCTGATTGGTTGTACAAGACAAAAAAATGATGCCGCCTTACCTCCAAGACATAACTTGAAATGCGTTTTTTTCCTTGCTGTTGATATTATTATTTTTTTTTTTTTGGGGGGGGGGGGGGGGGGGGTAGTTGTTGTTGTTTTTTTTTTTTTTTGAAAATGAGTCTCAACTTCTGTAATGCCTTTTCTAAGGAGAGGGGAAATGCTACAGACAATAAGGAGCTATGGGACACATTAATACTCAAAATATACCCTACCAGCCTAATTATAAATAATCTACGAAAATAACGATTAGTCACAGAAAGACGTCCCCCACACACACGAAAAATGACGATTACAAAACCTAGTCATATTTCATCGAATCGTATTTTCTCCCATGCTCAACCTTGTCTTCTAAAAATGAATAAATCAGGGATATTTTAGCCTTACACATGTATAATTGCAATCTTATTAAATGAAAAAAACTCTGTTTGGTTTAAATTGTACTACATGAGGAAATCCACCGCACCTTATTTCTGTATTAAAGTATATAAGTATTTCGGGGGGGGGGGGGGGGGCTTAACCATCTATCTGAATGTCCAGTGTTGTAGGAACCCAAAAACCTTTCGTTAACCCTTAATTTGATAAGACATTTAAGAATTTAAAAAGAAAATCCAAGCAATTTTAATAACCAGAATGAGTAGAATGTTCGAGTTTTCAAGAGAGATACAGTTAAAAAGATCGTGAAATTGACATTCACCTCTATCAAAACCATTCTAAATCGCACACTCAGCGCTCCATTCATTCATTCCAAACACTAACTCAAACCATTCAAAAACACTCAAACCCATTGAAAAATATAGAATATCAACAACGTCATTCAAAATAAAATTTTGATAGGGACAAAAGCGGTTTCAATGACATAATTCAAATTATTAGCTTCTCAAAGGTTCTTGAAAAAATAGGAAGATGTGTATAGAACTTGTACGCGGTTTTTTTTTTTGTTTTTTTTTTATTGAAGGGGGGTAATCAATATCGCTTATTTTGTTCATCCTGAACAAAATTTGCGATATAGGATTATCTCCCATTAAGTTCACTCGAAATTCGCTCCACACACTCATTCAATTTCATTTCTAAGTCATTCAAGTCATTCGCCTTGTCAATTTCACGATGCTGTTAACTGTATCAACTGCTTTAAAAATAGAATTTTGTATCACTCCTAGGATTAGACAATGGCTTCAAGTTTTCAATGACCAATGAAATCGTGATATATTTCGGATTGAATTTCCGATATATTCTCACGATTTCGGAGCGTCTAGAAAGCTTTGAGTGGTTTGGGTAGTGGCAATGCAATGAGTGCGGAGTGAGCGATTTAGGATATTTATGAGGGGAAAGAACGTTAATTCCACAATATTATTTTAAGTGTTAAATTTGTCTAACGTCGGGTTTCATTTAATGAGGTCGAAATATTTCGGGTTCACAGTTTGTTCTTTTTTGACACGGCGGTTTATACGGAAAGAAGAGAAATAGTTAGAAACACAATAACCTGAGAAACTCCAATACTCTGACCCAATAGTTATATATCTGTGATCGTGCTATTCCCCATCATTAAGTCTCCAATCTGCGAACAATATACATTCTGTCACACGTTTTCTAACAATAACGAGTTTATTCATGAAATCTGACATGTCTGATATTATTTGTCATTTGTCATTGAGTGTCGCTGAGGCAAGAGCCAAAAAACATAGGCCTAATTTGAAACGCGGACTATCTAGTTATAGAGGGAAACATACTATCATAGTTATCGTTTCTTAATTATTTGAAATGTCAAACATCCTTTATAATGAATGAATGAATGAATGAATGAATGAATGAATGAATGAATGAATGAATGAATGAATGAATGAATGAATGAATGAATGAATGAATGAAAGTGTTATGTATAAATGTATAATCAAATGTTTTTTCCCGTGTCTATTTTTAGAATTAGCCCTGAAATTTCCGATCCCTTGACTATTAGGTAAACATGTATGTAGAATATTTTAGATCTTTCTTTCTTATAAATAACAACTTACTAATATTATATTTTATTTCAATACATTTATTCTAAGGAGTTTTTTAACCTCGGGCCCAGATGTTCCAATGATATATGCAGCCACAGACAAACATGTATGGGTGATAAAATAGGAGGTTTGTAGCCTGTCAACGACGAATAGAGTCCGGGCTTTGAATTCTATGCTATTGACAACTTTACCATTAAGTCTATTTGATAAACTTTGACCGTAGGCTTTTATAGGATGTGGTTCTCGAGTTTTGGATGCTGCAGATATCATATCATGATGACCTTTAGACAAATGAACCTGTGCGTGACATTTCCAACAATTTCAAATATGCTCAAAGCAAAGACTCTGAGAAGCCTGTGCATCTTCACTCTGCGTCTAGTAGATAAATAAGGTCTCAAAGTATCTGTAGACTACTAGGTAACTTTAAATTTACTGTATGTGGCTGTCTACACTAATCAATGTTTACACCTCACGAACGTTTCAATTTGCTGGAAATGTCACGCACATACTCAAATTTTGTTAGGGTATTTCTAAAATCAAGGTAAAAAGTACAACTGACAAACAGCATTGCTAATGAATGCATTCAATAGGGGATTATTCATCATTTAAAAGTCAAAATACTAGTTTTGTTTGTTTGTTTGTTGTTGTTGTTTTCGATTTTTTTTAAAAAAAAACTATCCATTATTTAAACGTCAAAATACTAGTTATGTTTGTTTGTTGTTGTTTTCGAATTTTTTTGTTTGTTTTCGAAAAAAGTAATGACTCCTCTCGTCCATTCACGGCCGCCGACGGCCAGGCCAAGTTCAAAACGCAAATAAGTCAAAATTCATTTATTCAAATAACGACCTGCGATCACAGAATTTTCATAGCCTTTTGTATGTAATATTATTGTGAAGATTTCTAGAATGGCAGGGTCTTGATAAAATCTTTAGGTAGAAACATGTGAATGATACTTTTCTTATTTCTGTCCTTAAAAAAGTCGAACCAAGCCTAGCTAGAAGAAGCCAGCAGAGAACTCGAGATACCTCGCCGATTCTACGGAATAGACCTCAGGATTAAAAAGGGCGAATACACGAAAGTGCTCGTGGGGTTGAATGACGTCACAAACACCAACTATCCCGCTAAGGATGGGGTTGCATTAGTCAAAATCAACGAAAGAATAAAAACGGGCATATTATAACTTGATATCAAAACGCAGTGTTAAAATGCGTTTTGTTATCCAATAAAACTATGCATAGAAGATGTCTACAGACAACCAGAAAGCATTTACAAATGTCTATCTTCAATCGTATTAGCCGAAGTAGCACCAGAAACCGAATTACTAGAGATTTTTAAAAAATAGAATGTTCGGCCATTTTATCTGGCCGCAGATACCTTAAGGAAATGTAAATAGCAACCGTAGGTTGGCAACTCAAACCTTGTAACCATAGTTTGAATAACGCTGAAACTCCAAGTTTTTGATCAACCGCTTTAAATATCCTTTTTCGAAACAGAATGAGTAAATAGATTATTAAAAGAATTGCGAAAGAAAAAAACACGTTTAATTGAGAAAGAAACAGATGCAAATCAAGTTACTTTAGTTTCTTCAAGGTGTCGTAAATTGTTTAGAGTTAATGAGTTTTAGTCTTTCTCTGATTCTATTTAATGGATAGAACTATTTCCTTTTTATCCCAAAGGTATGTCGTTGTCTCAGAAAAATATCCAACTCGGGCAATATATTCCATTTGTGATAAGTCAATCGAAAATATACCACCAGGGAGCTGCGCATATTAAATGTTTGAAAAAAAGAGCCCAAGTAGAGGTTTCATTTTTTGAAAATTTATATATACGTAAAGGTAGAATGGTCCGTCTAGATGCAGAAGATGGCCATAAGAAGAAAAGTTTTGGCCCAAGTCAGACTGCGCAATACGCATTAGTACGTATTAGTACGTACGTATACATATTAATAAATGCATTATTTTTTTTGTTTAGGAACGATTTGGTTGGTCACTTTATTGTCCAACCATACAAGCAGGCGAAAAAGTATAATCGGGTGAAGAGGTTCACTGTCTAAAAGAATGCAGGTCATGTTTTGGTGAATGTCACACCATGGCACACCATGATACAGACCTGACAAAAACTGATAAAAACTGATTTTTTGCAACATTTAAGTTTCAAAAACAATTGTTTGCTAGAAAAAATAAAGAAATCATGCCAATATGAGATGGTCAATTGCCTCTCAGATATTTACAAAAACAACAACAACAACAAAAACATAATAGCAATACGTCATTTTTATGCAAACAAACAGCAAATTGTTACAGTTAAAAATATCGTAAATTTTTCTCACATTCCGATCAAAAGTATTCGAATTCGCTCACTGAAGTCATTCTTTCCAAACACACACTCAAACCATTCAAAACATTCCAAAATCACTAATATTAGACTAACAACTAAATTCAAAATGTAAAATTGGCAGAAAAATTGCATGATTTAATTGACTTTGGAATCGGCTGGTTGGTTCCGAAAGACACGAAAGGTATTAATAGAACTTGTTGTTATGTTTTATTAAAGGGAGGTATTAAAATCATCTTGAACACAATTAGTGATATTGGATTACCTCCCTTGAATTTCATTCAAAACTCTCTCCTCTCGCTCATTCAATTTCATTCAAAACCCATTCCAATACCATTTATCTTGTCATTTTCACGAGGTTTTTAATTTATCGTCCAAAAAAATATTTGAATGAAAATGAAAGTAATGACAAATTGTGATTCGGTTAGCAATTGGTAATTTTGATTGACTGGAGCAATTTGTTAATCAACAAAATATCAACATGAAATTTAAACTGTGATTCGAAATGTTTGTAGAAAGGGTTTGGAGTATTATGTGAAAGACGTAAAATGCAACCATCCTATTCTTGAATTATTCCTATAAATTTGAATCTAACTCGAAATTAAATGTCATTAGAAAGAGTAAGAGAGAAGACTTCACAATTTAATACGAGTCTTTATTTTCAACCCTGTTCTTTAAATGATGTTCTTTTCTCTGCACATGTAAGATATTTTTTTAATAAAATTGAATGAATGCATGGGGCGATTATTTGGTGAAATTAAAGGGAGGTAATCCAATATCGTCCAGTTTGTTAATGATGAAAAAATAAGCGACATTTATCCTCTCCCTATAAAATATGCATACAAATTCTACAAATTGCTTCATATTTCTTCAGGAACCAATCAGACGATTATTATTTCAATAATGTCAGTGAAATCGCGATTTTTTTAGCTTTATTTTTTTGGGTTTTTTTTATTAAAGTTGATTAAACTATCTTTTTAGTAGTATTTTTGCGTTTTTGAATGGTTTCAGTGAGTGTTTTGAATGAATGAGTGGAGCGTTGACTGAGCGATTTAGAGTGATTTTGATTGAGATAAATGCTTATTTCACGATGCCAATAACTGTTATTTGCCTACCAAAATAATCTATTAATCAATCGGTACATATATCGCGTAGTCTGTACGTTTTTTTATTTTTTGTTATTCTGGGGCGATCCTTTTTTTCGGCGTGACATATCTGTCACAAGACGGCTGAGCGGTTGGCTTGGATACGGGTCAGTAAAGAGTCAGGATGTGCATTTCCAAATTTTATTTACATAAACAAATACCAAATGCCAATTTATCAAAATGTAGACAAGTTAAACACACAAAAAATAAATCAATAAAGTTCCTAGAGAATTACGATAGTCCACTACCACTGTATGATTTAGGTTGACGTCTT
Source organism: Fragum whitleyi (assembly GCA_948146395.1). Lineage (NCBI taxonomy): Eukaryota > Metazoa > Mollusca > Bivalvia > Cardiida > Cardiidae > Fragum > Fragum whitleyi. The sequence goes on along the minus strand of OX411551.1, from coordinate 58,237,935 downwards.
ATGTCCCAAAATGTCCACGTTACTTCACACAACTTATGAATTAATGCAAATGAAAAATATTAAATTTCTTCCAAACATCATCAATACCAAATTTCTAAAATTAAACTGTCGCCTGACCGCGCCTATATCACCAAGATAAAGTGATTGTCCAGCCGTTTGTTATATATCACTATGTTGTTTCCCGGTCGTCACATCCCAAACGTCCTTTCCCGATAACGCTGACGCCGGCACGAAACACTTCCCAATACTCCTGGTCTGGACTACACGTTTAGTTTTGCACGGTCAGGTCTCCAGCCCTCACACCACTCACGTCTATACGACATTAGTGTATATGGTAGGTTGTTACAAACAACATCTATCAATGACAAGCACGACGAGCAACCTATAGGAAGTATAACGAATATTATAGCAATTACCTAATAAGAGCTCTAACAGCTCTACTTAACATTATGCTTTACAAACATCTCAAGACAATATAATATGATAGCATCTTTTCCCACAAAGTTTTCTGAAAACAACAATTCAAAGTACTGAACTGTGTTATGATACAATTATACAGCATTTGACATTATCCAAATATCATTTGAACAATACAACATTAGCATTTACAAACTATGAACTGCTAAGCAGACGATTAATTATAAATTATCACAATGTTTGTTTCTTTGAAAATAGTTACAAAAAAGAAATAGCTTATTTAACCATGGCTTAAATGAAAATCTTACAAAACATTCAACGTAATAGTTCTCCGATTTAACAGTGCAGGAAAATGAGAAATTAGCTATACAGCCATTTGTCATTTTCCGGCGTTGTTTGCGATAAATCAACAGACCAAAAGCTGCTCATTAAAGCCACAAAATTTCTAAAACCATTAACACAATAAAATCAATGTAAATTAAAAGTATTTACCCCAAGAAGAATCTACATCTCACACACAAATCTCCACTTCACTATCCAGCTATCATGCCAAAAATCGTCTACCCCACGAGTCATTACAACGCAGGGTTTTTATACACTACAAGCACCCAATTCCCATGCACTACACTCAACCAGTAAAATCTACTCACCCAACCGCACGCTTAACCCAAGCAATCCGATTTACATAATGTACAATTAAAACTACTAGCCACCAGAAAATGTATTAAAGCAGCCAGTTTAAACCACACGGCATATAAAAGGAGGCGTAGTCTCGCCTTAACTAAGTAATTTACCCTTTTTAACCCTTTCCCATAAAACTTAATGTGACAATATCACGTATGGCTTTCTTGCGAAGGCGGGCCGAGAAAGAGAGTTTAAAACTTATGAAAAGAGAATCTTTCTTGTGAATATAATAATTGTACCATCCGAGTGCCGAGCCTTAGCCTTTGCGAAAGTGAAGACACGGATTAGCTACGTTGTATAATGAATAACATCGTAAACGTAACAAGAAGAATTATTTTGGAATGATTTCGTAATGAAATGTAATAAGTGAGAATGAATTGAAGGGATACAATACAATATTGATTAAGTTGGACGAAATTGTTGACATTTTATTAACCCCCCCCCCCCCCCCCCCCCTTCACCTTCAAAAAACCTATAGAATAAGACTTTTGTCTCTTCGAAAACGCAGTCAAATGTGACCCGTCAAGCGAAAAGGAAACATCTGGGTAGTGCGAAAAGGATTGATCCTAGTCAGACTGCGCGGAAGGCGCAGACTTACTAGGATCGAATCTTTTCGTACTTTGCTTATTTTCTGAATCTAGAATGATCAATAAACATTCCAAGGAAAGAATTTTTGAAGTACGACCTCGGGTTGATCTATGCTAGACCATTTTTTTTTTCCAAATATTTATTTTACAGTGTTCCCAGATGGTCTTTTTTCGCGTAACGAGTCACAAATAATAAAAAGCGAAATGATTTGTTCGATTTGAATGATGACGTTTTCGGATAGTGAACGATTCTTGGACATTTTCAAATGATTAAGGAACGTGTCTGAATGGTTAGAGCGAGTATTTGGAATGAATGCACGAGCGATTTAGAATGATTTAGAATGAGATGAATGTCAATATCATGAAGTTACAATCAGTAAGCCGTACTTCTAAGTTGAGTTAGCAGCTGGAGTCTCGGATGAAATGGTGTGGTTGTACAGGTGAGAGAAACGACAGGAGACTATGGTTTGTTGTAGCCTCCTGTGCAATATAAATGTAATAATGTTGAAAGCAACGTTAAACTTCTAACAAACTCTAAGGTAATGGCGTATCACATCTGCACCTCTCTTTTCACTATAAGGATAACTTCATCCTATCAGCTATAAAATGTTATGATATTTAGATGAAAAGTGTCAATGGTATTGGACCCTTAATTGTTCCGCAACGTTTCAGACATCTTGAACTTTAACAGTGTTAACCGAGGTTTCCTAATGATGTCATTAGGAAACCTCGGTTATCATTTTGAAAGATTTTCTGGTCCAATGCCTAAACAAGTGTATTACGAGAAATTTGATATTCCAGTAAAAGGGTATACTCCTTTTGTCACAAATAAAATCAAACGTAAATTAAACAATAGACAATCCCAAAGCGTGACAAAGCTTTGGTTTCGTGTCATACATAAATGGTCCTTCTTATGACTTAATATATACTGGCACTCGAAATATAGTTGGTAAAGGTAAGTAGATCAATTTTTCTTCGGTTTTTTTTGCCCTCTCTGCTTAGCATTCGCGGTCCGATACAGAGGTGTTTGTCGTCTTAGGAAGTTACCTAGCTTTTCAAATTTATGTTGGACGAATTTGATTTATGTTACGCTACAATAACATAGAATCGGAATATACTGAATACTGAGGAGAAACTGTATTAATTAGATCAGCGATGAGTGTAAAGGTAACATTCAATCAGAAAAACGAAGTTCTCACAAGCTGTTCACAATTGATACCTATGTGTTTTTCAAAATTAACAATGATCTTTCCAAATATTTGCCATTTTTCCCGTTTCTTTATCTTCATTTAACTTTCACAATGAAGAAACGAGGAAGCTTGTCACTAAACCCCCTTTTTTCCAGTTTTTAAGAACCGCAATAAAAATGAGCTATTATATGTAACATTAACTTTCGTTAAACGGGAAGTTCAAAGAACAATTATTCAAGTATTTAAACGTTCTGAAAGTGAAATTTTAGGTTTTAAAATACTCAATTATAGTTATTATTCGGTAAGGTATTAATGAATTTATCTTTGTTTATTAGTCAGTGTGTAATTTGGATTTTCAAGCTAAAATGTGCTTTGTTTCAATTAAGGTATATGACCAAGAATGCGGCATATTGACGCACCGGTTCTTATATGTCGTAAGTGCTTAAATAGGCATTACAGTAAAGGACCTTGCGTAATTTACAAGGTGAATTATTTTGGAATGAAACTGAACGAGTCCGATGAGTGACTTTTAAATGAAATTCAATCGAGGTAATCCAATATGGCTCATGTCGACCAAATTGTATTATTTAATTGCCTCCCTTTAAAGACGTCATCTTTTTTTTATTTTTGATACACTCTTCTTAGTCAACACCAGTTAATTAGAACAAGAAATGACTTCTTCGTTTTGAATGAAGTTTTGAAGCATTGCGAATGACTATGGGGTATTTTCAAATGACTTCGGCAAGCGATTTTGAACGTTTTGAGTGAGTGGAAGAATTGCTATGAATGGAGCCAAGCCCTGCGTTCAGAATGACGAAACGGTTTGAACTGTTTGCCTATTTTTATTTCGCCTTGCAAGAGCATTCGCGTGCAAAGCGAGGCAAAGTTGGCAAATAGTTTGCACAGTTTTGTCAACTTGAACGCAGGGCGGAATGAGCGAATTAAAATGATGTTGAACAAGATGATTGTCTTTTTAAAAATTTTATCAGCAGTTTCACTCTTTAAGCACCGGTAAGTCGAATGTTTACAAACTTTTGTTTGAAGCGATTTAATGAAATACATATCAAATTAATTAGAGAAAAAGTTAAGTTCTTTTTTTTTCAGTTCAGTAAAACTTGTTTTAAGCGACCACTAACGAGACCACCAAAAAGCGGTCGTTAAAGAAAATGGCAGCTTAATACACGATTATTTACCAAAAGGAAGTTTTTTTTGTTTAAACAACAAAAATGTTCCCATATTCTAAATAATTTTATGTTGTTATGCTCAAAGGAATCGTCTCATACAGACGATTCTGGTGAGGATTCTATGGAGTTGTAACAACATAAGATTCATTTTCAATAATTTTAGACCAATAATACCTACTTTTAAGATATTTTGATTTAAAAAAGAAGATTTTGAAAACGGTCTCTTTATGAAAATGGCCGCTAAATAGACGTGGTCGCTCGAGCAAGATTGACTGTATTTCAATATTTTGTAAACGTGTTTCTGCACTTCGAAATGTTATAATCAAAATTTATGTTCTCACGATGACCAACAGTTCTACATTTTTACTCTTAAAAACATTTGTCGAAAACAACTTTTAAGTACCTCCTTTTTGTTGTCCCTTTCTACGCTTAGATTCACAAATAATGACAATCCAAGTTTCATCAGCTGGGCGGTAGAAAAAAATCATGTCTCGTTAGATCTCTTGTAGGTCTGCGAGCTAAAGTGTGTCGACTTTGCTCTGTAACCTGAAGACTTGGTTTCCCATTTTAGAACCGTTCTTTTAAAATTAGAAAATTCAAAAATGATAATTTAGCTTCATCACGACCCATTTTCTTGTGATCAGTCTCAATTATTCATTTATAATTAGGTTTTAGGGCAAATGTTTTGTAGGAACTTTAAGAGCTTACAAGAATTCTAAATTACAAGATACTTGATATAATAAAATTGAACTCTCTTAAAATTAAATTGTTTCTCTAAATTGTGCTTTTCTTTCTTGACAATTACGTCAAAGGTTTACTGCACCAGGAAAAACTAATGTATCTTTTGGAAAAAATTAAATGATGAACTTATGATAGTACAGTTAACAACATCGTGATATTGACAAAGTAATGATTTTGGAATGTAACTGATGAGTACGATGAGTGAGATTCGATTGAAATAAAGGGAGGTAATTCAATATCACTTATTTTGTTCAGGAATGATCTCCCTTTAATGCAATATGCATAAACTATTCTGTTAATTGCTTCCTATCATTGAGCAACCAGCCAGGCGCTTATAATTCACTTTGCACTTTTGAATTCACGAATTAATTTCTATCCATATTTAATTTGAATGCAGTTGTTGATCTAGTATCCTTTTTTTGTGTTTTTTGAGCGTTTTTGAATGGTTTGAGTGAGTGTTTCGAATGAAGGATTTATACGTTTTTGATTGAGACGTATGTCAACTTCACGATCTACTTAACTGTAAATGTTAGCTGTTTTGGGAAAAGGACCGATCGAGAAATGCGAAGCGTATCAAGCCCTGTTGACAAGGGTAGAAACTTTTCGCTTCCAGCCGATTTTCAGTATTAAGAATGATCATTCTAGCTTCCCATTTCAATATTTACGAAATGCGGTCTCTTGTTTACTTCGTAAAGATCTCAAATATTTTGTTTTATTTCGCGAATGTCTAAGCTCGCCGTCCTAAATCACTCTTTTATCGTTCCATTCATTTCTTCGAAACATCTACTTCAACCATCCAAACTAAATCACTAAAAAGGAGACGACCAACAACTACATACAAAAAAATTGGATAGAAAAAATCCTATTTTCACTTAAACATTTGATATCATAGGCATCTGATTGTATCTAGAAGAAAAGGGAATCTATTTTAGTACTTGTATGCACATTTTATTAAAGGGAGGTAATAATTATCGCAAGTTTCGCTCATCCTGAACAAAGATAGCGATATTGGGTTGCCCCCCCCCCCCCTTTATTTTCACTAAAAACTCACTCATCGCACTCATTCAATTTCATCCTAAAATCATTACCAAAACATTCATCTTGTCAATTTCACATTGACTTAACTTAACTTTGGATAATAATGTATTCAAAAGTTAGAATATTGCTTGTGGTTATGCATCAAACTTAACTAATTAGTTTTGCAAGGACGCATCGAAATATATATACTCAGAACATAAAGTTAAGCGCCACTAAGTTTTAAGTTAATAAAATTTCTATCGAAAACTTTAATAACGTATCTATGTTGTCAAACGGTTAGAACAACCTTGTGGCTATTGATTAAAAATGTTTCGGATGCACGTGCATATTCAGCAAGTCTCGTGCAATGACTGTAAAGCCAGGGCTTGTGCAAAGTGGAAAATCAGCTTTTCCGTCAAGAATACTTACGTCGTGTAGCTCGTGCAATTGTTTACATTTCGATTTGAAACTCAGTCATGGCAAGGCGTAGATTGTCTACAAATGAAAGATGGCGAATAATTGGAATGCGAGATTCTGGAATGTCTTGTAGAGCCATTGCCAGACAGCCGGGGTATCACCACAGTGTCATAACACGTTTGGTACAAAAACACGCACAGACAATCGACGTTAAGGACCGTGTCAGATCTGGACGCCCTAGAGTAACGTATATTCGAGAGGATAGAGCACTTTTGTATCACGTCAGACGTCTGCCCTTCACCAGTGCGCCTGTACTAAGGGACAACTGGAATACACACAGACGGGTCTCTATTTCAACAGTGCGAAATCGACTTCGGATGGCTGGGTATAAGGCACGAAGACCCCACAAACGTCCAAAGTTACAACAGAGACACATCAATGAACGTCTAATATGGTGTAGAGCGAGGGCACGTTGGAACTTGGCATCATGGCGTCGGATCCATTGGTCAGATGAGTGCAGGATGTTGCTGCATGTCACCGATGGTCGAATTCGTGTTTGGAGACAATCTAACACCCGATTATAATAATAATAATAATAATAATTTTATTTCGGCATAGGTAACATATAATGGTTCATGGGATAAAAGTCATATAAAAATACACAATTTGGAAATAAGAAATTATAGATTACTTAAATTTTAAAGAACCATGACATGCTTCCTAACACCAAGGATAACGCAAAAAAGAGTAAACCCTTATTTCCATTGCGGTCCTTGCTGTGGGTGACATGACCTAGAGAGGCAATTATAGTTTAAATCAACATTAAGTAACCTATACCAATAAATATCACAGTACAGATTATAATTTAACAAAAACAAGATTAGTTTTTTATCACAGATTGTTTGCTGAAAGACAATTTATCACATAAGTATCACAATTATAATTGAAAGACAAACTTTACCATGTTTTAGTAAACAAAATTTATGTTTATGTACCAATCTCCAACTATCGTCTAAGGAATATTTATAAAAACAAAGTTTAGGAAGATTCTACATATTGTAAATCATTATGTAACCTATGCCTAAATAAGAATAAGCAAATTATTTAGACAAACACAATATTAAAAAGATTAAGATGTCATACTGCATAGAAAATGACCTTTGATGGCAACCTTGATTGACTGATACTTGGTGATGTCAGTAAGGCTGGAGGGCAATTCGTTCCACAACTTAGCACCTATAAAACTAAAGGACTTAGATCCAGCCCCTTTGACCAAAGTCCATTTGCACCAAAGTACGTCCAACCAACCTATCAGGGTGGCGGTGGCTCCGTTATGGTATGGGGTTGTGTCTCCTACGGCTGTTAACTGGACCTAGTGACAGTTCCAGGAACATTGACTGGCGATAAAAATCGCGATAACATCCTTTTTCCTGTGGTAATTCAACATTTTGACAATCACCCTCTTTGAACAAGACCAGTGTACATGGATGATAACGCCAGACCCCACAGAGCAAGAGTCGTGGCGGACGTTATGCAACGTGAAGCCATCACCAACATTCCATGGCCGGCTTGTAGTCCCGATCTTAACCCCATAGAGCACCTGTGGGACATTTTAGGGCGCCGTATACGTCGGAGAGAGCCTCCTGTACAAAATGTGGTTGAGTTAGAAGCAGCACTGCACCAGGAGTGGTAGCAAATCCCTCAACACATCATCCAGAGGCTGATTCGTGGCATGCCGAGGAGGGTGCGCGCAGTGATCAATGCTCACGGATCTTACACACGCTACTGACTAAGATGTGAATGGAATTAATCGCATTTGTGTTATCTGACTTCTAAAACCAAGTTTCGTGTCATAGACAACACCGTAAGTCGGCTTTGACAATAGTTTTTCATGTTTTAAAAAAAGGTGAAAATACGTCATTTACATTTCAAGGTTCAAAGTCAATATAATTTATCACCACCCATGTATTGTTGTGAAATTGTTAAGTCACCATACCATTTTCAACATTGGAACTCAATATTTACATCTCTGTTATTTTGAATTAATGCAGGCTCCCTGCCTTTAAAAATCTTCTGTCTAAAAACTGGTGGCGCTTAACTTCTTGTTCTGAGTATATTACCGTAAAAAATCAAAGCAAATTGATGTTCGATCTTCAGCTATTTCAACAACTTATATAAAACAATAATCGACGGATATAATGGTGATTCTGGAACAGAAAAATAACATCGTTATATCCAAATATCGTTTAATGAATACACTTTCTTATAAAAAAAGGTTTGTTTGAACCATGGAATCGACATTGTTATAACCAATATATATATATTAAGGTGGAAGAGGAAAATAGCGTTTTCTTAGATGAGTGAACATATTTTGGTATCTATGGAAACGTTGTGTTAGCGCGATCTCAACGGTGTATGTTTTTTTTTTTTACGTTCAATTTAGAATTTACGTTACCATGACGTCATTTAAATGACGGTTTCGCGCTTTTTTCACAAATGACCCTACGCGTTGTTAAACACTTACCCTGATCGTATTTTTGGTGATTCAATTCAATGGAATACACCAAAATGAAGTTGAATGGATAGGGAAATTTGGCATGTAATTAAAATATTGTTATATCTAAAGATAGATACTCGAGATAGATTTAAAGTTAAATTTCATTTTTTGCGGCCCGAAAAAATAGCTTTAAACTTATTTTTGAGAAAAAATGGCCCGATGAATTTTTTTGGAAATTTCATATTTTTTTGTCCAGCTTCCTTTTCATATGCTCGCATCTTTTTGTGACGTTTCGCCGCACGGAATTTCTACCATTGGGGATCAAAGTTATAACACTAACGTCGAAAGTTGGAAAAAAGACAAACGCGGTACGTCGGAAAATTCGCTAAATTCGTTTGATAGACTTCACAAAAAGTATTTATTTGATTTCTGTTTGCTACTTCTACTTCTACTTGATACTGCTTTTTAGTCAATACTGACTATAACTAGCAGGCGCTTTGTCTGGGAGCAGTTGTTAGTAAAAAGGGTGCTGTAATTAAGAAAAATAAAACAGATAAAAATTAGTAGGGATTTCATAAAAAGTTTTAAAAGGGGGGGGGGGGGGGCTAATATTACATGAGAAAAACAAGGGGAAGGGGGTTTGTAGAAAAATCAAATGACAAAACGATTTTTCGTTTTTCATAAACATGCATAGAGGTTTTCCGATTTTATTTGAAATGTTATCACTGCACCCTCAAATAGTCTTTGAACGTGCTATTTAATGGTAGCGCCATAACGTCGAGATTGTGAAATAAACTTACAGAAGTCAATTTTCATTTATAGCAACGTCGACGCATAACTTATTGAAGTCACCTATCGGCATCGCTTGTCTTAGGAAAATTCATATGTACCGCGAAATTCTCGGTGCATCTGAATAAAATTTGAGGGCCTTTTGCTCAAAGACCTTTGAACACATCTTTGAATTTTCATCTTTTTATTCCAAAAGATCGCTAAAGCATTCAAATAATCATAGGAAAATATTAGTTGTAATTTAAACGTCAAAGTCGTGGTTTTAACGTCAAAATAACAAACTTTAAATCCGGATTATAAAAAATCAGCACGTTGAAAGCTTTTTAAAGTTTTCCAGTTAATCGAACTAGAATTGTAGAAAATAATATTAAAAAATGAACAAATTTCATCGGGCCAATTTTTTAAAATTTTGTAAAAAGTGAGATTTTTGGAACAGAAAAAAAGTGAATATTAATTTCAAGCAACTCATTTGTCTATATATTTAGTTACAAAAGGTTTAATAGAGCATTTGCGTTTTAACCATTCATTTAGCTTCATTTTGGTATAATTTTCTGTACAAAAACGTACAAAAACGGTATTAAATCGCACTGTGCATCTAAATGGGTAGTTTGTAGAAAGCGCGCCAAATCGTCATTTTTACGACGTCATGGTAACGCATTAAACAAAATGAAAATAAAAAAAATATACGCCGTTGAGATCACATTAATTCGGAGTTTATATTTATACCAAAATTTAATCACTTATCTCAAAAAACGCTATTGTCCTGTTCCACCTTAATAAAGCTGGACAAAATAAGGATTTGAATTTAGATGAATTTAGCGATCCAAAACTAGACATTCCAGTCTATCATTTTCATTGCGACTCATCATTAATTTAATTTATTAAAAGCAACTTAAAATTAATTTGTCTCCTCTAATGTACTTGCAGGCATAGATTAGAAACACCAAGATGTCTTATTCAGGCGGTCTTCCACAAAGTTACCATGACTGGAGACAATCAAACAGTGCCGTAGGTTTACTAAAACAGCTCTGTATGTCAGGTGTCATGGCCGACATCTATTTTTTGTTTCCGAATAGAGAGGAACAGGAAGACTCACTTCCGGCGCATAAATTCATTTTGGGCATGCGCAGTCCTGTATTTGAAACGATGTTCTTTGGACTAGAAAGTGGCAAGCATGAGAGTGAAGTTGTTGTTCGAGATATAAGAGCAACTACCTTTAGAACGGTCTTGAGGTACCAACATTTTCATTGGTCTTCAAAATTATAACAAAAATAAAAGAAACTGAATCAATGCTATTTATTTTTTAATCTATAACTTTTCAAAAAAAAGAAAGACAATAATTGCTATTCATTTATCTACAATTGTTGAGTTTATGAATTCCTTCGTTTTTTTTTACTCTCTTTTTTTTTTCAAAATGTATGTTTTTGAAGTATTATCATTTTAAATTTGAATCTCATTTATGTTAATTAACTAAAAACAAACATGTCTCAGTTACTTGGGAAGCAATTGGTTATGAAAACGAAATGTGTTACATGCTGATTGTATTCTAAGATTTTTTAGTTTCATATTGCCTTTTTTTCTTATCGTTGTTTTAGCATTGCATCTATAACATTTAGGTCATGAATAGAAAAACCAACCCCTTCAAACTTTTTTCAGGCTGTATTTACCTGCATTTTCTACAAATTTCAACTATTGCAGGTACATATACACAGACGCTGTAGAATTTGACGGTAATACTGTGTTACATGTGCTTTACGCAGCAAAGAAATATCACCTTTACGGACTTGTTGCAGAATGTGAATCTTTTCTTCAGACGGCGATCGACGTTAATAACGTTTGTTCTATGTACAATCAAGCCTTATTCTATGATATGGACCTTCTTCAAGAACAGTGCGTCAATTTCATATGTATGAACGCTAATGACGTGTTTGAAACTGACGACTTCTTACAGTTGACACCGATTGCGTTGAAAAATATTATTTCTAACGGCAGTTTAGGCGTTGGTGAGGAACTTGACGTATTCAACGCTGCCGTCAAATGGTCCGAAAATCACTGTAAGAAGAAAGGATTTGAACCCACTGCGAAGAATATTAGAGCGTGGCTGGGCGATGCTTTGTATCAAGTCAGATTGCCTCTTATACCAGTGACCGACTTTACAGCGACAGTGGTGGAATCTGGAGTTCTGACACAGGATGAGCAGGTTGACCTTTATAAATACCTAACAATTCACAAGAACAATGACATTGAAGAATCAACGGTTGATTTTATTGGGAAATATGTTGCTAAAAATAGACCGGGAAGTATATTTGAGCTGAAACTTCCGGTATCCGGTCCGGACAATGTAAAGAAGTGTCTCACAGCTGCTGCTCAAATTTTGATTGTTGCAGATAAACCACTGAGACTTAGAAGAATAACACTATTCTATAGCGAGGCTCAGTATGCTCAGAATATTTCAGTCACAGTAACTAACATGAAATCGAAGGAGTATGTGAAACCGGATATTGAACCAGTCGGTGAAAAAGGGCCGCTTGTGTTCCCTAAAGGGGTATATCTTGCCCCGAATACCCAATACAATATTGCTGTTAACTGTATGATTTATCGTGGAGATGTTAAAGCGCTTGAGATGACTGAGACAATACGAGGAACGCTCATTAACATAAGTAGTGTTTTCAACTCGTTTGAGTCAATACATCTGTCAAGAGTCCATCAAGTTCATTAGGAATGAAAGTGACCCGTTCTCGGATCTAAATAGACGGACTATTTTTAAAAATTACAGGAAACCTTAGAAAAACACGATGACGTCAGTTAAAATGGCGTTAGCCCTCGAAACTTTGAATGAAAACATTCGACGTCGCCAACGCTACTCGTTTAAGTCGCTGACGTGAAACCATCGCGTCCTTAAATATATATCTTTAGATTCTTAAATAACGTCTGAAAAATCTTAATTTTTGAGAATGATTCGTCATTCTCAAAAAATATGATTTTTAAGACGTTATCTACTGTAAAAATATAAATCTAAAGATTGCGCTAGTTGTTTCCGCGCTAGTTTTTCCTACACTGTTTCCGCCTAACAAAAAGCACAAATTTGTTACATACCCATCCGCCTTTTATACATCCGAGGTCTGTTGGAAAGTGACCCACCTGTTGAAGATCACTTTGTCTGGGTAATTCTATAACATCGTAACTACAGCTTGATTCAAATTGAAGCTAAGAGGCTTTAGATATTTAACGTCGAATTTCTACAGGTTACACTTACATAGCATTACGAAGCCCAAATGGTTAAAGCCAGTGAAAGACAATGATGTTAGACGACTCTTTACGCAAAAACTAGACTTTTATTCTCAAAGATAAGCTTGAATTTGACAATCAAATATTCGGTAATGCAAGTGATTATGACGCGATGATCTAAATATAGGCCTAACTTGATGAATATTTATGAACCGCAATATTTCGAACTCTAATTTGAATACCGCTCCTTTACCGCTCCTATACGTAGGCGTTTTTCACGTGACCAAAATCTCATTTACATAATTTTACTTTATACAGCAGATAATCCATTTCACGAAAAAGCCGCCGTTTGTCGTTTGATATGTACTTTTTTGTAACTCATCTTTCAAAAGACTAAATGAAGAAAAAATATTCAAAGAATATTGACGAAAGGGCGATATTTTTATTCTAAAAGCAGACTTGGGCTTTAATAGAATTGTCGTCTGAAATTCTTGTGCATCCTTTCCAATCACTTGGGATAAACTGGGGGGGGGGGGGGGGTTGAATGCATGTCATCACCCAGATCGTATTATTTGACTTTTAACCTTATGACAAATGTTGATCTAAATGCCATTATCATTTCATTTAAAACATTATAGCATAAGAAAAGCTATTTGAAGGCTTGGATTATTTTAATAAACGACCTTGCAGTCTTATATTGATCTGCCTACTTCAAATACTGTTTAGGGGTTGATTATCTTTAAACACGTAGAATCGACTTGCAATGAAATATAATAAGGTTTCAATTTACCAAATTTACCAAAAAAAATAATAAAAAGAGAAACAACTCTTTTGAATAAATTAGTGGATATACTCGAGTGATGTTTCTTGGTACTGCGCACTAAATCTTTAGAAAGGCAAAATTCTTCGTATTAATCATCATTTTCTAACGGTCGCTTTATGGTCGTCTTTGAAATTTTCTCGAGAGCAACTACATTTTGTTTTAAAGTTTGACTTGCTATTGATGTAAGGGAAGTCAATACTAGGATAAAACAAGAATTGGTTCATTTGGCCAAATGATAAATGTAGTTTATTAGCGAGATGTTGACACTGGCAAGAAGATATTTCAACTATGAAATAGGAAAACATATTATAATATAAGCATCCTCTTCAATTTCGTATGTATTCTCTGAAGTAAAATTGAGGGATTGTCTGAATTCTTTTAGCATTTTCAGTCACTTTGCGGAAGAACTAACAATGGTAGACCTATCTTAGTATTTCTCTCACCAGTAGCCTACTACCACCATAGGCGTAACTAGGACTTTGAAATTTAGACGCACACAGAAGGCCACGACCAAAGAATATAAAGGATAAACGTGAAACGTGTACTGTGACTAAAGATGGAAAAGCGTTGTATAATTTGATCGTAGTAAAATAATCAAAACATCGTAACTACAGCTCGAATAAGCTGTAGTTTCGATGTTATGATCATTGATCAACGATAAGTTTCAAAAGAGGATTTATTTCTGTTACGCACTAGCGTTATGGTAGTTACACCCTTGCTACAACGATATCCTTTCACAGTGACAAGCTGCTAGGCTCACATATATGTTCGATTATTCACTCGAGGCAAACAAATGTCGAAAAGGATGTGTACCTCTGAAATCAAACCCGGGACGTCATGATTGAGAGTCCGACGCGCTAGAAACTGCGTTGTGCGTCTCAAATGAGCCGTGACAGATTGATGGACTGACTACGTACTCTGTGAATTACATTACATCCTTTCCTAGCCTCCAGCTTCTATCCACCCTAGCAGCAGTTTCGACCATACATGCAGACTACGTAGGCATGGCAGTTTGACATCCGTTCAGGACAACAAAACGGTGAAAACTGTTTGCAAATTATACCCCGCTTTCCACACAAGTGCGCATGTAAAGCGGGGTATAATTCGCAAACTCTGTTAGCAACGTTTTGTCATCCTGAAAGCATTGCAGGTAAGGTATTTTCCTGACTTATTATGTGGCATTTTCTCGCGAAACGGCAAAAAATATTTAAAACATATCAATTGATTAGGAAAATATCGAAAAAAAAACCCGATATTTATATTTAAACTGTATGGAAAGAGGAAAAGGATTGCATGCATTTGTTGTCATTTCTCCACCCAGACCCGCCTAGCCCTCGTTATTTATTTAAAAAGGAAAAAAGTGTAAGGAAGGAATGTAAGAAAATGTATCGCGGATCGAAATAAATTAACCACCATATGTCGCCTACTTATTAGAAAAGCTTTATTTATATGACAATGTTCGCGAAACACATGCATGTCCTATTGATCCAGACCCTTAACTTCGCTTTGAGAATTGAGCACCATGTAACGCTTTGTGACCTCGTCACACGAAAATACAAGGGCGTATAGTCCGTTTGACTTCTATATGGACCAACCTTTTCATCAATTACATAAAATTGCGTTTGAAAGAAGGATTTGTATGTAGTAAAATCTTAATTTCAGCTTTATACCATTCCAAAAAATATTTTTTGAAAATAAAATGATTTCAAAATAATGATTTTGTCTATCTAGTTAATGTTAATATTTTCGCATTTTCCGCTCTTAAACACGAGGGGTGGTGGAGGCTGTTTAATAGTAAGAAATTGTAAACGTATATAGTAAAAACACGTGGTTTTATACTAAACATTTGACAGATGAAATGTCCATTATTCCTTATTTGGACATACTAATTAGCATATCGACGGTCAGTGCATCTTAAACTTAAATAGCACGTGATTTTTACCGTTATTACTCGCCTTCTCATCAAGTTTTCCTCGTGAAATTCCCATCTATACTTCGTTTAATAAAGCTTTTTGATTGGTCTTAACGTGAAAATATAGGGTTCATTTCAGAATAAATAAAAACAATAATCATTTATCTGGTCAAACAGTTTCTGAAGAAAGAGAGAATATACTCAGATTTGATATCCAACGGTAGCAAAAATCTTAGACAAACTTAATTATATTTAAATACTCGATTTTATACTAAAACAATTCACTTAAAATCTTACACTTTTGACTCGGTCCCTATGCAAATCAGTACTATTTTTGATTATACAATTCGCTGTTCCGTTTAATACAGTCACAAGTATGTATGAAAGGCTGGAAGTTAACATGTAGACGGACGGACAAAATCATTATTTTACATTCAAAAATTCTGAAAAACAGAATTCGTCATGGTATTAGCTGGAAAATATGATATGTCAAGAAAAATATGCGTTTCATCAATTAATTTCTGAGATTTTCGGCGAAATGTTGGTCCATATAGAAGTCAAACGGACTATAACTGCCTTTACGCTCATTTCGCAAGTTCGTAATAGAAGAAAATCCTCTTCCGAAAATATCGTTGATGAATTATCATGACATCGAAACTACAGCTTTAATCAAGCTGTAATTACGATGGTTTGATTATTCACCAACGCTCAAATCATAAAAAGGGGGAACGGGCGAAGGTCATTCATCTTTTGTCCATTTATCGACATTATTCTATATATTCTTTAGTGGTCGCCTTCAGATTGCGTATACAGTTCAAACCCCTATTTACGCCTATGAAAAAAGCCATGTGGTCATTCCGCAAAACAAATATCTGGCAACGATATCACCAGACATCAACAAAGCATCACATATCGCTATGAATCTTTGCACTAAAAAAGATCAGAATATTCCATTCGCTTTTCTTTGATTAATTAACATCAACAACAAGAAAAAAAAAAAAAAAAAAAAAAAAAAAAAAAAAAAAACACACACACAAAAAAACCCCCACACAATTATCGCTATAAACATTTAACTGGAAGAGTTGCAGAAGGTGTCGTTAACCAATATAATAGTTAGATTGGTACAGTTAAAAACATCGTGAAATTGACATTCATCTAAATCAATACCATTCTAAATCGCGCACGCAGCGCTCCATTCATTCATTCGAAACACTCACCCAAATCATTCAAAAACGCTCAAGCCCATTGAAAAATATAGAATCAAAAACGCCATTCAAAATAAACTTTGATAGAGAAAAATCGCGATCTCACTGACATAATTCAAATTGTTAGCGTCTCATAGGTTCTTGAAGAAATAGGAAGCTACGTATGGAACTTGAATGCATTTTTTATTAAAGGGAGGTAATTAATATCGCAAATTTTGCTCATCCTGAACAAAATTTGCGATAAAGGATTACCTCCCATTAAATTCACTCAAAACTTGCTCCACACACTCATTCATTTTCATTCCTAAATAATTCCAAAATCATTTACCATGTCAAGTTCACGTTGTTGTTAAACTGTAAACCTGTCCAGTCAACGTTGCTCTCCGATACTTGAACACCCATTGGGAAAGGCTCGCCAGTCTACCTATTAGTATAATGGTTTTGGCATAGCACAGTGTGTTTGTTTGAATTAGGTTTAACGCTCCTTTTAACAGTCTCTCGGTAATATCGTGGTTGCTAAAGCACCTGATAATTGGCACAAGTATTAGCTTTATATCCTTTCCTAGCCTCCAGCTGCTATCCAACATGAGCCTTCGATTATCAACCCATTGGTCGGAATTGGCGACTGCCGCCGTCGGAGATCGAATCGGGACCTTTAGATTGATAGTTAGATGTGCTACCTACTGTGATTTGCCGGCGGCGGGACAGTTCGTGTCAACGTAATGAATTTTCATAGAGTACCTCTCGTGGGGTTTCAAAGTAACTCTCATATTTGCACAAGTCATACATCTCTTGTCTGTGTATTTAAGGTAGTCTTTAAAACAATGCCCTTTCTTGTTTCGCCTTTTTGTAATTTTCTTTCGGAAAATCACATAACCGCTTTTCGAAGGGAATCTATATTATTTTTTAAAGTTTTAATGTAAAATATACCAAAAATTATGACAGAAAGAAAAAGAAAGAAAAATAAGTTATGTAAAGAACACCCGGAGTTCGGCGTCTTCAGCACTTTGATACGTGCTTTCTACACCAAAGTGTGTCATCTATATTCCCTTTCATCACGCGAGCATAACTACCGATCGAAGATGACTTGGGGCAAGGCGACGAGTTGTATGCGACTAAATAATCGAATATGAAAATGTAAAGAAACATGGCGCGACCTAGGTAAGTGACTTTTATACAAATAATTATTCTTGTTGTTCTTCTGTGGACATTTTAAAGGAGCAAATACGTTTCTTTTTATTTGAATTCAGGAAAAACAACCGCCGCTTGACATTGTTCATAAATATGACCCGTCACACGAAAAGGGACCGTTTGTGATCCCTGTAAGATAAAATATTGAAAAAAATGGTTCTATAACATGCTAACCAGATGTCGCATTTCAAAAAATCTTTCACAGGAAGGAAGAATGATTATTCTACATTCAGAAAATTGTTAAAGTGCGAACAGTTTTGACTCTTGTCAATCTGCACAGTCCGTGTAGTCTGACTAGGTTATCCACTTGAAGCGATTCAAAGATGGTCCCATTTTGCGGGACGGGTCATTAGTAATCGAGGGGGTCTTTAAAGACTACCGTTAACAACATCGTGAAATTGACAAGGTTAATAATTTTGGAATTACTTTTCAATGAAAGTGAATGACTGCGTAAGTAAGTTTCGAGTGAAATTAAAAGGAGGTAATCCAATATTGCTCATTTTGTTCAAGAGGAAAAAATAGCGATGTTTCTTGCCCCCCTTTAATATGATGTGCATACAAATACAATAAATAGCGTTTTATTTCTCAAGAACTAATCCGACACCTACAATTTCAATAATGCCAGGCAAGTCGCGATTCTTTTCTAACTATACTAAGTCAAAAAAGTTTAGAAACACTTGATATTTTTTGCTAAATATTTATCTGTAGCAGAAATATTGCAGTCAAATGAAGCAAAACATAAATATCACGCTGTCCGGAGCGACATAAATTTTATCAAATGTTATCTTTGGTCATTGGCTGCCTTTCATACAAAAACGAATCTTCTGCGTGTTAACGTTAGGTTGACGTTACGTGATTAACGCCTTTCGAAATTCTGAAGCTAAAGTTGACGTGGCATATTTCAAATGACCAGGTCAAATTAAAGTGATCACGGGAAGGTTCATGAGCCAAAGTTCTCGTCTTTTACACCATTAACGTCATAGAAATTGGACAATACAGAAATGCCGTTATGTGATCATCCTCCGTTTATGACCCGGTCAATGTTCTGTACGATGATTTGAGTTTCTTTGAGTTGATTTAGTACTCATTCAATGTGATGAAAAGCGGAAATTTCAGACTATAGCTTGTAAATTTGAACTACCGACGTAAAACGCTTGAAAACTTACGGTACGCCTTAAATGGAGATCTGCAAAGTAAACATTGTTGATTCGGATAGCCAATCGATAAGCTCATCGCTCAGGCACCGAACCACTTAATTGATATTTACACAGACTATGTAACAATTCAACAAAAAGTGTTGCAAAACTTTTTTGACTATGTATATATTTTTTTAAATGTAGTTTTTGATTGTATCTTTTTATGTGTTTTTGGAGCGTTTTTGAATGGTTTGGGTGAGTGTTTGGAATGAATGAAGCGCTGAGTGTGCGATTTAGAATGGTTTTGATTGAGGTGAGTGTCAATTTCACAATATTGTTGACCTACCCCTTGCATTGCTGGTTATAAAAAATCGATTTACCAACCGAATCACACCTTTATAATGAGATGACTGTTAAACGCCTAAACATCCTCAATTAAGTTTCAAGTATTTTTGTGGATGAGCACGTAAATGCAATATTTACCAATTGAATAAGCTGTATATAAGACATTTAGATCGCCTTCCAACGGTCTGCTGTTTTTAAGTTGGAATGCGGAGCAATTCCAACTTAGATTTAACAAAACCGCAAAATGAACACAATATAATTTCATTTCGGGTTTCTTGAGAACACATATCACGTGAACATGATGTGAATACACTTCGGCCTTTTTTGTATATCTCAACTTGACATAGACATACAGTTTATTTCATCAAAAAGTAATAATGCTGTACAATTACACAACTATCACTTCGTATTTATTATTAACACGCTAATTTATGTTTTAAGCGACATTAATTGAAAGTTGCGTACGAATATATTAGTATCACATGTTTGCATTACTATATTTGGAAATCATGTGATAAGTCAAGTCCAATTAGGTCAGCAATTGACAATTAGCACTAGCCAATCACGTGATCTGCTTATTAGGTAATGTCGCGATCTGTTTTCTCAGTATTGTGGAAATAGCACAGACTAATCACGTGGTCTGCTTATTTAAGGTCGCGACCTGTTTTTCGTAGAATTATGTTATAGCTTCTTTTAAAGGTAGAGTTTCTCTTTCTGAACGCCCTTATTACACATTTAACTTTTGACAAGGTGTTATATTGTAAATTTCTGTCTAAGCTACGAAATAAATACCCTTTTTTAAAGTGATGATACACTTTTAAAGTTAATATATATTTTTGCAACATATTGTCGTTTGTTTTCCGTCATTTTGCAGTTATCTACATGAATGTTTTATTGTAAAAACCACCACATCTTTAATTGAATTATGAATATCTTTGCCCAATTGAATTCCATCACCAAGACAATTTGCTATTTGAAACAAACCAACTAGTTCAACTTGCTTTCTTCACATTCTTACACATCAATATGTTTAAGAGCACCATCATACAGTTAGTTACATCGTGAAATTGACATTCATCTCAATAGAAAACATTCTTAATCCCTCACTCAGCGCTCCATTCATTTATTCCAAACACTCTCTCAAACCATTAAAAAAAACACTCAAAGTTATTAGAAAAATAAGATGAACATGTACATTCAAGTTATTAGAAAAATAAGATGAACATGTACATTCAAAATGAAATAAGCAAGAACCAAATCGCGATTTCACTGACATAAATGAAATTTATAGCGCCTGATTGGTTCTTGGCGAAATAGAAAGCTATTGATTGAACTTTTATGCATATTTTATATAGGTTTTATATATCGCTTATTTTGTTCATTCTGAACAAAATAAGCGACTTTGGATTCCCTCCCATAATTTCACTCAAAAGTCGCTCCGCTCACTCATTCAACATCATGCTTAAATCATCCAAAATCGTTCACCTTTCAATTTCACGATGTTATTAGCTGTACCCCCAACTCAGAAGAAGAGGAGTATAATTATATTGATTTCATCATGTCTGTCTCTCAGTCCATTGACCTTTTGCTTTCCGCTTGATAAACGGAGAAGAAATTGACCTACAATAACGAAACTTTACACAAATATTGCCCATGACCAAAAGAAAAGCGCTATTGTTTCGGGGTCATAGATGTCACGGGCAACAGTAAATTTTAACAGTTAACAGTTTCCACTCTAACTGAACAACCAATTGACCCAAATCATAGGACTTGTCAATGACCCGAGAAAGTGCCCAATATTGCAGTCACATAGGTCGAAATCACAATTGAACTTCGTCCAAAAATTGTCTTGAGATTGTAACTCATGAAGTAAAAGACTTCCCTGCGAAAATAGTTTTTCATCATGGAAAAATCATTTGCGACACTTCTAAATAAAAATGTAATTGATAACTCAAATGGAGCAGAAGTTTATTGAAAAATAATATAATAAACTGTTTTGAGTGTATAAGGTCGCCTGTGTGTCCATTAGTCGGCTGTATGGTCCGTATCATTTTCTTCCTTTTTAGCTCACCTTACCACAACGTGATCAAGGGGAGCTTTAGGATCACCCTGACTCCGTCGTCCGTCGTGTGTCGTCACCCTTCTTAAAACTTCTTCTTCTCCTAAACCGCTGGGCAAATTTCAATGAAATTTTGCCAGAATGTTCCCTGGGTGACCCTTTTCAAAATTGTCGCTATATTCTAATTGGCCAATAAACATGGGTATGGCAGGGTGGGTTTTATTTTAAGCCCAAAATCTTTGAACGACATCTCCTCCTGAACTACTGGGCAGATTTCAATGAAACTTTGCAAGAATGTTCCTTTGTTGCCCTCCTCCAAATGTTGTTGACAAAATTTTCATTAGCCCATAAATATGGGCGTGGCAGGGTAGGGCTAATTTTGAGTCTCCTCTGTAATGAATGGGTTGGCAGGGTCTATTATGACAGCTTATAATTCGAATAATGTCTCCTCTTCAACAATTAGGCAAGTTTGAATGAATCTTTGCCAGAAAGTTTCTTGGATAAGATTCACTGGACCAATCGAATTCAGATGAACGTTTTAGGGCCATTCTGTCCCTCTTGGTATAATTTTTCTTCCATCAGATTCAGGCCTGTATAGCGATTCAGTGGTTTAAGAGTCTCTCGTTGTTGAAATACATTGATTTATAAACGCCCGTCAAAAGACGAGACGTATGATGTGATCACCTGTGGTGGGCGGGAGGCGTCAGCTTCGCTAGTAGCTTGAGGTCACCGCCTCTCGAACGCATTCCAACTTATCAGTACTTTCAGTACTTTGATTTATCTTATCCTTAACTGTTTTTGCTCTGAAATATCACCTAAATTACCAAAATAATTGAGGGTTAGATTGGAAATGACGGACAGCAAGAAGTTTTCGAAATGTGGCCTACAGTTGACCTGTTTTGAAACCAATCTTTCTTTCAAATAATCATTTAAAAAAGTTCCCAGGCGACCCTTTCGCCAATCGAGCTACAAAGAAGAAATGCGCTACATATCGTCAACTTAAAACAACACAGTTTGTTCAATCCAATATCGGTAATTTTGTTTAGGAAGAACAAAATTAGCGATAATTATTACCTCCCTTCAATAAAATGTGCATAGAATATTCTACGAGGATTGTCCGGAAAGTTCGTAGACATCGTATAGTACATAAAAACTGTTAATATAGGGGTTTTAAACATTGCACGTCAAAATACAATATTATTCAAAGAGCCGTTATGAAAATTTCCAAGGAGATTCTCTAAAATATAATGAAATTACATAGAATTTTGTAAAGGAATGTTAGTTGTGGCGGAGCACAAAATGACGTTACGCACAATCTGACGTCGACATAAAAATACATCTAATTTAAGTCGAATCTATTAAATTACCAATTATAATTATTTACTATGTTTTACCTTAATATAACTACCCGGCGTATTATAAAAGAGCAAGCCTTGTCCACTTTTAGAAAAAAATGTGTATTGCTGATAACCAATGGAAAAAAATGCACACTAAATTTTGTCGCTCTGTTTTGCAACTTGTTACATTAATCCAAGATTTAAAAAAAACGACTAAATTTTAAGATGCAACAAATTCAATCCTAAATGTTTCAACAAATGCTGGTAGCTGAAGCATATTAAGGTCACGTGTAACCCGGATTACGGTACTCTTGTAAAATTCGTTTTCTTAAAAGTCATACCAAAAAAGCACAAAACTCATTTGTACTGTTTAATTATCTGGATGTTTTTTTTTTCTTTCGCAAAAAAAAAAAAAAAAAAAAAAAAAAAAAAAAAGAAAGAAAAAAAATACACAAATAAATAGATAAAAATAAAAATATATCTATTCGCGTTTCCGGGATTCTAAGAAAACTGCCATATAGATGTCAATAAATTTTTTGAACACTTTTCTTCGGGTATGAAGTCAGTGATAATTAGGGTAGCGTTTAACATTAGGATTAAGAATAAAAAGGAAGTAATTAAAGAGAATTTCTGACTGTCTACGAACTTTCCGAACAACCCTCGTATAATGAATTCCTATTATTCAGGAACCAATCAGACGCTAATAATTCAAATCATGTCACTGAAATCACATTTTTTGCTATATTTATTTTGAATCTTGTTGTTGATCTAATCATTTTTAGTGATTTTTGAGCGTGTTTTTTTAATGATTTGAGTGAGTGTTTAGAATGAATGAATGGAGCGCCGAGTGATTGATTTTGAATTGTTTTGACCGGAATGATTGTAAATTTCATGATGATCTAAACTGTAATACATCACGGTCAGATCTCACAATTGTATAATTGAGTCGAACGTCTCTTTTATTTAATTGTTTTAACTATCGTTTCAGCGACATAGTTGGTATTGTGGCCCCCGTTCTGTTTGCCGTCGTTATCGGTGTGGCTTATCAGTTCGGATATATAGCATTCCTGAAAACACCTGACGAGTTGAATCTCTCAAACGGCTTGCTAACACTAGAAACACGTTTGAAAGAACTCGAAAGTGACATCGGCAAACTTGGAGATAGGGAAGAAACAGAGAATTCGATTAAAGAGTTAGATGAACGGCTAGGTGATGTTCGGAAGATACTTGAAACAGTACAACAAGAAACGAAAGATGAAATAGATAAACTATTGAGTAGTGGGGGAGGCTCTGATAGACAAATATACATTACGGATAGAGGTATTATTCTGTACTACCTCCTTCATATCTTTATAAGAGATTAAAAAGGAAATCAAATATTCATCGCAGAAATGGTATTACTCTGATATGCCTCTTTCATAACTTTATAAGAGATTCATTTGAAATCAAATATACATCACGAATAGAGGTATTACCCTGAACTGCCTCTTACATATCTTTATAAGAGATTCATATGAAATATGAATCTGTTATAAAGGTATGAGGGAAACAATTCAAAACGTTCACATACATCTTTTATCAGAAAAGTTCAGAACTCTTTAGATAAAACTTGTCAGAATTTTCTAGCTTCTGGCCTCTAGCAAATCAAATATACATCACGATAGAGGTATTACTCTGAACTGCCCCCTTCATATCTTTATAAGAGATTCATATGAAACCAAATAAACATCGCGAATAGAGGTGTTACTCTCAACTGCCTCCTTCATATCTTTATAAGAGATTCATATGAACTCAAATAAACATCGCTAATAGAGGTATTACTCTGAACTGCCTCTTTCATATCTTTATAAGAGATTCATATGAACTCAGATATTCATTGCGGAAAGAGGTTAACCCTTGAACTGCCACCTTCATATTTTTTTTAAAGAGATTCATATTAAGGTATAAAGAAAACAAATCAAATCTTTCACACACAAATTTGATTAAAATAGTTCAAAACTTCCTTCTTACTTGTAACTGTGACACTCAATGTCTTCTAAATTTCTCGAAATCCTTTTTCAACTCTGTCAGGATATTTGCATATATAACCGTACTAGAATGAAGATATGATACATGCAGTTGTCAGTATAAAAATCATGAAAATAAAATGATAAAAAGTCATATTCCCGAGATAAGCAGACTGTCAAAAGTATACTTGAAGTTTCAAAGTGGTAAAGATATAATCTTTAATAATAATGTTGATGATAACAACAATAATAACAATGCTCGACCCTTTTGTCTTTCAGATAAAGTCATTTTCCTAGTGTTGGGTGGTCTGACAGCTCTTCAAGTCGGATTGGTAACTTCCATATACTTTCTGTTCCGAAAATTGAATAGAACGAATGATGAGCGTACGACATCCAACATTGACGGGGTAGAAATGAATCATGGTACGAAGAAAGAATCGGAAAATAATAATAAATCTTCCGAAGAAGATTTAATCACCGGTGAACGAAGTAAAACTTGACAAACTGTACTAGTGCTTGAAACTATAACATGTTTAATCACGTGAAGATACGTGTACATAAGATTTTCGGATGCAGATGGTGCTCCGAATCCACGATTCGGTTATTTTCAATTGACATTCAAGTTTGTTTGAAAGTGACATATAGGCCCTTGGCTTAACTGCTGATTGTGTTTAAATCTGTCGCATTTTCTTAGTTCAAAGCATTGATTACACACATATGTGACCGACAAATTTAACTTTTATATAGGCATAGTTTTTGACATCAACAACTTTTCGACAGTTGTGGGCAATGTTCTGGGTATCTTTGTGAGGCCTGTTCGGGTTGCTGCGCTAATGTGTCAAGATTATAGATCACAAAATAGGTCGGCAGTTTTTTCTTCTGTTTGAGATGCACTCACTAAACCCTGCGAGCAATATTTATCGACTGTCTGTTTAAGGTAGCAATGGACACATAGCGTCATTTTTTTCCACCCAATGAATTTTTTTCTTGTTCACATATGTTGTAGATTAACATTGTGTAGACATTATATCAAAATTTGAAGGTACCTTTCCACGCTCGTTTTCATGCTAGAGTTATTTGCCCTTGAGTGGTATAGGCCATTTTTCAGTAAAACGGTTATATTCGTTTTACGTCTAGCATGAACTCTGTACTAGGTTATAGCTATAAAACACATACTATTTGATAGACCTTTTACATGTACACAATGGCTTTTAACAAGAAAATTTCTCTTTGATCAATTGCATTTGCACAATTTGCCTTTAAAAGTTAAAAATGCACTAATTTGTGTAATTCTACTGGTAAAAAATGCCACAAAAACCTATTTTTTGAAGAAATTACCCAATGAGTTTTTCTTATTTTCCGATATGTTTGTAACCCATACTTACCCTTTATTTGGTAAAAAAAATCAGCACACCTTTCCATGCAAGTAAGAAAGTTTTTCGTTATTTTACAGTGACTCCTCCTAATCGAATGACGGTTTTAACGCATTTTTATTGTTGAATTTAATGATCCAGTCATTCAATCAATATCAAATGTTGAAAAGAAGCTAAATTATGAAATTTTACCAGCATTATTCTACTTTTTTTCAATAAGTAGAGTCTTACGAAAACCGGTCTTTTTTCAACAACGCGCAAAAACAGCCGTAAAATAAACGAAAACCCACTTCCGGTTTATAGAGTCGGGAGGCCGCTGTCCATTGCCACCTTAAGATAAGAAACCCCTAATAGTCTCGCAACATTTTGGAACTCGTGATCTTTCAAAATGTTAAGCGAGTTTTTTTACGAAATTATTTTGAAACCTCGGTTTTCACTGTGAAAGTTCGTCACTTGAGACACGTTCGAAAACTATTACGGACCCACTGCCGTATTTCAATTCTATTCAATATTTCCTATCTAAAAATAGAAATACGGAAAAATTCGAAACATAAGGGAAATATAGGCAGATCTTAGATCTAATAATAATGCTGATACCATTTTCATCTTTTCCTTAATGGAGGCCCTCTATGTAGTGTTCCCTTAAAAATCCTTTTATTTCAATATTTCGAAAAGGATTTTGCAACTGATATTACACAATAAGCAATTTTTACGTAAGGGTGATTGTCTGATAAAAAACTTTGAACAAATGTGTTGATATAACGTATATTACGAATTTAATATGTGTCTGGTCAGCATGTTTATAGAAAAAGGAGAAAGTGTGCTATGAAATTCTTAAAAAGGCTTATTTTGTTTTTACTTAATAATTTAGGTCAAATCTCATTTCCCTTCGTCGGTAGGGTACGTCGCTTTGAATACTTTTACAGGTGTCAACCGCCTATATATATATATACATATAGTTAACGTATTTTAAAACGGTCTTCTACGCTAATCTACATTGCAAGTTGTATCTGCTTTGGAAACAATAACAAATGAATGAAGACTGTTCTATTTCGAAATTGCCCTTGAAACACACAAAAAAGTTTCGAATTGTACATTTATCAAACTACGGCGGCTGTACAAGAGGTAAGTAGGGAAGTGAAGTTTCTCGGACGCTTTCTTGATAACTGATAGTGCGGTTCCTTATGTACGAAAAAGGGGTCCCGTAGGATTTTCGTGCTGAAATTGATTTTTCGGTTTTAATTGATTGTTTAGGGGTCAAGTAATCGCAAACTATGCGGGTCCAAATTTTCCGAGCCCATTTCCCGATTTTATGGGCTCTCAAAGGAGCCCATATGAGCAAAATAGGTATTTTCCTAAAAAGAGGGCTCATGAAATATGTATTTGTCTACTAAAATGATTTCTTTGGTTTGACTGTGTATTTTGCGTTGATTGGAGTAAAAAAAGATGAAAAAAATGTTTTAAAAGCTTATTTTCCCCTTTTATGGGCTCTCACAGAGCCCAAAATAGCAATTTTGGTGGGGTTTTTTTATTAATGGGCTACGGAAAAACATAATTTGTATCGAGATGATTTCTTAGGCCCTGATTGGTATTAAGTGTGGGTTGGCCTTGAAATACTTGCATGTCTATGTTCTCTTGGGTCATTTTAGAATTTTTGTGGGCTCTCATAATAGCCCATATGAGCCGATTGGGGTGTTTTCCTTAAATAAGATTCACAAAAATGGCATTCCTTTGACTTTTCTTTTCAAAATACGTTCAATATCTAGCGTTGGTTAGTGATGATGTTTATTGCTTTTCAATTTTTAACTTCTGATATGATATTTGATGGACTTTAAAATGATTCCAAATGAACAGATTTAGGAGTTTTCCAAACTCGCGATCTTTGAAAAAGATAACCATCTTTATGATGCCTACTTGTACCACAAATGTTAAAAAAGTCTATGAATCAAATTTTCATAACCCATATAGTTGAAACATAGTTTAATTGACATAGTGATTAATTGTGGAATGATGTCGAAATGAAATTGAATGAGTTGAAGGAGCGTGTTTTTGAATCATTGTAAAGGGAGGTAATACAAAATCGTTAATTGCGTTCAAAATATACATTATGTTATGCGAATGAATGATGGGGCGCCGAGTAAATGATTTTGAAAGATTTTGTTAGGAATATCTGTCAATTTCACGATGTTCTTAATTGTACCTGGTGCTTTAGCGCTAAATGAAGCCCGTAAGAGTTGGGTGTTTTTAGTGTTATTTTTGTTTGTGTGTATGTTTTTTTTTTAAATTTTTTATGTGTGTGTGTTTTTTTTTTCTGTTTTTTACATAAAGCAAATATACGACAGATTAACATAATAAACGACGTATTTTCAAAATATGTTTGTTTTCAATGTTGCTCACTCGTACCACAATTGGGATCAATGATCTCTTTGGGACGGATATTATCCGTTTAAATTTCCTAACCAATTACCTTACTTTAAAGCCCATATGTGTCAACATTGTTACTTTGCCAACAATTTGGTTCAAGAAAATATTTCTGACGAGAGGCACTTCTGAAGCCTTATAAGTACAGGGGTGCGGGTCTCGGTAAAAAATATGTGAATAAAATTTTCATAGCCCATACCTCTTTCATTGGCGCTTAATGAAGCCCATATGAGCATTTTTAGGCATACTGTAAATATACAACGGATAAATGTGTTTGTATTCAATGTTGTATTTTTGCTTTGACATAAGTTTCCACGAATAAAAATCACGTCGTCTTATTTTTGCTAATTTGTCCACTTTACTGTGTTTCAAATTGTTTTCAGCGCTCTTTAACGTCTCGAGTAAGCTCTATATAATTCATAGTTTGCTTATGCGTAAATATAGAACTGTATCAAACAACAAGTTCGTCAATAAGATATGAGAATGAGTTCTAGATGTGCGCATCAGCTCTCTTCATTTGAAATTTCTATGGAAAGACACACAATTGATGTTGAAACAAGGTTTACACTTACAGATTATTGAGTCCTTACGGATTGCCATACTTGTAAACATTCTCAAGCATTCTCAGACAAAACGCCTGCATCAGTTAACTACGTGTCCCTATTGATAGACACTCTTGTGGAAATGTCTATTAGAATATATCACATCTGTTCCGATAAAATTTGCTGCATTTTTAAAACAAATAGTGAACCTTCCTAAAAATTAAGTAAAAGAGGCGATACTTAGACGCATGCATATCATTACAACGCTTATTATAGACAAGTTCTTGTAACTTTTTAATCTATCTTGTTTAATTTTTCATAGAAATCAGTTACGACATGACAAGGAGTTCATTTCATTTACAACAACTTTATCATTTGCAAAATACTCGTTATGACATGTTATAATCTCTAAACAGGTACATTTATGTCTATAAAAGAAACATCGTGGACGAGACCAAATCATAGGAAAACGTTTTTTTTAATGAAATGCACGATATTGGATGTCTGTTAAATTACATCGGCTTTTAATGATTCAGGACAGTATAGGATACTTAAATGATGAACAGGCACAATAACCATCAAAATAACAGTTATCTGCGTACATGTAATCTTGCAGATTTGAATTATGTCTTTCTGCCTCGGGAAATGCATGTTTGGTAAAGACCATCAATTGGCATGGTCATCCGATCCTTGTATTAATTTTTCAACCCACCTAGTGCAAACGAAAGCCCTGACAAAATGTCCATATTCAATGGATGAGTGTGAGTATTGAGGTTTTGTTATCGCTAAAGTAGGGTTTTTCTTGCTGACCATATGTATATACCAAAAAGGCGATGCATATCAAGATAATGATTACCGGTATTTACTTTAATACCACGGAGAAAGTATCGGTAAAGCGAAGCTACTCTAGTATTGCTTGATTCACATAGCTGCAGGAAAATACTTGGATTTTTTTATGGTAGATATGTCTTCAAAGAAATAAATATATACCATAAGTTTTCATGGGTGTATAGGTTGAAAATATATATGGAAGAACCATTAGATTAGATATGAACGGACATTGTTATTTCCGCTTCACGCGCAAAACTCCTGAAGTTCAATGTTCCGATAACAGCTATATACGCCCTTTCAAATCTTGAGAAATGGACTTTCACCAACAAGTTTTCATTGGTCATACATGGGACGAGGCAATGTTTTCTACGAAATCACCAACGCTAAGTATGTTGTTTTGGTTTGGAAGACGTGTGAAACACGCACAGCGACAAGGAAATTTTCTTAAAGCTAAGACAGAATAATTATGATTGGGTTTTTTACCAGTCATCTTAAAATAAGACCCACACGAACAGTTCGATAACATCGAAAACTTTTAACTTCAATTTATAAATGAAACTTCTAAGTCGTAGAAACAGCTTCTGTGATCTTCGAAAACATATATCATTCATTGTACTGCGTCTCTTGCCTATTTCAGTACGAACAAATAAAGACAGTAACTGTGGCAACTGAAAAGAAGATATAGTAAAGTGATCATGAATGTCAGAACAATCATGACCACCACATTACAGGTCGAGTAATTGTCTCCATTAGTAAAATTGTCAAGAAATCATGTTTCTCATTCGACAAATATAGTGTAATCCTCTTTCTTGACCTTAAACCTCTCCACAATCTTGTAACTTACAGTAAAGTCAAATCTATTAGTAAAAGGGGTGTGGTGACCTTGGCTTTGTGCTTAGTATAGCAAGTTTGATACAGTCGACCGGGGTTATATAGTTTAGGTATTTTCGACTACAATGATTCTAGTCCTGTGTAAAAAAGCTTCAAACTATAGAGTAGTGCCGTCTTATATTTGGAGGATATTCAAACCAGCCCATATGGGCTTCACCAAGCGCCAATAATCATGTGTGGGCTTTAGATATTTGATGCATATTTTTTTTTTTTCTACCCTCATCATAACCCTTCATAATTTAATGAGTATCGAGATTTTTTAAGACAAGAAATTGATTTCCCCGACCCATTATAGGGCAAAGTATCCATGTTGGTTCATATGGGCTTATTTTGATCCAGTTAAATTGATCAAACATCTCGGTATTGGTTAAGAGAATTTTGATCGACATTTTTTTTCAACCAATAAAGAATCATTTACAGCAATTTTGGTACCCGTGAACACCATAGGAAATGCCGTTGTTCTTAAGACCAAACTTCGGAATCTCATACTCCGACTCCTGTGGGATCCTTTGCAAGCCAATCCAAAGGAATATTAGACTTTAAATATGGGCTAATTGTTTATTACAGCTATCTTAAATACAATAACATGCTGAAAGCTATTGTAGAACCGCAATGAAAATTGCCTTTTCTGTGGCCCTTTTTCAAAAAGCATCCAAATCTGTTCATATGGGCTATTACGAGAGCCCATGAAAATCTGAAATGATCATAGAGAACATGGACCTTCATTATCTCAATGCCAACCAACACTTTATACCAAATAGAGTTTGAGAAATCATGTCTAAACAAAAAGAAAATACTTTTCCTAAACCCTTTAATGCGAAACAGCCAAAATTGCCTTTTTGGGCTCTGTGAGAGCCCAAAAATGGTGAAAAAGCATTTGAAATATCGTTTACTGTAATTTCTTAAATGTTCTAGCACTAAATGCATTTTAAAACAAAAGAAAACATTTAAGAAGAAAAACAAAACGCCTTTCCTGAACCTAGTATTAGGAAAATACCCATTTTGCCCATATGGGCTCCTATGAGAGCCAATAAAATCGGCGAACAGACCCGAAAAATTTGGACCCGCATAGTTTCCGATTGCTTGACCCCTAAACAACCAATTGAACTCAGAAAATCAATTTCAGCACGAAAATCCTACGGGATTACATAAGGTACCGCACTATGAAGGCCAACGTGCTCATATGTGACCCGTCACGCGAAAAGGGACCATCCGGGTAGTGCGAAAAATGTCGACCCCAGTCAGACTGCGCTGATTGCGCTGACTGACAAGGGTCGAAATTTTTCGCACTTGGCTTATTTCTGAACGTAGAATGATCAATCTACCTTTCTGTGAAAAAAATTTTGAATTGCGACCTCTGGTTGAATTATGCTGGACCCTATCTCTTTTCAAATAGTTATCTTACAGAGTTCGTAGATGGTCCCTTTTCGCGTGACGGGTCACATATATTAAATAACGATTCTTAGTGTTTTTAAAGTTAATGATATGCAATACTGTGGTTAAAAAATCAATAACACCTTCCATATATCTTGTCTATAGGAAGTTTCTAAGTTAAAGGCGGTGGGAATCTGTGCTTACGGGATTAGTTAGACAGTTTCAAGAAAAGAGGGGTTCATCTTTGATCGAAAAATTTACGAAAGAATATTAGAAACTCATTTTCAGAATTATAGAGGAACGTCTTCTAGGTCCCAATATTCACTAACGATAGATAAAGGACTGTAGTGCTGATGATGATACTGAATACAAATCGAGATATTTCTGCTTCATGTAGCAAAAAAGTAAGGGGTATAAGAAGTATGGGCAAATATTAAAAAGTGCACGACATTCTTGCCTCCCTTTGGCTTGTTTACCTTAGAATTTTTATCGCAAGAAACACGACAAAAGTGAGAATATAAGCACACGTGACGTTGATGTTGCTCTGACTGACAATGGAGTAATCAAATAACAATTCGAACCTAAAAGCGTATGAAATTTTCTCTCAATTTAACCGTATGTTTTCATAAATCACTAGAACCGTCAAACCATGTTTCAATATATACTGAACAACAAAAAAAAACGCATCACTTCATTTTTAAGATAATTTTTTTCATAATACAAAGTTTGAATTAATGGTTATATCAAAATATACGTTGGCCAATTATTGATTTGTCTAAAAAAAAGGACGACAACGTATACATACGCATTTAAGAGTTACACACTCATAAATGCGATAACCCCAAAATTCAGAATTTTGAAATTAGAGTATGTTTCCATTACTCAGTAAAAGTCACCAGCGCGTGAATCCATGTGCAAAATTTCACTCAAAGAATGTTTGACACGTAGATTCTAAATTTTATCAAGACTTACTCCCTATTTGGCTATCCATTAGCTGTGCGTGCTGCCTCAATCTGACTCAAAACCTTGGGTTTTCGTGCTCTTTTTTTTTTTACTCTTATTGCAAGCTCGTATTTGATATGCTCGATTTTGAGATAAGTCCGGTCGGTGAAAGATTAGACATTGGTATCACTTATAAAAGGTATTCGCGAAAAAAGTTCATACTTGCATTAGATGAATGGACAATAACATTGACTTGCCCATGGGGTGTTACATATGGCTATTGCTACTGAAGGATTAGATACTCGGCCCAGATTCATAATTTTTGTGGTTCACTGTAATAACTATTCCACTCATATCTGAAACATTGTGACACAGAGAGTAAAAATGTCCGGTCATATAACCTTATAATGCAGCCTCAGCATCGTGTTAGCATCCAAAGAATGAAAATGAGAGCTGTTAAAATCGATGTTTTAACCATACATTGGACGAGCTATGACCTCCCGTGGCAGGTGCAAGTGCCCTCGATTTAATGAATCAGTTCAATATGACTATGCGTGATGGCGTTCGGAAATTCAAATTTTCGCTACCGCCAAACTCAAAGATTTCGCTTGATCTGATGAATGACTACACTGTTTTTTATTATCACATTTATTTGCTGTAATACTCGACCAACTTCATTTTCGTGAGATGCATCCGAGCTGTTGCACGAGCATAAAACATGTTTATCACATTCAAGGGACTTTACTCAACTGAGTATGAGATCAGGAATAATTTCATCACGATTGTGTACATAGTGGCCGGCCAAACTAAAGTAATGTCATATCAGTAAATTGAACGATTTCAAGGTAAAATTATTTGTCATTGAAAAGTGATGCGTTATTTTTGTTGTTCAGTGTAGTATGGTTTATATAGAAGTGTCCAAATTCTACCATCATTTTTTTTGTCTATCAAGAACGATTAAACTTTTTATTTAATTACAACCGAGTACATAGCTATTTTGCATTCCGAAATAGTTCTGCAAAAAAAATATCTTAAATTTAGTAAATATTTTTTCGTCAAAAATATCAAAAAACTATCTAGTTTGAGAGATAATATTTTGTTTCAGGTAAGTTTTGAAGATATTTTCTTGTGTTTCGTACAGATATTCATGCCTGTTTGCCTCTATGAAAGAGAACAAACAGACGTTTTGTCTACAAAACCTTTATATTTAAAAGTAAATATGATGACTTTTGGATTTAAAAACATTTACTCTTTCTTAGGCCAAACGTTGTGAAAGAGTGTTCTTAAACGCTATATTGGCAAAAAGAGGAACAGTATATGAATATTAAAAATTACCACCACACTTTTGTTATTCAATCGGACCATTTAATGGGTTTTTGGAGACTGAAAAATCTACTCATCTGGTCATATAAAAAACCTTACAGGAGCTGCAACAGACAACAATAGATAGAACGAGTCAAATGCCGTCATAAAAGGATCCGGTTTCTTTTTAGCTCACCTGAGTACAACGTGCTCAATGGGGAGCGTTTAGGATCACCCTGACTCCCTCGTCCGTCGTGCGCCGTAAGTCGTGCGTCGTCAACTTTCTGAAAATTGCTTCACCTCCTTAATTGCTTGGCCTATTTAAATGAAAATTTGCCAGATTGTTCACTGGGTGACTCTCTTTAAGAGTTGTTCGCTAAATTCTGATTGGTCCATAAATATGGGCGTGGCAGGGCGGAGCTTTTTTTAGCTCGATATCTTTGAACGACATCTCCTCCTGAACCACTGGGTCGTTTTCAATGAAACTTTACCAGAATGTTCCTTATGTGAACCTTTTTTTAAAAATAGTTCGCAATATTTTGATTGGCCATCATTTTGGGCGTGGCAGCGTAGGCTTTCTCTGAGACGAATCTTTGAACGACATCTCCTCCTGAACCACTGTGCCGATTTCAATGAAACTTAATCAGAATATTCCTTCGGTGACCCTTTTCGAAAATTGTTCGCGAAATTTTGATTGGCCCATAAATATGGGCGTGGCAGGGCAGGGCTTATTTTAAGCCCGAAATCTTTGAACGACCACTCCTCCTGAACCACTGGGCCGATTTCAATGAAACTTTACCTGAATGTTCCTTGTGTAACCCTTTTCAAAAAATGTTTGCGAAAATTTGATTGACCAATAAATAAGGGCGTGGCAGGGCGGAGCTTATTTTGAGCCTAAAATCTTTAAACGACAACTCCTCCTGAACCACTGGGGCGATTTCAATGAAAATTTACCAAAATGTTGCTTTGGTGACCCTTTTCAAAAATCGTTCGCAAAATTTTGATTGGCCCATAAATAAGGGCTTGGCAAGGCAGGACTTTCTTTGAGTCTCCTCTGTAATGAATGTGTGGGCAATGACTTTTATCACTGTAAATTTTGGAATAACGTCTATTCTTCAACAATTAGGCGAATGTGAATGAATATTTGTCTGAATTTTTTGGATGAGATCCACTGGACCTATAAAATTCTAGTGAGCGGTTTAGGGCCTTTCTGGCCCTCTTGTTTGGAGTTTAAAAAGCTGTCCGATTACATCTACGGATGCATAGTGGATGCAAAACGTATGATAATCTGTAAATTCGCTAAAATGACCCCATAGTTTTTTTAATCCGCATAACGTTTTGTACCCGTTCTTTCCGTCGAGCGACCGTCCTCAGTAATTTCGTAGCTTATAAAATTATGAACTTCAGAAAACTTGAAGAGCTTATTCAACTAGTAAGACCCGCTATGCCCATATTGGCGTCCTTTACACTTCTGCTGAATCTTCAGGACACGTCATTTTTCCCACCCAAGGAATTTTTTTCTTGTTCACATATGTTGTAGATTTACAATGTATAGACATTACATCAAACTTTGAAGGTATCTTTCCATGCTCATGTTCATGCTAGAGAGTTATCTGCCCTTTGGTGGAAGATGCCATTTATCTGTTTAACGTTGGTATTCGTTTCAGGTTAAGTGTAAGCTTGTACATTCTGATAGCCCTAAGCTACATACATGTTGATTGACCTTATACATATACACAATGAATATTGTCGAGAAAGTTGTCTTTGACCAATAACATTTGAATAATGTGCATTTAAAAGATAAATATGCATAAATTCGAGTAATTTTTAGGCGAGAAAATGCCACAAAAAGCTTATTTTTGAATGAAAGAAAAACATAGAATGAACTTTTTTTATTTTCCGATGTTTAAGCCCCAAATTTTCCCTTATTAGGTAAGAAATTCAACAAACCTTTCAATGAAAATAAGAATGTTGTTCGTTATTTTAGTGACACCACCAAAATTGCTTGCTTATGGAATTTTGCCATCATTATTCTACGTTATTTCCTTAACGTGAATCTTATGAAAACCAGTCTTTAAAAACACTTAAAAGCCGTAAAATAAAAGATAAACCGACTTTCGGTTTGTAGAGTGGATAGGCAGCCGTCCATTGCCACCTTAATGGATCCGTCCAATGCGCTATGCATCCGTTCTTCGGATACGTTATAATTATACCCGGTAACCACAATAGGGAACCCTCGGCGTTTGTACGGAATAGACCTCGAGAAAAATAAGGGCACAGCCATGAAAGAGCTTCATAACTCACGTGGGTTCATATTACATCACAAACATTACTGAAGATGACATTGCGAAAAACAGTATCAACGAAAGGTGAAATTGGCTATTTTTAATTTTTGATGCGTTTTGTCATCAAACTATGACATGCATAAAAGATCTACAAAGATGCTGGGAAATCATTAAAGAAATTTGTTTTGCGTATTGACCAAAATACACCCAGAAACAGAATCACTTGAAAAAGGCCTAAAATACTACGCATACGTCTGAGGTACTCAGAAGCGATGTTGCGAATCCCGGTAACCCCTTCGAATCTCTCTTTCGATCTGGTTCGCTAGGCTTCCAATGAACATCTACTCAACATCCCGGATATATACTATACACCTCCGTTTTCTTTCTTTGCCACCATTGTGCGTTTTTAGCATGCGTATGAGAAAGGACGGATACTTTTCTCTTCTGATGTGTCCGTTCGCGAATGCTTTGTATTCGTTTGACAGTGGGACTGGACCTTTAAGGTTTAAATGCAATATCAAACCTTTGGACGATGGCCCTGTCGGAATAAATCAGTTTTCAGAGATTCATAGATTATCTCTTCCGTGACCATGATA
The DNA here is from genome assembly GCA_948146395.1 of Fragum whitleyi. Lineage (NCBI taxonomy): Eukaryota > Metazoa > Mollusca > Bivalvia > Cardiida > Cardiidae > Fragum > Fragum whitleyi. The sequence continues at coordinate 58,200,613 of OX411551.1, read as the reverse complement.
TTGTCAGCAAATCGCCAACTAAGTTATTTTCAATTCTACTTTGAGGTAGGGGGTTTCAGACATGCTTCTCGTTAGATTACAGGTCTTTAGAATAACTCTTTCAGCGCATTACCTTTTGGCCTAGAGTCACTTGCTTCAACATTGAACCAGACTACCTGCGGCGCCCACTTCTCCAACATTCGGCAAAAATTAGTTTTGCATTCCCCAGCTGTCTTTTTTTCAGTTAGACATTAAATTGGGACACAGTAAAGAACATCGTGAATTCGACTCTCATTCCAATCAATATCATTCTTAATCGCTCTCACAGCGCTCCATTCATTCAATCCAAACACTCACTCAAACCATTCAAAAAAGTTCCAAAATAACCTAAAAAGTGAACTTTTCATCTAAAACAGATAAAGCTCTGCGCTGCGTCGTTTTTTTTTATAATCTGCTTATAGATCTAGATGACTCATTTAATCAATTTGATATTTAATTACCACTCATTCAGTATCTTCTAATTTCTCATTGCAAGCTTCATTTCTACTATAGATGCACAAGTTTCAGTGAGTGATCAAAGGTCGACTTTGTCTATACAGCGTATAGACAAAATTGACCCTTGATCACTCACTTGAACTTGTGCATCTATAACCAGGGTTAGAATCTATAGTTGAAGCGTAAATGTCAACATATTTGTACACGAAGGCGGATTCTGAGTTGCAGTTTTGTCAGCGATTAGTCTCGGTTATGTATAATCTTACACAGCTGTCAATAGGATTAAAGGCACACACTTATATATGTTTTTGTATTTATTATTTTCCTTAGGTTGTCTTATATAATTTACAAACTTTAAATAGAGGATATTGAATGAGTGATCATGGAATACCGAATTTATTAAACGAGTCATCTATAAACAGATAAAAACGAGGCTGCGCCGAGTTTCTGTCTGTTGATAGATAACGAGTTTAATAAATTCGGTATTTTATGAGCACAAGTTTTGTATTCTATTTATAAAATGACCCGAATTTTGGGGATAAAACGAGAAAATTATGATATTTGTCGATTCGTGTTATTTCGCGAAACACAAAACGCCGTTTGCAAAATGACGTAAGCAGATTTATTATGACGTCAGTATAATGTTGTTCTTACCTCATTCGCATAGTAATTCCACTAGTGTAATAACACCCGTGTAATATCAAAATATTCAACGGGCTTATTTCATCCCCGCAATGTAGGTCATATTATAATATGAAGTATACTAAAATGATATATATTAACCAAACTTTAATATCGCCGATACACGATCAATGATGTTGTCATAGAGCTAAACGATACTATTGTTCGCAATCGGGAACCCTCGGCGATTCTACGAAATAGACCTCGGGAATAATACGGGCGTAGGCATGAAATCGCGTCATTTCACATGTGGAATTTAATATCGTCACAAACACCAACCATCCCGATAAGGATGACGTTGCATAAAACAAAATCAGCGAAAGAGTTAACGTGGGCACATTATAATTTGAAAACAAAACGCAGTGTTTTGTCATCAAATTATCATAAGCCCAAAAGTTCTCTTCAGACGATCGGAATGAATTAACAAAATGTGGTTTTCTCCAAGGTCCGTGAAGTTGGCAGCCTAGCGGCCTAGCAGCCTAGCAGAGTTAAGTTGGCAGCCTAGCAGCTTAGCAGCCTAGCGAACTGAAAAAAACTTTTAATCAAAATTATTGATATCTGAATTTCTAGTGAAGGTCGATTTGTTCCGGATATCTCACTTTATTCAACTTTTCCGACCAAAATGTCCCGAAAATTGCCCGGAACATATCAATCTGGTCCTTACAAATATGAGAACTTTAATCTTTGTGGAAAAAAAACGATAGTGGTCATTTTAGGTTGCTACGCTGCTAGACTGCTGTAAAAGTGAAGTTGGCAATCGGGAACCCTCGGCGATTCTACGAAATAGACCTTATTCATAGATGAATTAACAAAATGTGGTTTTCTCCAAGGTCCGTGAAGTTGGAAGCCTAGCGGCCTAGCAGAGTGAAGTTGGCAGCCTAGCAGCTTAGCGAACTGAAAAAACTTTTTTTCAAAATTATTGAGATCTGATTGATATCTGAATTTCTAGTGAAGGTCGATTTCTTCCGGATATCTCACTTTATTCAACTTTTCCGACCAAAATGTCCCGAAAATTGCCCGGAACATATCAATCTGGTCCTTACAAATATGAAAAATTTTAATCTTTGTGGAAAAAAAACGATAGTGGTCATTTTAGGTTGCTACGCTGCTAGACTGCTGGAAAAGTGAAGTTGGCAATTTGGCAGTCTAGCAAAGTGAAGTTGGCAGCCTAGCAGCCTAGCAAACTGAAAACTTTTTTATCAAAATTATTGATATCTGACACTAGTATTATACACGAGAAGTCACTTCAAACCGTAAACAGTGAAATTCTAGTGAAGGTAGATTTGTTCCGGATATCTCACTTTATTCAACTTTTCCGTCCAGAATGTCCCGAATATTACCTTCTCATTTGAAGAAGTTCGATTAGATCATCTGAAAGTGTAACCCCTCAAGCAAATGACATTTCCACTAAAGTCAACTGTACGGGAGGCACATTCATTGGATGGCATAGACTACTCAACAATACATAAGCAAATTGGTCAACCGTAAAAAGATGGGGTTTAGGCCTCATCTATCTCTAGTACGCATAGTGACCATTCTTGTCAGACAGCATGGGTGAACAACCTGGTAAGAGATTTTGCTTTGCACATATAAAATTGTTAGAAATGTCACGCCGCTCAAGCCCATATTTTCTTTGGTATAAAGCATCGTGTTGATTTTTCGGGGTAAAACACTAGACGTCAAATAATTTCGAATGAAGCTTATTGAATGACAGCAAATATCTTGTATGACCCTGCAGTTACAGGGGGTAAACAGGCAGGGTTTTTTTTTTGTACCCTAAATTGTCAAATGCCAACGAAAAGCATTATTGCAACTATTCAACTACCATTTGTCTCGGGGGCATATGAATTTTTGCCGTGTCTGTCTGTTTGTGTGTCTGTCCTCAAAACAATTTACAGTAGTCATAACTTTTGATTTGAAAGTGATAAGATTCTTCATATTTCATATGTTTATTACATGATCTTTCTGTAGGTGCCAACTTCAAGATCATGGGACAAGGCGTAGGTCAATTCAAAGGTCAAACGTTAGTATGTGTAAAATTCATACGTTTTACAGTGGTAGGTTATACATAAATCATATATATCACGTATGCATTGTTTGTAACAAGAGCGTTCAGTGCATTTCATTGACCTTTTCATGGACGCTTCTTTTCAACATTGTGATTGTACATAAATTGGTCATAAATTTTGGTCGGTAATTGAAGAACACTTCACATTTATATGTGTATCGCTTTTAACAACACCTCTCCATTGCTACCAATTTCAAGGTTATCAGTGATAGCAAAGGTAAATTTCCAATGTCATATATGTCTAATGATTAATTCTAATATTGGCAATACTTTTGTATTTGTAAGTGATTTTTGCCCTCATATTTCACGCATCTATTGCTTAATAATATTTTAGAATGAATTGCTGAAAGTACAAGGTTCTCAATCAATGTGACTTTTCAATGTCAGATGTCACAGTCTTATGCCTGATATAGTGTAGTAAGAAAGTGTCCAGTGTAGAATGTAAGTTCATGTTCAATGCAAAAGTACAGGCTATTTTCAATAATGATTAGCCAACATAAAAAATAAGAAAAATCATTATGGAAAGTGATATTTTGGTTTTTGTAAATGGACAACGATCCAGTGTAGAAACAGACCGTTTTCACACTGTACCAAGGAAAAATCGGTCTGTTTCTACAGCGGACCGTTTCCCTTTTATAGAACCTGAAATTTAACTTTGCATAATCATTTTTCAGAACTATCCAAACTCATTGGGGTTTGTTGGGGTTTAGACTTACCATATGTGGTGGAACATTTGCGATTTCTCTTGTGATGAATCCAAAGTTCTTCTATATATCTTGGGATCGCCGCTTCGATTACACTGTTTGCCATTCATCAAACTTTATCAATTGAATCCTAGTTGTGCTGTTAGCATCACGAGAAAATATCGTGAAACAAATAAAATCTGGCTTTTTACGTTGGTAATAATGTCAATTGTTAAGCATCACCATTGCAAATAAACCGTTTTTTTTTTTCAATTGAAAATGAACTTACATTTCATTCTTACTATGCCAGCCATCTTGCTTGTTTTCTACACTGGACACTTTTTTACTACACTGTTCCAGGTATACGAATGTGAATGTGTGTAGAGAACTTTGGGTGTTTAAATGTGGTTAACAGCAGTTTTAAACAAACATGAGACTTACATCATGTTTTTCTTTTTAAATTTGATTTCAAACCACTGTTTCTAAATGATGACAGTTGTTGGGACATGGATTGTTTTACCTTACACTTAATCGATGAGCTGAGATACAAAAAGTTGAAGAGAACTTAACCAGGTACAGTCAACAACATCGTTAAATTGACACTAATTTCAGTCAAAACCATTCTAAATCGCTCACCCAGCGCTTCATGCATTCATTCCAAACACTCACTGAAACCATTCAATAACACTCCGAAATCACTTAAAAAGATAATGTAAACAAATAAATTCTAAGTAACTATAGATAGCAAAAATCGCGACTTTGTAAGCATATTGAAATTGTAAGTGTCTGATCGGTTCTTGAAGAAACAAGAAGCTATTTATAGTATTTGTTGGGATAATTTAAAGGAAGGTGATAAATATCGCTAATTGTGTTCATTCTGGACAAAATTAGCAATATTGGATTTCCTCCCTTTAATTTCACTCAAAACACACTCATCGCATTCATTCAATTTCATTCCAAAATAATTCTAAAATCAATTACCTTGTCAAATTCACGATATTGTTGACTATAACCACTTGACTTTGTGCTTTCAAAAGATATTTTGAACATTTTGTCTACTGAGGTTGGCTAGAATTTTGTGTCTGTTTATATTCTCATGCTGTTGCGTTGTCCCTTTAAGCGCATTATCAGGCTTATGGACACATTTTGTTTAATGACAAAAGAGAACATTTGTGTGCTTTCACCATCAAAAATGTTCTACACGAAGTCATGCAGACTTCTAATTTACTGTGGACTTATTTTGGTCATTATTGGTGGGTAAATACTGAGTAAATATCAACGACCTTCGCCAAGGTCAACTAAGGCTGTAGGTGTCCAATCAGACCTGCGTTTAGAATGGAAATGTTCGCGGGTTTAATGATACCAGATTCCGCACGAGCAAATACCTGCAAAGCGGGGTAAAATTTTAATTTCACTATTTTTTTTATTTATTTTTTTTTTGCTGAACGCAGGGCTGATTTTTCTTTAGTATCTACACTTAATAGAGTTTGAGATTACAAATTTCTCGAAATAAGCCATTATTTTTCTAATAAAAACTAAAAAAATGAATACATTTAAGATTATACAATTCCTCTATATTATACTTGAATACTTGCAAACTTAGCAGCGGATATTCTACCTTATTTCTGTCGGTTACTTTCGTTTTATTTTCCTTTTTTCGTGTTCGTTTACTGACATAAATACATGTTTAGGAAAAGCGCGTGTATATGGAGTTTTAGTAGGTGATGTTTGATTGAAGCTGATATTAAAAACAAATTTAAAGTTCAAAGCATACGTTTTTTTTATTATTTTGTTAAAGTAAGGTTCACATAAACGGCCCGAGGCGTCGACCATGCGCCGCCGCCGACTTATTGTAGCATCGTAGATAAGAGACTAATCGGTGTACTGGCTGATCAAACAATGGAGTTCTATCAGATCGTCAACCCAACGATGAGTTCTACCTTCAAGTTAAAATCTATGCATAGTCGGCGACTTCTTTTAGATTTCTGGAAGACAATGTTTTATTAACGAGTAATCGTCGGCGATTCGCCGGGCACCCGCTGATTTTGAGCCCGGCCAATTCTGTACAAAACGTTTTTCTTTATTTTTGTGAGACTTTTACCAACCTTTCTTTCTTTCGTTTGGTATCGGCGACTAGAGTTTTGTCGACTAGTCGACGGCATTTAGCCGGCTTTTTGAGGTCTTGCATAAATAATTGGACCGTGCAAATTCCGTCTCATCGCTGGTAAAAAATAAGACTTTGTCAAATCGGCGGGCTTATATGACAGAAAACACATGTTTTGTCAGTGGCATAGCCGTCGTCCGACCGACGCCATTTTCATTTAATGGCCGATGATAAATACAAATCGCCGACGTGTTGCCGTCGACGATTTTTATGATACTTTACCATTAGTCGTTTGATAAGTTGTCTCATCTACGGTGTATTCAGAACGATAAGAGGTTTAGAATTAAGCTAAAGTAATATTTTACAACTAGTTTTTATGGTGAAATATTTCTGCCAAAGGAAGCATTTTGGATTATTCTAAACATTCACAATATACGAAATCTCCCACCAATTTATTTATTGTTTATCTTTATACGTATGTATTCTATTTATTTCAAAGCTAAACTTACTGAATTTTGTACAACTGAAACTGTTTTGCACATTTTAAGCCTGTATTCAACATGACGCCGACGGCTTTAAAATACAAAAGAAAAAGAAGAAGCAGGGAAGCTTCGGAAGATTTGTCGACATGCATTCTCGGCGGACAGGCAAGGGTACTCTTCAGACCGAGAAGGACAAACACAGGTCGAAAAGGTTGAAACCGAAGGAAAAGTCACATTCAGACAAACCACTTATCATGCAGCCGGTGAACACCGGTAATAAGAAGGTTGTTAACTTGAATCCTCCGGGGAAACCCGGGAAGTCGAAAAGTATACCGCTTGTACTGAAGCCGGTGGCGGCTAAACAGCTGAAGAAACCAGAGAAGAAGGACAAAGATAAACCTGTCAGCGATTTCAGTCATAAGGTACAAACATATAAGACATTTTTGGATCTTTTGTTAGGTGTAAAATTCAAAGAATTGTCGCACTTTTTTCATGAACTCGCTCACTATTCCATATTTTCATACAAACGCGCGTTCAGAATTATGTGTTTTAGAGTTAAGTAAAGATCCGCGTTTCATGTAATTGAATACCTTACAAGAACATTTCAAAAATGACAATGATACTGCATTTTCATATCGTATAATAGAATTGATTAATTTGAAATGTTTAAACGATAAGATATTCTATAATTCATTTGCATTTAATCTATTTCCTGAAATACTGAATTAGAGAATTTGAATTGATTTGAGTGGATAGAGCGTCATTTCTACAATGTTTAAAGATATACATGTGGAAAAAACAAATGCAGCATTCTAATTCATGTACATATAAAAATATTATCAATAAATGAGATATGAACCCCATCGAGCATATGTGTCACACTCTTTTGATCTCTAATTACTTGAGCTATTACCTCCTATTTAAAAAAGGGGTCATAGTGGCCCTAATCGCTCACCTGCGTTAACTGTCCAAAACTCGTTTATAGCAGGTTTTGAAAAGGTTTTTTACCCAATTTTCAGGTCCATTGGGCTAAGAATGTGGCCACTAAAGTGCATATAAAGTTTTCCTATAGGGGATCCTGTGACCTACCAAAGAATACCGAATTTTGAAGTCATCTAAAATATGATTAAGAGAATCAACCTGACCAAACTTCAGGAAATCAGTCTTAAAATGTAGTCACTAAAGTGCAAACATGTCACTTCTAGAGTATATACAAGGTTTTTTCCTGTGACCTAGTTCTTGATCCCACTTGACAAAATTTCAAACTCATCCGATATTTTATCAAGACACTTATTTGGACGAAATTTCTGGTTGATCTTGCAAAATTGTGACCCCATAGTGCATACAGTTTTTTTCTACGATGTGACCTAGCTTTTGGCCCCACTTGACCCAATTTCGAACTCGTCCGAGATTTAATGAAGATATTCATTCTGATCAAATTTCAGGTTGAGCGGGAAAATTTGTGACCTCTAGATTGCATACAAGGTTTTTCTGAATTTGAACAGGTGACCTATTTTTCGACCCGACTCAACCTAGTTTCGAACAAGTCCGATATTTTATCAAGACAAAATTTTGACCAAATTTCATGTTGATCGGGCAAAAAATGTAACCTCCAAGGTGCATACAAGATTTAACTCCGTGACCTTGTTTTTTACCCCACTTAACCCAATATCGAGCTCGTACGAGATTTTATCAAGACAATCATTTTAACCAAATGTCAGATTGATCGGGCAAAAACTTGATCTTCTAGAGTGCAAACATCGACATCGTGTTCTAGTTTTTGAGCCCACTTGACCAAGTTTTGAACTCGTCTGAGATTTCACCAAGACAATCATTCTGACCAAATTTCAGGTTGATCAGGCAAAAAATGTGACCTCTTGAGCGCATACAAGGTATTTCTAAAATTTGACTATGTGACCTATAGTTTTTTACCCCACTTAACCCAATTTCAAACCCGTCCTTGATTTTATCAAGACAATTTTGACCAAATGTCAGGTAGATCGTGGCCTCTAGAGTGCATACAAGGTAAATGTTGACGACAAACGCCACACGTCCGAGGAGTTACGGCGGACATTCACCTTACCACAAATGTTCACCCTGAGCACTTCGTGCCCAGGTGAGCTAAGAACGCAACTGTTGAAATAAATAATGCAAGAGTTATAGCGGCGTTTATACCCAACGTCTTATCAAGGTTAAAAGAGAAGAAGCTGTGACTTCCAATGTTAGTGGATATAATATTAGCTGTGATGTAACTGAGCTGATCACTCTTGGATTAGAGACGGTTACCAGTTTGAGATCTCACTCAACAAATTCTAAGCAACCATAGTTAATAGTGCTTGAACGTTTGAGAGAGAGAAAGAGAGATAGAGGACGAGAGAGAGGGGGAGAGAGAGGGAGGGAGAGAAAGAGGGAGAGAGAAAGAAGGGCAGAGACAGAGAGACTGAGAGGGAGAGAGAGAGACTGAGAGAGAGAGAGAGAGAGAGAGAGAGAGAGAGAGAGAGAGAGAGAGAGAGAGAGACAGACAGAGAGAGACAGAGACAGAGACAGAGAGACAGACAGACAGAGAGACACAGACAGAGAGACAGAGAGATCAATTCATAAAAATTGCTTTATTTGAACTGCTACCTGACAATGCATACCCCTTTTTACAGATGTATTAGATGATATTATCTTACCACTTCAATAACACGAATCTTAAATCTGAGATACGATATATGTATACAGGTATAAAGAGGTCCATCTGCCTCTCCGGACATTGTGCTAATTAACATTATGACACATACTAAGTTCGATTCTTTTAATCTTTTTGTACTAAAATTCAGTATTTCTACGTCATCTGCTGAAATTCAGGAAAAAAGGCATTAGATCCTTAAAAAGGCAATTACTTGTTAATAAACCGAATACCATTTGGTTGTGTTGAGTTTCAAGTATTTTTTGTTGCCTAACAATCCACCGCAGCAACCTGCTTCTTTGGAAAGTGCCCACAGTATGTTTAATAAAGAATGTTGATTGTTTGCGACTAGCAATTAAAAGATCCCCGACCACAAGACACTTTGCGCTCTGTAGACAGCTCATGTAGATCCACTTCGCTCGCGAATTTCTTTCGTTTTGTTGTACCTTTAAAAAGCTCGTTAAGAAAATTGATATGGTCAGTATGCTACACTGTTTATATGTTAAAATTACTGTAAACGGTTTAAAATGATGACCGTTTAGATGTCCAACCTCGGGTGCAGTTTTAGTGGGAAATATACTCAGTTCCAAAAGAAAGTGTGCACTTTTAAAACGCGAATATCTCGAAACTTACTCAATGTACTTTGACAAAATTTTGCATGACAAACATCTACACTTTTGGCCATCGAAACTTTGAGAAATGAGGCAAACGGAACTAAATGACTTAAGGCTAGTAAAGGATCTTTGATTTTGAGTGATTTGCTTTCGTACCCCAGAGTTGATGAATAACTCTTTTGAAATCGCATTCAGTTCAATCCATGTATCCTACCTTGTAATAAATTCACATGTAAATGATAATTATACACTATAAAATAACGTAGGTTGACGTACAAATTTCGTGTGTGGGCGAAAATTAACCCCGTGCAAAGAAATTTGTCCATAAAATTAGATAAGCACTCATTCTCCAATAGAAATCGAATGTATCCGCTTGAGCTTCTTCTGTTACGTATCAACTAATATTGTTTAACGCTATAACACCGCTATATCTGACGTCATTGACCAATTAATATAGCAATTTCTAACGTTACCGCAGGTTTGACGTCTGTACGTAAATTCAAACTTCTGTTTGGAAATGGTAGAGAGTCCCTAGTGAAACTAGGAAATACCATATAAGCAAATTTCTCTTTACCAGAAAAGAAATTTTAGGAGGGCCAATCTCAACACCATTTGTGCTGAACAAGTGCCCACAGTATACACAACTTTTTTCAAAATCGGATTTTATGTCTCGTATCTAAAGGGTCTTGTTTAAAACATGCAACGGAATTTACAAGCAAGAGTTCTCCCAACTTTGCAAAAATAAGGAAAACCGAATAGTGAAAATGCACACTTTCTTTTGGAACTAAGTATAGTTTTTTCTTAAAGCCTGGCCTTTGTTGGCGGTACCCGAGTGAGCGCACACTTTCGCACCAAGAAAATTTCGAGGGCTCCTGACCGAAAGGAAGAATTGTGAACAATTTTAATTCTGTTTGATGCTTTTTTATATTGAGATGTGCTTAGAGAATAAAGAAGAGGTGATTTTAAAACATTTATGCCATCCATAAGAGCAGGTTGATGGCCTATTCTTTGTTAATTAACAAATGTAAAACACTAAAAATTATGATGAGTAGAGTTGTATTTCGAGCGCACTGCACTACTCCTCAATAGAATCTATCCACAAATGAAGTTTCTTTATTCTGTCTTGCATATTTTTTTAGAATATGCTCCAGCCCAAAAATGGTCTACGGGCGGACGACAGACATACCGACCGACAAGTGCAAAGCAATATATCCCCTCTTCTTCTAAGAAAGATTGAACACAATCACTGGCAATTATTCCATGGCTATTTCACTGCTTTTCTCAAGCATTCAACATGAATTTGAATTAGAAAACAATCGCCAATGGTAGTATTGTGTGCCATGTGAATATAAACCTTCGTAACGAAGCCATATTGCTTGAATTAGAGTCTCTTTTTCTATTTAGAATTTCCGATGTTCGAACCAAAGGATAGAAATGAATTGCCTCAGCTGTAAGAGCAAGCCATATAGAAAATGTCCAGTAGTGGGAGCCTCCCTTATTACTGAGGTAAATTACGTTTAACTCCATCTTTTTTCAGTTTAAGACTTATCGATACAAAGCGGTTTAAGAATGAAATTGAAATATTGAAACTTTTTGAAATTGAGTCATCCTATGCTGTAGAAAATTACGAAAATGACTTCATTTAAAGAGCATTGTTTACGATAGAAAAAATAGGTTATTCCTTTCAAAGTGCTGTGAGTACGCAATGGGTTTAGTGTCACTTTCAACAGTATTGCACTGGTATCGCGCCGGCTGGTGCACCAAAAATTTATCCAATACACTTACTGGTCAAACTTGCCTGCGCATTACTCATCACTGTCTAATTGGTAGGGCATAATGACGCCTGCTACCATGACCCTTGTTAAATATAGGATGAAATGCGACCGAACCAGATATCAAACTCACTTTTCCGCGGTATCAACTTAGATCGGTAATTGCCGTAACTGTAAAATGTACTGAAGTGTATAGTTGTTGCAGGCTCCATGATCACTGAGTAATCAAAATTAAAATACTGATGCCCCACATCTTAAAAGATGTGCTGTCATGGTGGTGCTGAAATGAATTGCCTAACTGAAGAGCATATTGATAATATCCGGCGATTTGAATTTCGTTTATAACATAGGTTATAGAAATGCAACAAAAATAGGATTCACAATAATTTTTAGACCAATAATGTTTACTTGTAAGATATTTCATTTAAACAAGGGTTAATAACGATGGTCGCTTAATAGACATGGTCGCTCGATCAAGTTGGTTTGCACTTACAATTCGGTTTCACTGATGAAATTTGTAGAAATTGTCACATAGTGCTGATTCAGTCTCATCTATGCAAGATAACAAATCAAAATATTTTTTGCAACAACCCTACCACTTATTCCATACAAGACTTGGATCAGCCCAGCGTTCAGATTCACAAAACGGTGCGAACAGTTTTCAAATTATACCCCGCTTTGCACGCAAGTGCACGTGCAAAGTGGGGTAAAGATCTAATCGGAAGACTGTTTGCACCGTTTTGTGATCCTGAACGCAGGGCTGTTTTTCTCACAGAGGACTCGGAAAACATAATCTTTTCTCGAAATCACGTGCTCAGTAGAGACGTCATGATGCCGTCATTAATAAACAGAGCTCAAACACAAGGATATTCTCCATGCTTTACCTTAAAAACAATCATTGCTATAAAGAAAGTACTCATTTCAGCTGAAAAATACGCCTAAAAACCAAATGAGCCTGTGCTTGAGATTTTCAACAATTTCAAATAACCGCAAAGCAAAGACTCTGACCAGCCTGTGCATCCGCACAGTCTGACCAGAGTCTTTACTTTTTATTTTATACATAGATTAGGTATCAAAGTATCGGTAGGCAATCAGGTAACTTTAACATTTACAGTATGTGGCTGTATTCGCTACTCAATGTTTGTCCCTCATGCACAAATCAAATTGTTTGAAATGTCACTCACAGGATCAAATAACCATCTATCTTTAGTGCTTTTCGGTGGTTTATCGAGAAATAACGGTAGATTATCACTTCATAATCTCACCACAAAAGCGAGGACATTATCAAAAGGTTATACCTTAAAGATTTAGAATAATCGTTTGTTTTTCGAGTTAGGTCGATTAATATTTCATTTCGTGAACAACAAAAGCTATGTTTTCACTCGTGGCTCCACCCATAGCTCTTATTGTTCACTCAATGAATATAAATCGATCTTACACTGAAACAAACGATTATCCTCTATGTATTTCCAGGTTAAAATTGATGACGAATATCCTAGCTCTCTAGGTCGTTGTTACAGAGGAAGGAGTCAAAATTTTGGAATTATCGACGACACATATATCTGGGTGGACAAAGGTTGTCGAGCAAAGTTCTCCGTCTGTTATAACAGAGGTAAGATGCTACTACGGTTTTTAACATCTTGACATTGACAAGATGAATGATTTGGAAATTATTTTGGAATGAATTTGAATGAGTGTGTTGAGCGAGTTGAGCGTGAAATTAAAGAAGGTAAACCAATATGGCTAATTTTGTTCAAAATGAACAAAATTAGCTGTATTTGTTACCTCCCTTTAATAAATTTTACGTTATTTTCTCTTTGTGTGTCTTCATGGACCATTTAGACACTTTGAAATCCACAACAGACAATAAAATCGTAGAATAATTAGATCGATTTGAATTAAATGTTGATCGTTTAGGACGATTTTGAAACGATTTCTAAAGATTTTGGATCGTTTTGATCGATTTGGGTGAATGTTTAGAGTGAATGAATGGAGCGATTTAAATTAGTTTTGATCGGAATGATTGTCAATTTCACGATGTAATTAACTGTATAAATTGTATGTAATTGTATTTTATCACAACACAGTTATGAATAATATCCATATTTTGATAAACGATATTATAATAAGGTTTTTAGAAAAAAAGATGAATATATTCCAAAAAACAGTATTATGCTATCAAATAAGGAAATGACGTGAGATCTTGATGTTTTAATTATTGCTATAGTAGACTTTCAACAACAGAACAGAATATATGTATGCCTTTTACTACGAAGAAAAATATCCGGTTAAACAAATAGTTGAAAAAGCTAAGATGACAAAATCTTAGATTTCCGAGGGATAGATGAGAACTAATACAAGTGTCCCAAACCCTTTTATTGCTGAGGCAATTAACTCCTTTTTAAGCAACTTTACGATAAATCGATACATATTGAGTTATTGATAGTAAATTTCATACTGAACTGGGGGTAAAAATGGGGTTGAGTAGATGCGGGGAGGGAGGGGGGGGGGGGGGGGTGTACTGGAAGCAAATTTATAAACAACGTTCATAATAAAGAAAGAGAATGTACAAACGGATTCCTAATGTTGAATTCTTACAAAACCATTCAGGATATGCCCTGGCATCTTTTTTCTCTTTGTTTACTGATTGCTGTGTAGTAACTATTTCAACCATTAAACGTACTTATCCTTTCAATTCTCCTAAAAAGGGAAATCACCCGAAGGTATGGCATGCATGTTATAGCTTATCGTGTATGTACGCTTATAATCTAAAGTCGATGTTAAAAAGAATTATTTAAATGTATTGATACCTTGTTTATATTTCTACTAAAACAAACCAATAATGAATAAATTCTTAACTAAAGGCATACAAGGGAAAGACGGTGGTAAACATATATTATATCATCTTCTAGAGATATAGATAAAACGCAGATAAAGCTCTTGGTGAACTGAGAAGTTCTTTTGTTTACTTGTGATAATTGGAGGCTTGATTCCTTGAAAAGGGTCATACCAAATTAAAGGAAATTGTTTTACTAGGATATAAATTACTCTTACGAACATTAAAAATAAATGCACAAATAATTTTGGTGCAGAAGAAAAATAATATTTAGTTTCTACTATACCAAGAGCTTCATTTGTTTCCTTAATAAACTGACACTGCATGTTACATCCCTTTAGATAGAGATCGCTCATTTGTATTCATGATGATATGCTGCTAAGATACTGGTTGGCTGAAAATGAATCCCTCTCTCGTAATATCCAAGTTATTATTCTTTGGGGAAAAAAATCATCGAAAAAAAAAAATACCATATCATTTCTCTCTTTGAATGGTGATAATTTTTTTTTACATACGTAATTCTTGTCATTGACTTATCAAAGACCTATTTATGTCACATTGTAAAGACTCAATCATAACAGAAGTGTTATGATTATGTGTTAGTTTTAGGTTAAAAAAAACTGCCTCGGTGGCCTTGTGGTAAAAGCACTCGACCCGAGACCTGGAGGTCCGTGGTTCGAGCCCCACTGTCGCCGGGGTATGTTTATGGACAAAACACAAAATAGCCAGCCCCAGTTCACCCAGCTGTAAAATTGGGTAGCAGCCGGTTAAAACCACTGCTTCTCTCTCAGGGACGTGAAAAAAATCAGGACTGAGTGTTAGAGAGCGATTAAATAAGCTTAAGCTTTCGTCGCAATCGAACTAAAATAAATTAGTATAAACTAAACTATAAAAAAACATACATTTTCATTTGAAAAAAAAAAGAATACTGTAAAATACTGTGTCAGTTTATTTTTGCACAGCACATTTCAGTGATCGGTCTCGCACAATAATGTTCTTGGAAAGTATCAAAGTAGCAAAAAATGTCTTGACTCTCTACTACAAATGAAATCTTTTGATTTTTTTCAAAACTAGAAATATATATTCTTTGCCATTTACCTAATTGTTCTAGACCGATCACAAAAGAGTTTATGATAGTCATAGCATATATTCATGTATATCAAAATATCTATAAATGATCATATCAAAATTTATATATGTGTATATGAGCTACTTGAATGACCACGCATCATGCATTTTGCATGATTTGACACGCTTGTAAATATATACTTTTATAATTGTACAAGTCATGTATTTATACTGAAACGAACTTTTAATCGTGTCTCAAATAAAGCACGAAAATTGTTGCTTCGTTTTGTTAAAAATGAAAAGTTATTTAGATTCTGATAGCCCGTTCACTTGGTATATAACGAAACCCAAATTCATCACAGAATTCTCCGGGGAAAGAAGTTTTACTAGCATTAGAACATGGGTACCCTCAATTTCAGAATTAATATCGGTGGGTTGAGTAGATTTATCAATTTCATCTTATTTACGAAAATGAACATTTAAATAAAGATTTCTTTACTTAATTTTATTCAGCTACATTAAAGCACCAAAGAGATGGTGATTCCTATATTTTGCAAGTTCTTTGACTTTTACAATGTAGGATTTGTGTCTTCTTTTGTCTGCTACAATCGTTCTGTGGGTACTTTTTACATAATTATTTTACCACAATCATCGAAATTGATTTGCCTTTGCATGAAAGTATCGTTTTGGGGTGTTTTTTTCTAGTAAATGTGTCGAAAAGAGAGAAACATGCAGTGACTGATTAGAAGATGGTTTCAGTTTCTGTATTCTTACATACGTACTCATTAAAAAGGTTTATGTAATACAATGTACATATTCCAAAGTACCATAACTTGTATTGTATATAACACATATATAACCTTGTAACCTCATTGGACGTGTATCTTTTCTGCGGAATAGGATTAAGTAGATTTTGATTCCAAAAGTAACCATTGTAATTAAAACCCACAAATGTATTAGTAAGTAAGTAAGTAAGTAAGTAAGTAAATATTTGTTTATTATAGTGACTTGTGTTATACATATAATATACAAACATATGAATAAATGGTTTCAAACACCCGGCCCCATGGACCTATAAGTCACCTTCATATTTCATGATATTTCCAAGGTTTTTAACCGTTGAAGTGGAGGACGTTCGGCAGCCCCTCCCATATCGCATAGGGCGCCTAAGGGGGCACCATGAGAGAGGGGAACAGCTACTTAATGATTTTTTTGTTAAACTTTAATTCTGAAAAAAAATACATGGGGAAAGTTGAATCTGAATAAAAGTGATGAAAGTACTGGGCACTCATTGAGGGACGCTATTTATTTTGAAAAAAAAAATACATTTCGAAACATTTCTGGTTTAAATAGGAAAAATCAGGTAGACTACTCTATGATCAGACTACATATATATGCGAAGGCTCATATTATTTCATAACTTCTAGCAAAGTAAGCAATAAGCCGTTTTCTAATGGTTTGACTCGAATGAATTATAACCTTCTTTTCTCATAGCTAATTCACTTTTTTAAATTTAGTTTTGGTAATACTTTTACCCTAGAATGTTACATGTTTCAGCAACAGATACGAAGTATGATATAAGTATAATATAATGAAAGACAGTCCTTTCTTTAAGGAATAATTGTTTGAACATAAGAGGATGACTGTTTTCTGTAATATAAAAAGAAAATCTTTTTTTTTCATTTGCGTTTTCATTTCAATAAAGTTTGTTATCAATATTACCGTAATTTCCGAACAATTAGCTACACCGTCGTTTAGACCGCAGATGCCCTTTTTATCATTAAGGAAATTTTACTCAGCAGATAGGTCGCACCGGCGTATAACATCGGTCTATACTATAGTGCATTCATTCCTTTAATCTTTATTGATTGTGTGGCGTAAAACCTGTACAATATCAGATTTTTTCACACCTAACTAAGAACGATAGACAGTATGTCTGACCGAGATAAGTCTGCACACCTTTTTGAGTGAATGCCAGTCACAAAAGAGTAAATAAATCACAAATTTACTCCCATTGTGTACCATTACCTTTCATTTTAACGACTCATAAATAATTTTCTCAAAAGAAGTCCTTTTACAAAAATAAAACCGGCGTATACCCAATGACGAATAAACCTCGCACACGCAAAATTCAATTTTTTGAACAGAAAAGCTGTGGCGTATTGTCTGGAATATACAATAAACTAAAATCATTAATTAGTTTTAAATTACTTCATTTAGTCGTCAAAGAACCAAAGACAATCAGTTGTTTGAGCGACTACAACCCTGGCAAACATACGATGCATAGATGTGCGAACGGTCTGGTAGGATCCAACATTGTTATTAAGGTGGCTCTCCTCTGGAGCTTTGGTAAAGGGAGGTAAGTCAGTGTCATCATTATTACGTCAGGGATACATGTATCAATGTTTTTATCTTCGTGTACAGTAAAACGTGTATCAAAAAACGGTTGTTACAGATAATTGTCGCAATTTAAAGATCACGGTTTTTTACTTTAAATTCTTGTAACAAAATCTTGATTGCATACGCATGTTATTGTGAAAATATCGGTAATCTTATGATAAAACTCACCAGAATCGTCTCACTGAGTTTTAACATCATAAGATTCATTTAAGATATTTTGATTCGAAAAAAGGGATTTTGAGAACGGTCGCTTAATAAGAGCGGTCGTTAATTAGACTCGGTTGCATGAGCAAGATGAACTGTATTTGTTTGTATAAAAAAAACGTGGTTTATTTAGGATAGGGTTTATATTTTACAAATAGTGAATGAATTTTAGTTGTCAAAGAATTTAATACATATATATTTCAAATCGGCCCTCCTTAGCCCTGTCTAAAGTTCAATTGTACTACTAACATGATCAATGTGGAAATAAAAAATATCAAATTCTTATTTTCGTTTTCAAAAGAATCTTAGAAAAACACCACAAGTAATATGAATTTCGTATGTCTCCTAAAACGTTGAACTGAGGTGCGTTTGTTAGGTTACAGTTAATTACATCGTGAAATTGACATTCACCTCAATCAAAACCATTCTATATCGCTCACTAAGCGCTCCCATCATTCATTCCTAACACTCACTTAAACCATTCAAAAACTCTCAAACCCATTGAAAAATAAGATATCTTGACGAGGAAAGGAAGATGGCTTTGCATTGGCTAAAAATGAGTAGCCTTGACGACGTCGAATGTTTTCACTCAAAATATCGAAAAACGTTTCTTATGACGTCTTAAAAATCTTATTCAGCGGGATTTTTCATTTCGCTCTAAAAAACGCGACCCAGTTCTGTGTTCAAAATGAAAACAATCCGAAAAAAAACCCGTTTGAAATGGTGGCCAGTTGTCGCATACTTGTTGGCGAAGCGGTGACCACTTTTGAAAAAAAAATATTGGCGATTGTGTGACCTTTTCTTTTTTTTTTTTTTTCTTTGGGGGTGGGGGGGGTGGGGGGAGGGGGGATGATTGGCGATTGTTTTTGTCAAACTTTACGTTAGTTTGTAATCCCTTAAAGGGTCCAGTAATTACTTTCATTTGGTTGATGTGTGTAGAACAGGAACGAGTACTTGGGTACCCGGGTATCAAGAAGGGTAACATTCCTACCAGGGTCCTGAATCATTACCCCTTACCAAGATTATTGTATTGGTACTATGTACCTTTGGGAATCAAATTCAGAGAAAAATTGAAGACTGTTGAAAAACAGTCTTCAATTCTTCTCTGATGTTGATTTCAGATGATCTTACGGACTTACATCGGATAGTTTTGAGATTCCTGGCTACTATCAGACTCACAACACCACCGTCCCTTAAAACCGATCCGCCTGTGTATTTAGCTGATAAAATAATTTAAAGGACAGTAATCATCGGGTACTCAAGTACTCGCGAGAAACAAAATCGTGGGTGCACGGGTACCAACAATTCTACTCTTAACGGGTGTTTTGTTTTAGATGTTCCGAGTACAGGACCTGGGGTTTTGACGATAGAAGAATCTGGGTAGAAGATGGTTGCTGTGCTACCTTCAAGGTTTTCTGGACTTGAAGTTCTATGTTCATATAGTGATAAATAGAATGAAATAGGGAAACGACGCGTCTGTTTCTTTTACCTATACCATTCCTTATTCTTAGCTCACTTAAGCACAAGGGAAGCTTTAATGATCACCCCGAGTCCGTCGTCCGTCATCTGTCGTGTATCGTGTGCAGTCAACGTCCTTAAAACTTCTTCTCTTCCTGAGTCTCTATGCATTTTCAATTAAATTGTTCATAAATGTTCGTTAGGTAACGCTCTGGAAAAAATGTTCATGAATTTCCATCGACCTCCTAATATAGGCCTGGCAGTGCGAAGCTTATTTTGACCCTGAAATGATTAAACATCTTCTCCTCAGTAACCAAAAGGCAAATTTCAAATATTCTCGGGTGACGCTCTTGAAAATTGTATCGCGAAATATTGGTGTGGCGGGGCTGGATATTCCGCTGAAACCATTTAATTTAGGGCTATTCTTACCCTCTCATTTAATTTTTTTAGATCTACTCAGTAAAAGCCTATCAAATGAGAAAAAAAAAACTTTTCAGAAATGTATTAGAAATAAACATGGAAATCACCCGAAGCAGAACTCATGGATTATTAATTATATTATAAATATTTTTGTGAAAAAATAATTCACTTCTTCCAAGCCTTTAGTGATTAGCATGTAGCATACATATTAAGTTTGGTCAGAACTGTGTGCAACTAGACCTCAGTACCGGCTTACAAATTGGAATTACTCTTGGCTATAAGCATGGCGAAGATCATACTTAAAATGGCAACCATATAGCCTAAAGGGAGGTTTTAGAAGGTCTTTAGTTTTGATCTGTCATGTTTTCAAGAGACTTTACACTGCTTTTCACCCAGTTGCATGTGCGAAGCGAAGTACCATTTCTTAAACGCTTGGAAATATTGTATTACCCTGAACGCATTAGAATGTTTCTTGAGTCGACTATATGCCAATTCAAAATACTCCTTGTAGAAGAAAGAATATTGTTCTTTTTTGTTTTTGTTGTTTTTTATATTTTTAGCTATTTATTGAAATTGATATATTCGAATAGAAAAGTCTTATTAACGAGAACGGCTTTTTTAAGGAAATAAGTTAAAATAGTACTATTTGTGTATGATCCGCTATTTACTACATTCAGTATTAAATCTCTAAAAGTACACCTGCTTATGAGATAACTTATGCTAAACCGGACGGCCACATTGAGAAGATTCTAATTATGTGACATTCCAAGGTAAGAAGGTGAACCTATACGGACACGTTATCGGTCACTTGAGGAATTAACAAATTTAGGTCGAAATTGATAAATGTAGACACCAGAACATGGATTCACAAAAATTCACGTTGAAAACCACGCGGTTCGGGGCAAGTTTAGTTATTTAAGTGAATCCTTTGCTATAAAAGGTAGATTGCTGGTATACGCTAGACGGCAAACTTCTGATTTGAACCATTTTATCATTTTGCATTTTGAAGTGAAAGAAAGAAAAATGAAAGGACTTGTTTTGATTTCTGTGGTTTTATTTCTAGCAGTTACGGAAGCAGCGAATACGTTAACACGATTAGGATCTTTTCCATTAAAACATGCTGCATTTTCGAAACTTTATGAAAACAAAAATGCAAAAACTCCCGCCGAGAGATATAATTTGATAATATCAACGTTTGGACCCCCAGCGATATTTTCGTCTGCTTCTGATTCGGTTACCATGGTGAGAAGAATTGGTACTCAGCTTAGCAATATTCCGTCCATTAAACCGGAAGTTATCACTACAAGTACAGTGTGGCCAAACGAGGTCTCAAAAGTTCCGGGTGAGTAAACTTCTTTTTCCATTGCACACAAATAATTAGATAACATTTTCGAACACAAATAATGAAAATAAACTTATACCCCATCTAGCAACCGCGGCCTTAAATGGACAAAAGTGGCACCATAGAATTTCGGCAATTTATTGCTCCCTACTTAAGATTGATTATGACATTTGTTAAATCGCTCATGTGATAGTCTAGTATACAGTCACGAGTACAGCCTGTGCGCTATGTCACATCTACTTCAATGCGCTCAGCGTTAAGATTATTTCTCTAGAACCATAACGCAGTTCAAGACCCAGACCGAACATCTGTGTTGAGGAGCATGATCGTCAAATATGACGTCGTTCTATCAACACTCATGTATTCTTGTCTGACAAAGTGAGATGATCGGAGGATATCTTGATACACAATAGAAGGCTAATGCAACACGTTTCACACTCAATCGGGGTTAGCCGTAGGTCTGCGCAGCAGATTGCATTCTCTACACCCTAGTGTGTCCAGAGATAATGGATAAGACATAATTCATCCGTATTGAAATGCAATAGAAAGTTGAAATAAAAAAAGGAATAAATAGGAAAAAGTGGCTATCCTGGCTCTAAATACAAACTCCCCGTTGCTAAGAAGCGACTTCAAGTTTCGCTTTGGAAAGTGGCTTGCTTGGTTTATTCCGTTTTTCAGCAACTTACTAGGTTTAGTTTGCAGTGGGATTTTTTTTCACCTTGATTAATCCCGATCACTTATATTGCCTCAAGTTCATTCCATTTTTGCAACGGTCCGGACTTGGACCCGCGTAGTTGCCAGGGCCGCACGGTAAACGCAATTTTACTTTACTCTCTCTACTTGACAAAATCTTCGTTACATTTGCAAGCGGAGTTAATGGCCACTTTAATTTTTTACATTTGATTTTACAGAGGGAATTTTTCCAGAAGAATTGATTGTCATCCCCGACGGATTTCTAGTACCATTTAAAACTAATGGGAATATCAAATTTATGGACGTAACGGAGGGTCGAGTGGACGGACCTTTCACTGTCACAGAGAGTGATTCGGCTGGTTCCTGGTTTTACCACCGTGTTGAATGGTATGATATGGATGGTGACGGGGACCAGGATATCATCACGTGTAGGGCACGTGAACCTGTAGTTCCGGTTCTCTTTGGTAAGCAAATAAAACAAAAAAAAGTTTTTTAAAAGATCACATAATCGGGTAATCTTACATTCGCTAACACCAAACACATCAAAAGATTTGGTTTAAATTGATCTTAAAATGAACGTCTGAATAATATAATAGTTAGTTAGAGTCGTTAACAAAAGTGTTTCCAAAAGTATTAGTTATTTGGCGTACAAAAGCAGACGATTGAACCTTTTTGGGGTTAAAATTGGTCCAAACGTATTTTTTTTTTTTGTAAGAGTATCAAAGCCTGGATGAAAGACTTCCTCACACAATACGTCATTTTGTATTTTTAATCTACATAGGCGTAACAAGGATGTTGAAATGTATACGCACTCAGCAGGCAACCAACAAAATGTATAGGATAAAAGGCGATATTTGGACTATGACAAAAGATGAATATCATCCGTTCGCTCCCTTTTTTAAAGTTTGAGCTGTGGTGTAATATCAAAACATCGTAACTACAGCTTTAATAAGCTGTAGTTTCGATGTTATGATCATTCATCAACGACATTTTTTTCAAAATGGGATTTTTCTATAACGCACTTAGGTAATGTGCGTAATGGTAGCTACGCCCATGATCTACTTCAGGTCGCGAGGACGAAGAATTGATCTGGCTAGAAAATCCGTCAGGTGCCTACAAGATGAAGTGGAATACCCACGTACTTGCCCATGGACCAGATTCTTTCTTTAGATTTGGAGTCCTGAATACTGACGACGGAATGAAAGAATGTATCTTTGCTGCGCAGTTCTTCACGAAGAGTCTGTCTGTTTATTGGACCACTCAGTCTAATGGTTTATTTACTGACACGAATATGGTACGTACAGTTAGTAACATCGTGAAATTGACATTCATCCCAATCAAACGCATACTTAATTGCTTACTCGGCGCTCCATTCATTCGTTACAGTAAGTTACACCATGAAATTGACATTCGCCTCAATCAAAACCATTCTACGTCGCTCATTCAGCGCTCAATTTATTCATTCCAAACACTCACTCAAACCATTCAAAAACGCTCAAACCCATTGAAAAATATAGAATTAACAACGTCATTCAAAATGAGTTTTGATAGAGAAAAATCGCGATTTCACTGACATGATTCAAATTGTAAGCGTCTAATAGGTTCTTGAAGAAATAGAAAGCTATCTATATAAGGTGTAAGGGAGGTAATCAATATCGTTAATTTGTTCAACCTGAACAAAATTTGCAATATTGGATTACCCTCCATCAAATTCACTCAAAATTCACTCCACACACTCAATCAATTTCATTCCAAATCATTCCAAAATCACTCACCTTGTCAATTTCACGTACAAATACTCGCTCAAAAATTCAGAACTGCTCCAAATTCACTAAAAAATAAAATAACCAAAAAACTACATTCAAAATAAATAAAGCTTAAAAACGCGATTTTACTGACATGATTGAAATAATAGGCGTCTGATTGGTTCTTGAATTTTTTTAGCTATTTATAGAATTGTAAGCATATTTAATTAGAGGGGGGTAATAAGTATCGCAAATTTTGTTCATCCTGAACATAATTAGCGGTACTGGTTTACCTCCCTTACATTTCACTCAAAAGTCACTCATCGTACTCATTCATTTTCATTCCAAAATCATTACATTATTAGTCAACTTGTCAAATTTAGGATGTTGTTCATCGTTTTCCAGTTAAAGAAGAGAGTGATCGACGACAATATAGGTAGTGTATTCGAGGTCGAAATTGTAGACTTGAACAATGACGGTAGAATGGATCTTCTCGTTACAACAAACGGCGCCAATGGTACCCTTCTAGCTTATGAAATTCCGGACGACTTTAGGTAAATGATCAGTTACATTTATGTTGAAGATTTTTATTTTGTTTTTATTTTGTATTTGAAATTACTTCTTTGCGGAGAGGGACGGATTCGATGCACTGTCTCAAATTAACAGATTTCCCCCTTTCACATTAGATGCCTTGTTTTCAATCATGTTCTCTTATCAGTTCCGTTGCAAGGGAAATAAATCACACAAATCCTATATGCAAAGTAAAGAGTGGGTTCCCTTCCTTAAATCAAGGCAACAAAATCGGTTGAACGTCATACGTGTATAAACATAATTTGCTTAAAATAATTCTTTATCCAGAACTGGCAAATTCATCAAGCACACAATCGCAGTTGGATTCGTGCCAAGAAAATCTGGGACCGGAAAGGGGGCTCCGGGAAGTGCCTTCACTGTACACCCAACTACAGCAGATAACAAGTAAGAAAGTATTAAGAAATGAGCTGCTTCTTCTTCTCCTTCAAATCCTATTCTCCTTCTATTTCCTCTTATTCAATTAACTTTTCTGTTTCTTTACTCAATTCTGTAATTAAGGATCTACGGATAACAGTAAACCATTATGTTATTACACATATTTGTTTTGTTTTTTAAAGAAACGATTTTTTATTGACTCTTAATTATTTTCTTTTCATTATTGAAAATAGTTTTAACCACTACAGTTACTAGCATCGTGAATTGACATTCATCCCGATCAAATCCATAGTTCCGAATTATTCGCTCAGCGCTCCATTCTTTTTTCCAATGACTCACTCCAATCACTCAAAAACACTTCGAAATAGTTTAAAAACGCTTCGAAATCGTTCAATGCTATCACTATTTCATTCAAATCTCTCAAATCAATCCACGATTTCATTGTTTGGTATGGATTTTAAAGCGTCTCAAAGGTTCGTTAGATCATACAAACAATTGTGTAAATTTAATTTAAGGGGGATAAAAAATATCGCTCATTTTCTTAAGACGAAATAAGTTACATTGTATTTCCTCCATTGAATTTGGCCAAAACTCATATTGCACCAATTCAATTTCATACCAGTATCATTCAAAATCTTTCATCCAGTCAATTTCACGTTAATTTTACTTTTTGTCTTTTTATCACATCTTTTGTTTAAAAAATAGGATTACTTCCGCATCTTTAATGCATATGCAGTCTTCTTGTTCTTAAACAACTTTATAAAACGTTGATTTTCTAGTAATACAAATAAGCTATATGAATTCAGCAAACTTTTCTATTGCTTTATACAAGAAAGTATAGTTTATTATACATGTACTCATTGCATTTAATTTTCTCCCCTTTATAATTTAGTTAAGTTCCTGGAAATAAAAACTTTCAATGACATTTCATATTTCAGAACAAGGCCAGTCATTATAATGTCCGGTGATGACGATGGTCGAGCATACACGTTCGAAGCGTCAAGTGAGGATCCCTCCGATTGGTCTTACGTCAAAACGCCGTTCTGTGACGCCGGTTCTGGTACCGTAGGCGAGATTTCCGCTGCTGACGTCAATGGTGACGGTTATCTAGACGTTTTTGTTCCGTCCTATAGTACAAATGAAGTGTTTGTGTATAGTTATGCACCAGGACAAAACATGGCTACGGTAGTGGGTTAAATGATTAAATAAAGACAGCTATGCTTTCAGAATGACAAAATGGTGCGAACTGTTTGCCAATTATACCCCGCTTTGTAAGTATACTTGCGTGCAAAGCGGGAGATAATTGGCAAACTGTATTTGCACTCTCTTGTCATCCTGAACGCAGGGCCGGTTAAAACAACACATCAAAAAGTTAAAATTTACCTTTCATACGACAGTTATTGCTAGTCTTAGATCGTAAGGTTTACTCATACATGTACTTTCGTAACTGAAGTGAAGGGATTAGGTTCAATTCCTATCATTTGCTTTTTGAATATACCCGATGGACTCAGAGCCTACGTCAGAGCTCATTTTTGAAAATATACTTGTACCTATTCAAACTGTCGTTTATTCGTTTCTTTGACTTTAACATTGTCAAGCGAGTTTTCCCAATGATTTCATTAGGAAACCTCGGTTTACATTGTGAAAGATCATAAGGTCTGAAATGCTGCAGAACTATTGAGGGTCTTCTACCTTAAGACAAGGGAAAGTCCATACAGAAGGGTGCTAAGTTGTCATAGTTTTGTACCCTAACAATTTAAAAAAAAATCTTTTTCATCTTTGAAGTTTAATATCACACAAGCAAAATTGTAAATATTTCTTCATTTCTTTCAGTAATGAATATCCCAAACTGTTATCTCTGGGATATAAAACGAGTTTTGGGGCTAAACTGTATGCACGGATGTTGAAAAAGCACTTCAAAATTGTAATAATTTGTTATTCTCTATGACACTTTCCATTGTAATATATTTTCATTTCATTCAAAATACCCATGTGCAAGTATTTATTTTGTTCTGTGTTTATAAAATATTGTATATATATTAAGTTGTTTTGTTTATAAATTCCAATAACAAAATAAAATTTATTTGAATCTTACATTTGTGTTTGTATGATATTTACAACTTTAGACTCTGTCTACCTAGGGTCGACACTTTGTGCACTTCCCATTTGGTCCCTTTTCGCCAATCAGTCACAAATTATTCATTGGTACATTTAATTACATCGTGAAATTGACATTCATCTTAATCAAAACCATTCTAAATCGCTCACTCAGCGCTCCAATCATTCATTCCAAACACCCACACAAACCATGCAAAAACAATAAAACCCATTGAAAATATAGAATCAACAACGTCATTCAAAATAAATTTTGATGGAGAAAAATCGCGATTTCACTGACATAATTCAAATTGTTAGCGTCTCATAGGTTCTTGGAAATAGGAAGCTATGTATAGAACTTGAATGCATTTTTTTTATTAAAGGGAGGTAATCAATATCACAAATTTTGTTCATCCTGAACAAAATTTGCCATAAAGGATTACCTCCTATTAAATTCACTTAAAACTCGCTCCACACACTCATTCAATTTAATTCCTAAATCATTCCAAAATCATTCACTTTGTCAATTTTACGACGTTGTTAACTCTACAGACTGCCAAGTGAAATCTAGAAAGTTATTCTCTTATTCTATTGTCTCATTTATTGATTTTTGTCTCAAACTTATTACCATTCCGAGCCAAATTATACCAGCATCAGGATATTACAATCCCGAGCCTCGTTTCAAGTTGTCCACGTGATTTCATCGCACATGACCTACACGTGACCTGCGCATGTCAAATAATAATTATAAGTCTGCAAATAAAGAAATGGGTCCAGAAAAACCTCAGGTGGTATACGGGACAGAAGCATCGATCTTCCTAGATCGGAAATGAGATCAGGGTATGGGAAAAATACACAAAAGGCATAATGCACGATTCTAGAATCGCATTTAGGACTAAATTGCACCGGAAGCACAATTCATTGATTAAAGAATGCAATTTGAACACAACTGGAAAGTATAATATGGAATGTTGAAATAGATTCATCAGTATGACCTAGTTTTAACACGAATTTCATACAACCTAATGAAAAGGTGACTGAAAGCTAACGGCCCAAGACAAATAGACTTTTCCCAAAAAACAGTGAAGACTTTCAAATAAACTAAACTAGCCCTACACTCAGGATGACAAAAAAGTGCAAACTTTTTGCAAACTATTCCCCGTTCTGTACGTATACTAGCATGCAAAGCGGGGTGAAATTTGAAAACAAGTTGCACCGTAAATTGCAATCCTTGACGATGGGAAAGATGTAAGTTATTTTTTACGAAATGATCACCACGGAAAACCTTACCATAATTTATTTCTTGATTCTACTTCTCCTATGATAGAGTTTTTTCTTTTTTTTTTTTTTTTTTTTCATTTGTCGTACATGTACATCAGTCGGGAGCCTTCGGCGATACTACAGTTTTTACTTCGTAAATGATAAGGGTGCAGCTGTAAAAGCGTTCCGTTTCCCAGGTAGAAAACATCGCATCAAACGAATGGACGTTCCCGATAAAGTTGACTAGGAGTTAAAACAAAATCAGTTCCAGATTTCAACTGGTCAAGTTATGCTTTGATTAAAAAGTTTTACTGCATGGACAATCGGAAAGCATTCAACAATTTAGATTTTCTTTGGGCGCATTGGCAAAACTTACGTTAGAAGTCATTAGAAGTCGAATCACCTAACAGTTTGAGCGAAAATTATAATACTTACGCCCGGCGCTTTTTATGTCCATTCGACGTGACAGCATGGCTGCGCCTTTTTTTTTTGTTTTTTTTTTGTTTTTTTTTTTTTTTTTTTTTTTTTTTTTGTTGTTTTTTTTTTCCGAGATCTATTCCGTGGTATAGCCGAGGTTTAACGATTGGAACCATTCGGAACATCGCTCGGACTTTTCCTTAACTTGAAAAGTACCTCGGACGTAAGTGTAGTAATTTAGGGTCATTTTTAGGTAAATCGGCTCCTGGTTTTACTCTGGTTAATACGCTTGAAGAAAAGTTTATTCCTTTAATATTTTCCGATCGTCTGTGGAGATCATTTTGGCATGATATAATTTGAAAGCGAAACGCAGTAAAACACTGCGTTTTGTTTTCGAATTATAATATGCTAAATTCTAACCTAACGTTGATTTTTTTTTCTGCAACGTTATCCTTATTTATGTTTGTCACGTCATGTAAACCCACGTGCGATATGACGCGCTTTCATGGCTGCGCCCTTATTATTCCCGAGTTCTATTCTGTAGAATCGCCGAGGGTTCCCGAGTGGATTGGAACATGCCATGAACCAAAGCTTTGGTCCAGTGCTCTTTATAATTTCGGCATAAGTGAAGTTTTTATGGAGTCCCGAAAAGTCGAGAAATCAAATTAGCATACCCGGTATATCTACTGTAGGACAACAAATTTCAATTCATTTGCAATTTAAAAAAATCCGCGAATATAGATGAGATAAAACTCATTAGAGTTTATGCAATTTTAATGATTCTGAATTGGACAGAAATGTTCAAAACATATGAAACTATTCTTATTGTAATTAACATTAATTGTCTCGAATAGAAAGATCTACAGAAACCGTGAACTCTTACCGTAGATTTACAACTCTACACAGTTAAGATAAGCTTATTTACAGTAATGAAATGAGGTGCGTCTCTAACAAGAGCTAGTGACAATGTGATATAAAGAAAGAGAATGTTCCGGAAAGGCGGGAACAGATCCGCACACACGCACACCGATCAGTACTCTCTCATTCTGAATGACATTCGCAGAGAGATTACTGCGTATGCAACGCATACTCACTGTGAATTGACGAGTGTTAGAACTTAAGTAATACAAATCCCATATATAATACATACTAAGTGTTTTGTATGAGAAAATATATCTAACGAGGTTGGGAGAATTGATCAGAGCCTCGACAATTGTCAATATCACAACCGAGTAAGATAAAAAAAATCATACAATACACTAACTACGTATTATATTTATCTTATAACCTCTATTTGTCTTGTTTTCGTCGATCTTTCTAACTGAAATGCACGTTTCTAAAAATAACCGCATTATATCATTGTTCTAAAAAGAACTATGTGATATCATAAGAAATATCATACGGGTTGTTATCATACAGATATTTGTATAGTTATATGATAATTAAGAAAACTGCTTTAATGTTTCTTCGTGTTTTCATGCAGAGTGATAAGGTTTTTAGTTTCATACCTCAATTAAGTCAACAAATACTCTCTTCATCTCTTAAATATAATTGATATCCATCAATGTTGGCGCATTTTGATTGGCTGAAAACTTGCTTTTATTTCTCAATGAATTTAATTTTGATAACGCAGCTATTTTGTAAGCATCCGCAAAAAGTAGTCTCATAAGAAAACTACCCCAATGTTGACAAATCTTAACACGTTTTGTTCATAATATAACTCTCTAAGATATAAAGATAATGTTTTTCGATTGCATAGATGTATGAGACTTAAAACCATATCACACTCATATGTTATGAAGATAACATTTGTTGATTTCATGGATTTATGAAACTAAAAACCTTATCACACTCATGTATGAGTCCGCTTTTCGTATTCATACAGTGTGATAAGGTTTTAGTTTCATACCTCAATGAAATAAACAAATACTCTTTTCATCTCTTAGATATTATTGGTTTCCATCAATGTTCGCGCATTCTGATTGGCTGAAAACTTGCTTTTATTTCTCAATGATATTAATTTTGAAAACGCAGCTATTTTGTAAGCTTCCGTAAAAAGGAGTCATGTAAGAAATCTACCCCAATGTTGACAAATCTTTACATGTTTGGTTCTTCATATTTAATTAAACACCGTAACTACCTGACTACCTTTTGTGTAAAATTGTCCATTCATGTAGCTGTGGTAACGAGTTATTTTTCTACTTTTATACTT
Source organism: Fragum whitleyi (assembly GCA_948146395.1). Taxonomy (NCBI): domain Eukaryota; kingdom Metazoa; phylum Mollusca; class Bivalvia; order Cardiida; family Cardiidae; genus Fragum; species Fragum whitleyi. The sequence goes on along the minus strand of OX411551.1, from coordinate 58,169,946 downwards.
TAGTCCTTTTGACTTCTATATGGACCAACCTTTTCACCAATTACATAAAATTGCGTTTGAATAAAGGATTTCTATGTGGTAAAATATTAATTACAGCTTAATACCATTCCAAACATAATTTTTTGGAAACAAAATGATTTTAAAATAATGATTTTGTCTATCTAGTTAATGATAATATTCTCGCATTTTCTGCTCTTAAACACGAGGGGTGGTGAAGGCTGTTTAGTTGTAAGAAACAAGAGGGCCATAGTGGCCCTTAATCGCTCACCTGAATTAACAATCTTAAAATGTTTTTCTAAGATTTGACCCCATGACCTAGTTTTTGACTCCACTTGACCCAATTTCAAACTTGTCCGAGATTTCATCAAGATAATCATTCTGACCAATTTTCAGGTTGATTGGGCAAAGAATATGGCCTCTAGAGTGTCCACAAGGTTATTCTAAGATTTGACCCCGTGACCTCGTTTTTGACCCCACTTGACCAAATTTGAAACTCTTCCGAGATTTCATCAAGATAATCATTCTGACCAATTTTCAGGTTGATTGGGCTAAAAATATGGCCTCAAGAGTGTCCACAAGGTTTTTCTAAGATTTGACCCCGTGACCTAGTTTTTAACCCCACTTGACCCAATTTCGAACTTGTCCAGGATTTCATCAAGATAATAATGCTGACCAATTTTCAGGTTGATTGGGCTAAAAATATGGCCTCTAGAGTGTCCACAAGGTTTTTCTAAGATTTGACCCCGTGACCTAGTTTTTGACCCCACTTGACCCAATTTCTAACTTGTCTGAGATTTTATCAAGATAATCATTCTGACAAATTTTCAGGTTGATTGGGCTTAAAATATGGCCTCTAAAGTGTCCACAAGGTTTTTTCTAGATTTGACCCCCGTGACCTAGATTTTGACCCCAGTTGACCCAATTTCGAACTTGTCCGAGATTTCATCAAGATAATCATTCTGACCAATTTTCAGGTTGATTGGGCTAAAATAATGGCCTCTAGAGTGTCCACAAGGTTTTTCTAAGATTTGACCCCGTGACCTAGTTTTTGACCCCACTTGACCCAATTCCAAACTTGTCCGGGATATAATCAAGATAATCATTCTGACCAATTTTCAGGTTGATTGGGCTAAAAATATGGCCTCTAGAGTGTCCACAAGGTTTTTCTAAGATTTGACCCCGTGACCTAGTTTTTGACCCCACTTGACCCAATTTCGAACTTGTCCAGGATTTCATCAAGATAATCATTCTGACCAATTTTCAGGTTGATTGGGCTAAAAATATGGCCTCTAGAGTGTCCACAAGGTTTTTCTAAGATTTGACCCCGTGACCTAGTTTTTGACTCCACTTGACCAAATTTCAAACTTGTCCGAGATTTTATCAAGATAATCATTCTGACCAATTTTCAGGTTGATTGGGCTAAAAATATGGCCTCTGGAGTGTCCACAAGGTTTTTCTAAGATTTGACCCCGTGACCTAGTTTTTGACCCCACTTGACCCAATTTCGAACTTGTTCGAGATTTCATCAAGATAATCATTCTGACCAATTTTCAGGTTGATTGGGCCAAAAATATGGCCTCTAGAGCGTCCACAAGGTTTTTCTAAGATTTGACCCTGCGACCTAGTTTCTGACCCCCACTTGACCCAATTTCGAACCTGTTCAAGATTTTATCAAGATAATCAATCTGACCAATTTTCAGGTTGATTGGGCTAAAAATATGGCCTCTAGAGTGTCCACAAGGTAAATGTTGACGATGGACGACGCGCGACGCACGACGCACGACGGACGACGGACATCAAGTAACCCCAAAAGCTCACCTTGAGCACTTCGTGCTCAGGTGAGCTAAAAATAAACAAATAGTAAAAACACGTGGTTTTATAGTAAACATTTGACAGAAGAAATGTCCATTATTCCATATTTGGACAAGCTCATTAGCATATCGACGGTCAGGACATCTTAAACTTAAATATCCCGTGATTTGTACCGTTATTACTCGCCTGCTTATCTTGTTTTCCTCGTGAAAGTCCCAACGACTTCGAAAAATAATCCTTTTTGATTGGTCTAAATAAGGGAATATGGGGTTCATCTCAGAATGGATAAAAAGCTTTTATCAATTATCTGGTTAGAAAGTTTTTGTAACAAATACAAAATACACTTAGATTTGATATCCTAAGGTAGTAAAAACCATACAAAATTAATTTTACAAAGATACTCGTTTTTTTACTAAATTGACCTGCCAAAATTCATACACTTTTGACTCGGCCCCTATGCAAATCAGAGCTATTTTTGGATAGACAATTCGCTGTTCCGTTTATTACAGACACGAGTAGGTAAGAAAGGCAGAAAATTAACATGTAGACGGACGGACAAAATCATTATTACACCTTCAAAAATTCTGAAAAACAAAATTCTTCCTGGTATAGGTTGGAAAAAATGATATGACAAGAAAAAAATACGCTTCATTAATTCGATTCTGAGATTTTCGGCGAAATGTTGGTCCATATAGAAGTCAAACGGACTATACGTAGTCGTAAAGCGTCTGCGAGAATAAAGATTGATTATATGTTTCCCGGCTTACGGTGCGCTTCGCTTGAAAGCCGATAACAAAGAAAACAGGTGCGACGGCTGGCGGAAATTATTCATATATATAGAAATTTACCCATTTCTGGCTTAACGGTCCGAAGAAAAACCTTAATTGGCTTTAAATAATTGTAAATTTAATTTTGAAATTTTTAAGAACAATATAAATACACTTACAAATATAGGAGCTCAATTAATATTTATAGAAATTCATAAACCTTCTATAAATATAAATAAGAAAATACATGATATTTAAAGCGCAATTTTCACTCAGATTACCGGAGCGTGTGTCTCGGACGACACATCTGAACATTGATCGCTGAAAATCCGGCAGATCTGTCCAGTATTTGAGCTGTCCACACGTTTCGTATTCGATGCTCTCGCTGCCTTCGTCGCACGATCGAGCGCCATTCAAAATTGGCCGTCACGATCTCTCATTGGGTGACTGATATGCGCCGTAGGATTTAAATTGTTTCTGCCTTGCTTCTCGGAGGTTTCTAAACTGTGTAGGGAAGTTTGGGGATAACTCGAACAATTTAAGACGCTCCTGTTCGGCATTGCCATGTGTAGGCAATCTGCCATTCTTTTGAATTATTAATTTTTTTTAAACAGTTTAAAAAGTATCTGTAGAAAAAAAGGTGTGCAGTTTATCATGCACTGCAAATATAAAAAAAGGCTCAGTATTTTGTTTGTTTTCGGAGAGATATCAAACTTTTTTGCTTCATACCCCAATAAAAAAAATCTCTGTGTCTTACAGTCCACTGACCCTTAGGGAAAATAAGGAAATTTTCTTATATTTTCAGTAAGGCAATTTTTATGGCCGTATGCTAACACTAAAAGTGGTTGTGTGCTCAAAATTTGCCATATTACACGCCTATTACAATGCAAGAGTTTGATAGACAAAAACAAATTCAAAATCAGAATTAAATTATATCTGAATATAAAAACCAGAATTAAACCGTAGTAAGTTGTATTCATTAACTCACTGTTCTCTATGGGCCACTTAGACAAGAATTTACGAATAACAAGGTCACTTAAAGTAATGGAACCGTAACAGTTCCAACATTTCGTAACTCGTGATCTTTCACAATGTTAAGCGAGGTTTCCTAATGAAATCATTAGGAAACCTCTGTTAACATAGTGAAAGATCATGACTTCCGAAACGTTGCGGATCTATTTCGAGTGCACTTCCTTGGGCCTTCCTGTTAAATACTAACCCTACGTATGACAAAACGCTATCTAGCTATTTAAATAAAATATCCCGCTTTGAATCGCGGGGCATAAATTGTTAATAGATTCACGAACGTTTCCATCATGAACACTGGGCAGTATTTCATATAGATCTATATGCTAAAATACGAAAAAAAAAACTGATTGTAATATAAACTTTCCCCTATTCTACAATATTGTCGACGAAATAGGATGGTTTCTTTTCAAACTGCGTTTTCTTTTTACGGCTACCTACAACCTCCCCCAAATGGAACAGTCTAAACTTAAAATTACCATTTTCAACAAGTGGAATTTTCTAGTCTAGTAAAAGATTTAAGGTAGTGGACCCATAACGGTTCCGCGTGGTCTCGGAAGGAATGAACTTTAAGGGTGTTTAAAAGAGGTTCCTTACGATTTCATAAAGAAACCTCAGTCAACATGAGGAAAGATTCAAAATGTTGCGGAACCATTTTGTGTCTCATACCTTAAACAAATGGTATAGATTTGCCTGCACTATAGCTCAATCGTTTGGACATTCTCCTTTAGATGAGCCCTTGATGCTTACAGTGCAAACAGTTTGCCAATTATATCCCGCTTTGCACGCAAGTGCACGTGGAAAGCGGTATATATTTGGCAAACGGTTTGCACCGTTTTGTCATCCTGAACGCAAGGCATGTTTTATCATCCAAACCGTCAATTATATATCTTATTTACAATGCATACAGGTACATGTAAATCTAATAACAGCCGCATATCTTTATAAAAAAAAGTCAAAGAAATCAAACAAAATTTGTTAAATTCTAGTCTAGTCACATTTTTGCTTTTTTTGTTGTTTTGAACCTTTAAATATTAGTATTTCAGGATTTATGAGTCAATAATTCCTCTTTTTCAATTATTGAGCCTTGAGTACACTAGATTATGTACGATAAATTGGAACTGTACCCGCTTTCGTACTTTCAGGTTTTAAGTCACATCATGGCAGCTGGATCTTACACCTTACACCTTACCAAAAATGTCTGGTATTTCTCTCCTAGGAACTACCTCGATACCCCTTCCAAATTACAGCTGACCCGCGGAATGGTATACAGGGGCCCGTTTTACTAAATCAAAATCACAAACCGTACCTGGTGTTTTCATTCATTATTCAATTCTGCCCTGCAACATCTCATTGGAATCGTTTTTAGAAGACGGTTACAATAAGATGATGCATGGCAGAACTAAATAGTACTGTAGAACCAACTTTAATTATTGACTTACGCAAAAAATGATCGTAAGATGTTTAGTAAAACAGGCCACATAAGATCGAACCTATGACGCAAAGATTTGGACTACCAACTGCGGCTATGTTGTGTTTGTAGTTTTGTTTAAGGATGAAAAAAATATTCATTCCCACACGAAAACAAAAAGAAAAAAAGAAGAAATTATTAAATAACTGAAAGAGTTTGATAACCTTAATGCAATCTTTGAATATGTTTTTAGTCGCCCATTGACGTTTGTTTTTTTTTTTTTTTTTTTTTTTGAGAAAAAAGTTTAATTCACATTATATCACTCAGTCCCGTTAAAATCTGTTTCCAAACCCTAAATTAATAATTCATTCGAACATCCTTTTCATGTATAGATGCTCATAGTCTAGTCGCGTTCATAAACAAACATTGCGTTTATAAAAGGAAGCGTAAATCATTCAGTTCAATACATTTTCAAATTTTTATATCTCAAACATCCGTGGGAAAATACCTTTACAAGGCAAATTCCCACATCGCTGACTGGGATAAAACCATCTGTCGCATGTAAACCAACAAAAACAATATGGTTTTTGCATACCCATTCATTGTATGCAATAGTAAGATGTCTACATTCATGTCTGAAAAAGTTCAACCTGTGTTGTTGGTTCTCATTTGTGGAGTCGATCCACAACACAGAAACTGGTTAACAGATTTTCAATTGATTGTTTTATTGAATGGAGTTTTAACACCGCTTTCAACATTTTTTTTCAGTTATATCGCGGCGGCTTGAGCACTTTACAATGGATTCCTGGTATTTCTCACCAGTACAACCATCACATCCTTCCTAGCCTCCAGCTGCTATCCCACATAGGTCTACGATTATCAACCCATTAGTGAGAGACAAAATTCAGTAAAAGAATGAATGCCACCATAGATATTTTGAAATGTTTGAACGTAAAATTCATATAAACTACTGAATAATCCGCTCTTATCGAAACAGCAAATACTTGGATATACAATATTTTAGATAAAAAATTACAGAAGTACAACAATTAACCCTGTGCTGTTGGTAGTCATTTGAATAGTATCCTCGGAATTATTCCAATGAGTACCAACAATACAGAGTTTCGTAATAAATAATAGAATATTCTATTAACACCTCCATCCCATTGAGTTCGTCGACAGGATGCTTAGCCATGCGTTCAGGATTACAATACGGTGAAAACAGTATTCCAGTTATTCCCCGCTTTGCACGCAAGTGAACGTGCAAAGCGGGGTATAATTGGAAATACATGTATTTTACACCGTTTTGTCATCATGAACGCAGGTCAGATTCAAACCTTAATAAATTGAAATTTGTGTTTCGATCGCCGGGCCGAAAAACTAAATATTTTCGAATGGACACTTCAAGTATCAGGTTGCCAAATTTGAGCTCATAGAATTGATCCTCAGGCGTAACACTTATACATTCTCTTCGATATTTTGCATATGAGTGGAAAATAGTAAACCTATGTTGTTGGATGATGTTGTTGTACAATTAAAAACATCATAAAATTGAAAAGTTGAATATTTTCGAATGAAATGAAATGAGCGCGAGTGACGAATTTGAGGGACATTAAAAGCGATGTTGTTACATTTCCTTTATAAAATTTGCGTTCTTGTGTGTTTGGGTATCTTCATGGACCATTTAGACGCTCAAGTTTAACCCCTCTCCAGACGATAAAATCGAGTAAATATTATATCGGTTCTAATACAATGTCGATTTTTTTTAAAAAAGATTTCGAAACGTTTTGAACGGCTTTGAACGTTTTTGTATGGTTTGAGTGAGCGTTTGAAATGAACGAATGGAGCGCTGATCAAGCGATTAGGATTGGTTTTGAGGCAACTGTCAACTTTACGACGTTCCTAACTGCGGTACTGGATCGATGTTTATATGCTCCAGCCAGCCGCATTTCTAAAATGTTTCCCTGCTTTGCATATTCACAGATTGCATTTAGATTTTCAAACTCGTTCAGTTTTTTTTTAATAATTTCTTCTTTTGTTTTCTTTTTGTTTTCGTGTGGGCATGAATATTTTTTTCAGCCTTAAACAAAACTACAAACACAACATAGCCGCAGTTGGTAGTCCAAATCTTTGCGTCATAGGTTCGATCTTATGTGGCCTGTTTAATTAAACATTTTACGATCATTTTTGCGCAGGTCAATAATTAAAGTTGGTTCTACAGTAGTATTTACATATAGAATTCTGCCATGCATCATCTTATTGTAACCGTCTTCTAAAAACGATTCCAATGAGATGTTGCAGGGCAGAATTGAATAATGAATGAAAACACCAGGTACGGTTTGTGATCATTTTTTTGATTGACGATTATTTTTTTCGTAGTCACAAAGTTTCGCATCCTGAACATTCGGCTGTATCGTTGAAAAACCCAATAGGCACTCTTAATTAACGCCGTTTTTGGGGCGTCGCTCCTATCCATCGGGTAATGTTCTACGGTTGAGTACACTAACACTGTGCTGTAACTAAATCTTCATCCTGTTTCCCGTCCCTGATGAAACTGTGCGGGCTAAACAAGGTTTTAAAGTTTTTATTTACTTTTCGCTTTCATTGTAAGTTTTGGATTATCTTAATAGATTTGTTTTGTTTGGGGTTAAATGCCGCTCTCAACAATCTTTCAGTTATGTCACGGCGGCTGGAGCACCTAACAATGGATTCCAGGAATGTTTCACACCAGTACCATCGTCACAACTTTTCCTAACCTCTAGCTGCTATCCCACATAGGTCACACCCGGGACCTCTAGATTGACAGTCATAACTTATGACTATAGTTATTTTTTTGAGAACGTGAAACTCGTTTATTGGAAAGCCTTTTTTTTCAAGAAAGAGTACATATTCACATATCCATTCAATTTTCCTATTAGATATGTACTGTTTTTTTTTTTTTCTAAAAAAATGTTTCTTGAATGTATGGTAGTTTTGCTTAAATCGAAAAAAAATGCAGTTCATATCTGGTTTACATTTGGGAAATCTGTAAACATGTCAACATTGAACCATTTACAAATAAGTCACTAATATTACTGTGTCGCCTAAACAATTATTAAAATGCTTTAAGTCAGTGGATCCGTATTAGTTCCAAAACCTTTCGGAACTCACGATCTTTCACAATGTCAACCGAGGTTTCCTAATGAAATCATTCGGGAACCTCCGTTGACACTGATAAAGTTCATGGCTTCGAAAACGTTCCGAAGCCATTGCGGGACCAATACCTTTTAGAGCGCAAACCGAGATTCGAATCTAAGCTTCAAAAACATAACTGAAATAAACCTGCGGAAATGAAAAAGAAGAGATCACTGCTAAATGATCTTCCAGTAAAACTGAGCCGCAACGAGTCCCTCGTTTTAAATGTGTCAAAGAAAAATTGATTAATTCAGAATTTATCGGTTTATTATACCACCGTTTAGATTCCATTATAAAGTCGCGTGTCATTCGTCCCCCGGAGCGTTCATGAAAATGTTCCACGCTAGAGTGACAGTTCTTGAGAACGATCCGCGCCATCTGTGCAACCAAGATGACACTGCGTGCCAATAACTGAAACCCTTCACTTTATTTAAAAATACTTTAAAGAATATGGAAATATAGCTGTATTCAAAAAAGAAAATACACTCTTGATAGATTTGGAAAACATAACATTTATAATGGCAAAAAAAGAGAATATAACACGGAGTAGAAACAAAAACAACAACAAAAAAAACCTTCGTCATAATTGGAATATAAAAATAAAAAAAAAAATAGTCAATTAAGGTCTAGAACACCAATAATTGCATTTATTATAAGCTTCTCTGATTTCTTTCTCTTTCTACACCCCGTAATGTTCAAGCGGGGGCATATTATTTAATCCGGATATCCGTCATTTTGTCCGTTTGTTCGTCTATCTGCAATATTTAACCAAAAATACTTAACATCGTCAATGAAACAGGTAATATTAAAGGTACATGATAATAAATCTCTACAAAAGGCATATTTTGATACCAAAGGTAATTACATCTGGCAAGGTCAATGTCATCATTCTGGGTCAACATTCTTCCTGGCTTTACTCCACATTTGTAAATACCTTTAAGTCTGTTTAACGTACAATAAGATTCGATAGCATAGTGCGAAACAGTAGTAACTGCCTATTAACATATAGGCAGTTACAACTGTTTCGCGCTGAGCTATCGATTTATTCAACATAATGTTTTGTCGCAAAAAAACATATGTTGATACGGTTTACAAGTTCAGTTTACAAGATAAAGATAATTTTCATTAAGAAATCAACCAAAAATACTTTCAATTTCAAAGAATTCTGAGAGTTCGGTAAAAGAGGTTTATGGTTTAAAAAGTGTCTTTCTTTTTTTTTTCTTTTTTTTCTGGCTTTTTTCCAGTTTCGTCGGGCGTTATTAAGTGAATTCTGATGGTCTGGGGGAAAAGGTCCTTGCCTAAACGAAACAAACCGTTGACAGAGATACTCTTATTCTACTTGTGTAAAAGTTACTCCATAAGAAATCCGTCTATCTTTTTTCTGCTATTAGAACTGAAGAGTCTATTTTTTCTCTTTTCATTGATGGATGCAACCTAAAAATCCAACATGCCCTCTTTTGAATCAGCCACACGTATTCAACCAGTGTGATGATTATTATTATCATATATATTACAATTTCATTAAAAATATATTTTCTGGAGTAATATTACGTAAGTATAGCTATCTTTCTTTCGCGTTAGTATAGTTATCTTTCTTTCGTAAACGAAGCTATTAAATGACATTTGAATACTGTATTGAAGCCCTATCGAACTACAATGAGTAAAGGGCATTCTCGTGGGTTAGCGTGACATCACCGTCCTAACATGGCAGCACGCGTTCCAATATTCCGCAGACGACACCTTTCAGTAACAGCAGACGAACAATTTTACCCGCTCGAATGCCACCTGTTTTCTCCCAGAAACGACCGACATCTTGTTATTCTTCACATCCGTTACCATTTATGGAATAAAATTATCATTTCGTGTCTGATCCAATAGATTAAAGGGAAAAAAAGATAATTCGGACAATTTTGATAAAATGGAAATGGTCATTGTAAAATAGAAGGTTGTCCACCACATATACCTAGATAGTTACATTTTTTGAAATCTAATGTCTTCGGGAAAATGTCAAACACTATTTGAAAAGATTCTTATGAATGGATTTTAAAATAAATGACAGAAATGCCTTTTCACGGATGAAAATAAAACATGTACTTTGAAAACAACACGAAAGAACTATATATTATGCTGTTACGCTCGTCAACGGTGTCCCGCAAAAGCGGCGCTATCCTATATCTCGTCATTAAGTATACATGTACTTGATAACTTTATTTACCAGGGGCCCGTTTTATCAAATTCTTACGAAAAAAATATTCGTAAGTCAAAATCACAAATCGTACCGGGTGTTTTCATGTATTGTTAGATTATGCCTTGCAATACTTCAGAAGACGATTCCAATGAGATGATGCATGGAAGAATTCCCTAACAAGTTACTAATAAAGCAAAAAAAATAACGTAAGATGTTCAGTAAAACAGAACCCTTGTAGGGCGTGACTTAGTCTATATGTCTTTTATAACAAAACAGATTAGAACAGAACAAAACAGGACATTTAATAGATATGTCGAAGCACATAGTTAAAAATTCAATACTTAACATAAATTATCTTACTGAGGTCGCGTTAATGGTATCAAACGTTTGCGAACGTTTAGAAAGGACAATCCACTTTACATGAAGATATGCATGCAAAGCGGGCTACCAATTTTTGCAACGGTTCACGAACGCTTTCATTCTGAACGCAGGGCTGGCACGAAAATTCGAAGAAAATGTTGATTTTTTTCATGTCAAAACTGCTTAGAACCTTATTCATTAAATGTTTAGTTTTTTTTATATCAAGGTGTCTTTCTTTTAACTTGCTGAAAAAAGTTTAATCCTGAATGCAATAAATTTTGATTACGCTTTTGTTTTGTGATTTTTGGCTCTAAGTAGTCCCAAAGTAAATCTATTCTGTCTCAAAATGGAGATTTATAATACATACTTAGTGTTATGTATGAATAAAAATATCTAACGAGATTGGCAGAATTGATAATTGTCGAGGCTCTGCCTAGACAATTATTAATTCTCACAACAGAGTTAGCTATTTTTTCAAACAATACATTAAGTACGTATTTTATTTATCGTCTACCCTCTTTTTGTCGTGTTTTCGTCCATTTTTCTAACTGAAATGCACGTTTCTATATATAATCGCATTATATCTTTGTTCTAAAAATAACTATGTTATATCATGAAAAATATCATACGGGATGTTATCACACGGATATTGGTATAGTTATAGAATAAAAAGCTTTACATTTTTGCTTCACAAATCTCTGTATTTTACCAAAAGATATGAAAACTTATATTTCTTTAATTCAATGATATATGAAACAAAACAATACAAATTTTCACATTGTGATTAGGCTTCTAGTTTCATGATTCCGTGGATTGAAAATGCTCTTCGACTCTTATTAACAACTGGACCCGTAATAGTTCTGATATGTTTCGGAAGTCATGAACTTCAACGGTGTAAACTAAACTGAGGTTTCCAACTGCCTTCATAAGGAAACCTCGGCCAACATTGTGAAAGATCATAAGTTCCGAGATGTCGCTGAACTATTGCGGGTCCTCTACCCAAAATAGTAAAAATGTTAATTTATGATTAGTCAAATGATCTTTTTGTTTCCCGAACTACCATTAACCTGTTGATATCTACAGTAAAGAATAATGTGAATTTGTCAAGTTGAATGATTTTGGAATGATGTCGGAATGATTGTGTGGAACGAGTTTTGAATGAAATTAAGGCAGATAATTTAATATCGCTAATTAGCCATTTTATTTCTTCCCATGAAAAGAAAATCTACGTACTTTCCAATTTTTGAGTCTTCCATACCATTCAGTCGCTTTATAATTGTCAGTGGCGGATCCAGGATTTCTATAAAGGGGGTTCGAACATACATAGAGGGGGTTCGTTTTCTTAGTCTTAAACAATTTTAACCCTTATCCTGCTGAATTTATGTATATTTGAACAAGTTTCCTATTTTCTTTACATATCAACTAATATGCAACACAGACAGTATTGACTAAGGTCAGACTGCGCAACTTTGCAGACTGATCCTTGTCTATACTGTATCCTATCCAACAGGAATATTTCGTGAACAGCAGGAGAAGGGTAAATTGAAAAAAAAAATATGATTCTGGATCCGTCACTGAATTGTCGACGTCAAAAAATTGGGAATGAATTTGATCGAGTTCAATGAAATGTTTAAACGTTTGAAATGTTTCGAATCGGTTTTGGGGTTTTTTGTTTGTTTGCTTGCTTTGTTTTGATCGAGGTTAAAGTCATCTTACTGAACAATTCGTAGAAAAAGAATGTCAGAGTTGCAATTTCTACTTTTTTCTACTCTTTACGATGTTTTATAAAACTTATTTTAACTTTCCATGCTGTTAATTAAGTCTCTAAAATACAAAAATGTAATCAAAATTACCAACGCCTTAAGTTACGGAACTGATTTTAAAGCGTTTAAATTTAAGGCCGTTTTCTCACGTATCGGTTATGAATGGATATTTTCATTCACAAAAATCGACGTGCTATTTTCGGTATTTTTCATACGCCTTCCAAATGTCGCACCTAAAGACCACATGCGCGTAACAAAAACTATGAATGAAAGATTTTCAAAATAATGAATGGGTTTTGAGGTAAAACGCACCATTCGTCTCTATTTTTAGTTCTTAATTGATATCCTTTTTTATAATCATTAATTTGATATGAATAGGTGGTCGAAAAGCATATCCGATTGCGCAATCCCCAGACCGTTTTGCAGCTGACAGAAGTTGTCGTTTTTCATTCACAAAAACATTAATCAAAGCACATTAAGTACTGCAATCAGGTGTTCTTGTTGTATAGTACCTTATTGAAAGATATCCGTATGAATGAGATATTTCAGTCAGTGTATTTTCATTCATTAAAATTGACAAAAACATGGAAAAGCAAACCCATTCTGTCAAAGACAGCATTGATATAATTCGATACTTGCCAAATGACGAGGTTCACAAACAAATTGTCCCTGTAAAATCAGTATTTTCAAATTTCTAATGTAAAATACTTGTCTAAGAAAATATTAATTTTCTAACTACATGTACCGTGAAAATTATGTTTCCTGGCAACTTTGACTGATGTTATCTAATTTGCAATGGTATGGACAGCAACAGTTTTAGAGGGTAAGATAATTGGTTCATTTTTGACTACACTCTAACAAATACATGTAGTCGAACTGCAACTTTGTTTTGTTTAAAATTTGAGAACTGAAATTGGTAGAAGTCAAAATGTGTTAAAATCATTTTGAGAGGCACTTTAATTTAATTCGAGTCGACAAAATTTGAGGAAAGCAAAGAATTGGAATGGCATTCAAGGGTACCCCCCCCCCTTCGATTTTTGAAATTAACATTGGCGGCTGGAGTATGTCTAACATCTAATTTTTTTGTAAGAAATGCCAAAAAAAAATTTCTGCAATAATTTGATATCTGTAATGAATAACGAATATAAAATTTGTCATTTTTTGTTCAGTTCTCGAGTATTTTTGAGTCCGAAATTTTTGAATTCCCCTATAATGCGCAATTTTGTTGCTTTTGTAAAAGAAGGTTCTTGTGTTGTACCGATCGCTATAGAAAACCATGAAAAAGTCGAATTATTTTTTTAAAAAGTCGACTTATTTTTTTCTTTCGGTAGATGCTATATTGAACGACTATCCACTTAGAAATAAAAGTTATATGATCAAATGACTACAGGTATGTAAAAACGTGGTAAATACAAGGTTGCTGTTTAGAAGTTCGTTTCAGTGTATATCCAATAATGTGTGTATTTCAGTTTAATTATCGTCGCTACCGTAGCGCATGTCCATATGAGCGACGCAACAAGAGGACGGTAAGTTGTTATATAGAGCAAGGATACATGACGAAACTACTGCTGAGATCCGCCATGGTTCTTTAACGTGCTCGGTGTAAAGCACCGTCTCACGGGGCCTCGGTTTAACGTCTCATCCGAAAGACAATTAGTTTTGTTGGTGTACCAGCCCGGGAATCGAACCCACGCGGTCGAACTTCAATGGTTTTGAAGTCCGGTGCTCTACCAACTGAGCTTATCGAGCTAGTATATATCCAATGATTTCATATTCTATCATTTTAAAGGCTTTCGAAAGCCGTTTTGTGTTGACAAATGCCTTTCCTTGCTTATACGTTTTATTCATCACAATCTCATGAACCAAACATACCGAAGAGCGGAAAAAGGGCTAGCAAAAAAAGGGTTATGAAAAAGTAATTCACAACGAGATTATGTACCCAAACCGGTATTAAATGAAATCTTTGTAAAATAAATACAGATTGAAACTTCGACAGCTGGCGTTTTTAACTTACCCTTAACATGTAAAGGCATGCCTCCTATTACACAAGTGATTTAGAGAATGTCAATGGTTGTTTTGGAAAAAGAAACTATATGAGCCTGTGCATGACACTTCCAACAATTTGAAACGTTCTCGAAATGCAAAGACTAAGTAGCATTGACAGCCACATATTGTAAATATAATATTGCCTAATGGTCTACAGATACTTTGAGATCTATCTATCTACTAACGCATAGTGAAGACTCTGGTCAGACTGTGCGGATGCACAGGCTGATAAGAGTCTTTGTGCTGTGCATATTTGAAACTATTGGAAATCTCACGCATGGGCTTATATTATATCAAGATTTTATTCAGTATGTCTAAAAGAGCTACAGATAGAGGGGGTATTTTCGATTTCAAATTATCTTTTTTCAACCATACTTGCACACACCCAATTTTGGATACTCATTTGAATCGTCTCGATAAGACGCTTCGAATGACTATCAACAACAAAGGGTTTCATTGAGAATTGAAGATTTTAAACTGACATTACCCCCTCTGATAACTTTGGGAGGGGGGTAAATCTTTAAATTATTCAAAAAGTTTGAACACTGATTGTTATGTTGAAGCTTTTTGGGGGCTGGATCCAAAATCTATTTCAATTTAAGGCATAAAGCGTGATAACCTTTGCTACAGTGGTCAGATATTTAGCCACACTTTGGAAGTGTAATATAATTGAACTTAAATGGATGCGTCGATGTTCAGACTTTCTGTTTTGGCTATCGTTTTGGTTATTCTAAAACCTCGTGACTACAGCTTGATAAAAATTGTGGCTGCATGTTACTTTTAGAACTGCACGAACACTGAATTTATCAGTTAGTTAAGTTTTTTTTTTCATTCTGCTCCCTTCTCGATAACTTTTCTTTTCGTTTCGGATTAGCTTTCAGATTCAGGGGACTGCAAATAATGCATCCGTCTGTGTGTCTGTATTTTTAAAATAATTGCATCTTTCCCGCCTACCTTTTCCCTTCTTTTACCCTAGTCTCAACTATGTATATTTTCTATCCATTATCATGATTTGTCTGCTTATCAGCTATCTTCCATCCTTCCTCTATAATATTCATACTTATGTGCACTTGTCGTAAATATATGTGAAATCTTGTTTGTTTGCTCTCAAATTCATGTAATTTTTTCTATTTCATAAATTTTTAACTATGAAATAAACAAACAATTAAAATAATGCTCAAAAACACATCAAACATACTATAGACGTAGAACGGTCTTGCCTACAGCTAGTAGCATCGTGAAATTGACAATCAATCCGATCAAAATCATTCTAAATCGATCACTCAGTCCTCAGTCCATTCATTCAAAACACTCATTCAAATCGATCAAAAACGCTCAAAAATCATTTGAAAACATTTCGAAATTGTTCAAGACGACCAACATCTTATTAAAATCGATCAAATTATTCTACGATTTTATTGGCTGGTGTTGATTATAGAGAGTCTGATTGGTCCATGAAGACACAAAATCATTAAAGTACGTATATTTGATTTAAGGGAGGTAATAAATATCGATAATATTGTTCATCTTGAACAAAAATTAGCGATATTGGATTACCTTCCTTAAATCTCATTAAAAAAAACTCGCTCCACATACATGTACTCATTAAATTATATTCCAAAATTGTCATTCAAAAGTCATTTATCTTGTCAATTTCATGATGATGTTACCAACAAATATATATTCTATCTAATTTGTATCGAAATCATTTTAGGTAAAGGATAGGATAAATCATATACCGTTTTAAGGAGACTCCCAAAACGACACCCTTTACTTTACTTTCAAAACCTGTGCGTCAATCAAATATTCGGTAGAAATGCTATTTTTATCATACCTCTTATAAAAAAATGATAACCATTTACAGGTTGCAAGAAAGTTTTATTTGGCTTTTTTCTCAGCATCTTAAAAAGAGATCAATCTGTAGTTTGAGATTTCACGAGTTTCAAGAGATAAGAATCTCTCGAAAATTAACATACCTTACTTTCGCTATTTAAAGGAAAGTTAATGGGCCCTTAAATACCTAATACAGCTTGCGAATTATTAACGCCACTGTTGTCCCTGGGAAAATGGACTAAACGGTGGAAAAATAAAACTTGTGTGTTGCTACAGTTTGTAACATCGGGAAATTGGCATTCACCTCGATCTAAAACATTCTAGATCGCTCACTCAGTGCTCCATTCGTTCATTCGAAACACTCACTCCAATCACTCTAAAACGCTCCGAAGTCGTTCAAAATAATTTGAAATCGTTCAAAACGACCGACATTTCATTGAAATTTATCGAATTATTTCACGATTTTTTTTATTGGCGATGAATTCATAGTACATTTAGACACACACTAGAAAAGAACGTATCTTTTCCAAAAATGCCCCCAACTTCGTTCAACTTGTATTAACTCCCTTAAATTTCACTCAAGACTTCCTCCACCCACTCGTTCAATATTAATCCTAAAACATTCAACTTGTCAATTACACGATGTTGTTAGCTGTATGTCAAATAAAAAGAAGTAATATTGAAAAGAATATAGTTTTGTGCTAGAATTACTTTTCAATTACCGTTGGCCTCGGTAATTTTGTTTTCTCTGGGGACGTTATAGTCCGTTTGACTTCTATATGGACCAACATTTCGCTGAAAATCTCATAAATTAATTAATGAAACGCATATTTTTCTTGTCATATCATTTTTTCCAGCTAATACCATGACGAATTTTGTTTTTCAGAATTTTTGAATGTAAAATAATGATTTTGTCCGTCCGTCTACATGTTAACTTTCAGCATTTCATACCTACTTGTTACTGTATTAAACGGAACAGCGAATTGTATAACCAAAAAAAGTACTGATTTGCATAGGGGCCGAGTCAAAAGAGTAAGAGTTTAAGTGAATTGTTTTAGTATAAAATCGAGTTTTTCAATATAATTTAGTTTGTCTAAGATTTTTGCTACCGTTGGATATCAAATATGTGTATATCCTCTCTTTCTTCAGAAACTGTTTGACCAGATAATTGATTATTGATTTTATTCATTCTGAGATGAACCCTATATTTACATGTTAAGACCAATCAAAAAGCATTATTAAACGCAGTAGTTGGGAATTTCACGAGGAAAACTTGATGAAAAGGCGAGTGCTAACGGTAAAAATCACGTGCTATTTAAGTTGAGATGACATGACCATCGATATGCTAATTAGCATGTCCAAATAAGGAATAGTGGACATTTCATCTGTCAGAAGTTTAGTATAAAACCACGTGTTTTTACTATATATGTTGACATTTTCTTACTTTTGAACAGCCTCCATCACCCCTCGTGTTTAAGAACGGATAATGCGAAAATATTAACATTAACTAGATAGACAAATCATTATTTTGAAAACATTTTATTTTCAAAAAATATTTTTTTTGAATGGTATTAAGCTGAAATTAGGATTTTACTACATACAAATCCTTTATTCAAACGCAATTTTATGTAATTGATGAAAGGGTTGGTCCATATAGAAGTCAAACGATCCCTACCTCCATTCGAAAAAAATAAAACGTTTACCAATTCATTTAATCTAAAAGCTAAATTAGACCACCGGTTCGGTTCCTATGGTGAGAATTTTCGAATTTTGAAGTTATTATTTGTAATATTTAATTTTAGCTTTGTTCAATCAAATAAGTGTTTCCTTTAAATTTGATTAATCATTAATACATTTGTCTAAGAACTTTTTTATAACCCTCGTATATTCATTTGTACGTTTAAAGATTCTATACCATTTGTTATTAAGGAAACGTAAATTTTACTTGCAAGCAGATTGCTTAGTACTTTGTACAGGCAAAGGCGCGACTTTGGTTGCTTACGGCAGCCATATAATCCAGGCATGCGAGCACGTCATTTGGTATGCGAAATGGGTCACACGCCACTGTGACATGCGCACTGCAATTAAAACAAAGATGGCGAGCGCATCAATTTAACGCTTCCTTAACATGACGTTTGACACAAGGTTGGCTTCATGCAGCCTGCTTGTAAGACCTACTCAATCATTTCCAATAGCCGAACGAAAATCGATCACGGATAATTTAGATCCCTCATTATTTGGTCACCGAGTCGCTTTTGGCAGAAAGTCACGTGACTGATGCTGCTGGTCACGTGATATCTCGCTTTGATTTTCTGAGATTTGATAGAAGATACTGGTAGATGATTAATAAATCTAGTAATTATCGATATTTCCCGTTTTGTGAGTTTTTTTTTTTACCGATAATGATGTCGCGGGATGCCATAAATAGCAATGATTGAAAGGTATTCTAACATCAAAGGCTGCAAATAATATTGTTTCTCTCTGTATAATAAACATAAATAAGATAAATATAAAGGAATATTTTGGCTCCGAAAAAAGTTGACTTTATTCATTCCCCGTTAAATCTTATCTACCATTTTCCAAAAAAAAAAAAATCCATTTAAGATCGTGTTATAGATTGATCGATTTTTTCACCTTTTTGAACTTTGCGGCTTCTAGTCGTTCTTATCTTATAAAGTACATTTTATCAGATACATCATTTTTTATCAAATTTAAGTCAATGTAATAGAATTTTAATTATAGTTTCAGTAATTTATGCATAATTTTCATTTGGGAAATATTTTAGTTATGTAAAAATATTCTAGTTCTACTTTTAATATGTTTTTTAACGATATGGGTAGTGAAGCATACATTTGACAACATTTTGCAATTAACATAGTGTTTGATTTTGAAAGGAAATTATATGAGTCCGACGTGTGAGTTTTGAGTGGAAATAAAGGAAGGTAATCCAATATTTCTATATACAAGTTCAAGTTTTATTTGATTATTCCAGAAGGCCATAAGACCCATGTGGCATACAAATACATAATATAGCAACAGTGAACATGGATTTTATAAAAATGCAACACATAAATAGCGTTTCAATTACTTTTGACAGAGCCGATTAACCCTTATTATGTTAAATCAAACATCCGTTTCAAATAAATTGCAAATATTCGTGACTCTTCGACCACCCTAGCTAAAACTTTTCACTCTTTGAGTACAAAGCAGACAAAGTAGGCCAAGATCCGATCTCACGTATGTGTGGAAACATCTTGGTCTATATTGACTGCCAAGGCATGTATATGTAGTGAACAGTATGATGGAGGTAATAGTGTTTCTTCAAAGAAAATCGTTTAGACTAGAGCTTTGAAATAAGGTGAAGTGCACATCCGTTGAAGCCCATACACACTCTGTATATGCACTTACAATAGCCATGCACTAACCAAAATATAATAAAAGATTTAAAGAAACATGATTCTAATTTCCCCTCTATATTGTCTCCCTTGTAAGAAACGAAAATACAAGAAATAAGACAAAAGGGTTGCATTAATGATATATGTTTGAGTTTGGTATTGATGCGGAATACTATTAATAATTCAGTTAAAAATATATATCAATGACGTAGAATGGATAAATTTGTTAACATTTTTATAATGTAGAATTGGATATTGAGAAAAAATTAAAAGACATATTCGAACGCATTTATACATTGAGTATGATATTTTAGCCCACTTGTTACCAATGCACATAACAATGTTATTGAATTAGGGTGTACAAAAGATTGAACATTTAATTATTTGAGAATAAAAGTGTATCTCTAATTTCAAAAGCCTTGGTAATGATGAACTGAGGTTAATAAGAAGTTTTTTATTGTCGGACGTCATAAGTAGAATAAGCTTATGCATATTTGGTCTTTCTCTGTAATACCGGTTCAAATACAGTTTTCTAATATCTGAGTAAAGTGGGCATTCCATTATAAAATGAAATTCGTCCTCTAAAACGTTACAATTTAAACATTTGCGCTCATCTATAGGTAAAGATAAAGGTTTAGACCACCTTCCGGTTTCGATTGCTAGCCTATGAGATGACATACGTAGCCGGGAAATAGCTTCGCGGAATTTGCAAACCTTAACAATGTCTAAATACGGCTGGAAACGAAAGTTGCAAAAAGATCGGTAAAAAAGAGCTCTACTTGAATCGTTGATTCGGCTATTCCAATCTTGAATAAATTGGTCTTTAACTCTTTGCTTAACAACTAAAAGAAATGCCTTTACATCTCCAACCCCCTGTGTATGCCATGCTTCACCAAATCCTAGAGTAAATAGGGAATTTCTCAATAGAGAGCACCAGTTTATTATATTTCCGTTACGCTCAATGTCAGATTTTAAAAGAAGATATACTTGTTTAATATACATTGTTTCACTTGATTGTACGACCTTTAACCAATATCTTATTATATTTAGGATCCTGAGCTTTTGCATGGGTAATCTATTCAATTCTCCATAAACAAAATCATTTTGCGTAGATTTTTTGGATTATTGACTGATTTGAAATACTGTTCAAAATCATTCAGGGGTACCGTGGATCCTTTTATACTAGCAGATTGTTTTAGCATTTTCCAATACAATTTGGCATTATTATATCTGGCTTTTACAAGTTCTGACGTTTTAACTTTGTCGTATTTGCATCTTCTAACACATGATTTTATTCAGACCTAGCTTTTGTCATATTCTCACGATTAGTACATGATTTATCATTTCTGTACACATTCAGAGATTTATAAAAAACTCGTCTCTTAACATCACATTCATCATTAAACCAAGAATTGTGTTCAAATGTTTCGATTTCTGAAATTATTTTTACATTGCGTTTAAACATTGGGGATACAGTTTTCTCAATAATTTGACAAAAATCATCTATGCAACTGTCAATATCAGTCTTATTATGTGAATTGCTTACATTTTCATCTAGTCTATTTAATAGAGATATACATCCATCAGATGAAAGTTTATCCGTATACCTATCTTTATATTCAGGATGAACAAAATAAGCAATATTTATGACCCCCCCCTTTAATAAAATAAATTTACAAATGCAATAAATAGCTTCTGATTTCTTCAAGAACAAATCCGACACTTACAATTTCAATTATGCCATTGAAGTCGCGTTTTTTTTTTTTTGTTTTGTTTTCTATCTATAATAAATTCGAATGTAGTTGCTGATTTTATCTTTTTAAGGTAGAAAGTGCATAATGAAGGTTATCAACATCGGGCAATGTCGGTGAATTCCGGTCAACTCCGTAATATAATCGCAGTATTTTTTTCATATTGAATTATGGAACGTGTTACTGTATGTACTCTTAAGAATAACTATTTAAATTTGTTTTGGGTACCTTTGTATTACACTGCCACCACCTAAAGTGATTTTGGAGCGTTTTTGAATGGTTTGAGTGAGTGTTCTGAATGAATGAATGGAGCGCTGTGTGGGCGACTAAGAATGGTTTTGAGTGAGATGAATATCAATTCCACAATGTTGTAAAGTATAGGTACGAAATACAAATACTATAAATAGCTCCTATTTTCTTCAAGAATCAATCAGACACTAAAAATTTTAATTTTTCCAGTGAAGTCGCGATTTTTTTCTATTTACATTTTATTTTGAATGTTGTTGTTGTTGATCTTATCTTTTTAAGTGATTTTGGAGCGTATTTAAATGGTTCGAGTGAGTGTTTGGAATGAATGACTGAATGAATGAAGCACTACGTGAGCGTTTTAGAATTGTTTTGATTGAGATGATTATCAATTTCACAATGTTGTAACTGTAACTCTCGTCATACTGGGCGGCTCAAAGATGTGGTGAAAAATGCCTTGATTTTGAATCCCGCTTCGACTTAAATTTTGTTATCTGCTGGACAAAAGAGTTTGACAAATTTCAGAGAAAAATCAAAAGAAGTTTTAAATTTCTTTTTATGTTATTGTTGCCATTTTAGGGAACGTTTGGTTGATTATTAGAGGTACCTCGGGAGTTAGCTCTAAAGAAAGCATTGTTAGAAAAGAAGGAATTGGTTGCAACCTCGTCTATCTTCTGATTGATAAAACGTCTAAAATTTTGTCATTAAGCAACGATAGCTACTGAAATATCATAAGGAAAAAAGATTGTTTTATTAAGTGCCTCTCATTAAAATTGCAAAATCTTAACTTTTTACATTTCAATGACCTTTGAACATTGATCTGACACCTAACATAGACGCCGACGCCTTCATCGACTTTTGTGGATTTTTCTTTTTTCAACTCTGACAATATGACCAAATTAAATCTCCCGATTTAATGTTTTTTTTAATCAGAGTCTGTTATTTCATAATACTATTCATCAAGGAGTATTTTACATGGGTACTGCATATTTTGAAGACTAACTATGCAAACGAAAGTTTACACTCAGTGCAACGTCTTCATAGACGACGATTTGGTATACTGGCATTAACTCGAATCCTGCGATAACTCGAGCTAGAAAGTCGGTCCCCTGTGTGTTCGAGCTATCGCAAGACCACTGTACTAACGCTAAATGTTGAGTTGTTGCCCTATAAGCAAGTAATTTTGCATTCTTTTGGTTCCACAACAAGTGGCAAGAAATGAGCCACTTAGTCCAAAAAATTAAGTACCTGGCTCTGTCCTGCGTTCAGGATGACAAATTTGTGCAAACTGTTTGCAAATTATACCATTTATGAACGAGTAAGGTAGTTGTAATTTGCATAAGTTTATAGTGTTTTGTCATCCTGAATGCAGGGCGGGTGACAACGTTGCAAAAGCTGGAAATTACGAAAGTACGAGTATGATATCGCCAAAACTATGAAGGTAAAATGCCGATATCGCAAAACTTCTTTGGAGAAGTAACGCTTTTTCAAAAGACTTTGGCAGTCAGATCGCTGTATCGCGAAAGAACAATGATGATATCGCAAATTTGTCGCAAGATAGCGCGATACTATATGAATAAGATGGCGATGTCGCGAAATCATGATAACGAGATGACAATATTTATGAAAGAACACGATTTGAAACATGGTTCCTCTCTCGGAATACATGTATATTTATATCAAGACGAGAATACGCAAGATGCCCTGAAGACATTTGGGAATTCGGGGGCAGACCTCTGGAATAATAAACACGCAGACTTGGAAACGCATCATATCGTACGTGGACTTATTTGACGTCACAAACATTACTGAAGATGACGTTGCAAAAAAAAAAAAAATCAACGAAAGGTTAAGATTGGACATTATATAATTTGTTCAGTAAACCAGAAATATCTTTCGCAATTTTTCATTTTTTACACGATTACTACTACGACGACACCTAAGCTTAAGCAATACCTCGTGGCATCTCCGAGCTAAAGATCGAGTTTATTTTGTATTTCATAAGAAGTTTTGCATAGTGCAGATTTGCAGGGTAATGTACTCTTGCGTTTGCTTTGTCAACAGGATGAGTAAACGTATAGGCTATACCGCAACATGTTACCAGTAATCGTAACTAGTTATCTTATATTTAATTATCTTTTAAAACGACCTTTCGTAATTTATTCAGTGCTTGCGACCCTAACAGTTAGATGAGATTTTTTACCTATAAACCTTAATGTTGAATGTCAAAAGATAGGACCTTTGATAAGGTTTTTGATCGCCATCTAAGCATAAATGTACTCTTGTGTCTGCTTTCTTTGTTATTTTCTTTTTTCTTTTATTGTTTATTTATCTTATTATTTTTATGCAGTCAGACTTTCAGTCTGACTTGCATATAGTGGTCGCCGGCAATCGGATCCTCATAACACCGAATTCGAATAAATCCATGAGCGTGAAAAAGTAAACCCATTCATGATTTTTTAGCCCGCGAAAATAATATCAGACTGAATGCCAGCTACCTAGATTTTTGTGAACAATTCCGATTTCAAAGCCATATTATCGTATTACGAATTTGGACATCAAAATTGCGGGGAAAAAACGAATTTGAACGGCGCCGAAAAGTAAACACGAAATCGAAAGTAGTCAGCGACCGTTTTTTAAAGGGAATGCAATTAGGACAATCGTCTTTTGGAGTTACTTCCCTTATTCAGGCAGGTTTATCGTTTATTTTGAAATCCGGTGTAAGGGTTCTGCCAAGGCCGCGCGATTAGAACTAAAAAGTTGTAGACTGCGAATAAAAATGAAAAGGATCGGCCCTACGTCGCGCCGAATCTTGAAATACGACATCGACGAAAATCGGACTTCCGCGACGACCTACCGTTTTGGCCTATTCCAAAATAAAAATCTTTATTGTACCAATCGGCGCTGTATTATCGGAAATCCAATAAATCGGGAACCATTCTATGTTTACATTTTTTCTTTACGAAATAGATCAAGATTTAGAGCGACCAAAGACAATTTATAACTTTTTCGCCGGGTCTCCCGAAAAGAAGGCAAAAGTAAATATAGAAATAGATTCTAATGAACCCGGGCCGATTTCACAGGGTCCACGTCCATATTACACAACCACCGGAAATCTGTCCCTCTGAAATTTTAGAAGACGAGCAAGTGACTTTTGCCGATCTAAAAACCAAAGAAAGCGGGGTTTTCTCACCTACTTGCTTGACAGATATTACTGGCTTAAGTATGGTTAGAAACCCAACGTTTTGACATGTTCATTGTGAATAGAAAGAAGAGAATAGCAGAGTTAGATAGTTAACAATATCACGTTGATTTGTTGACTCCAGTGCAAATGGGGTGGTTTTATGTCTGTAGTTATTTGCTGTTAACTCGGCATGAGTATTAGCCATCACAGGAGCTATCCCTATTATCAAGGTGGATGACGATGGAAGATATAAGAATTAAGCCCTTATTATTTTTATACTATTATTCTGGCCTTGTTGTAAAGCATTGTCCCTCCAAGCAGTGCTCTTTTCATTAAAAGCAAGGGCTTTAAGCATGAATAAGGCAATATTTTGGAATGAAATGTCAGAATAGAAGGCCAAAGATCTGAAGTGTAGATTTTAGCCTTAAATTTCAGAGAATTCGTTATAATTGAAATATTCTAATACTCAAATATTGTTCCGTCCTGACTGCATTCAGGCCTTTCAGGCCTTTGATTTTTGGAATGCCAATAGCTTCGACTAAGGAGTTCAAATACCAGTAGTCATATATTCCGCCCACGTAGTTGGTTGGACTTACGTGGAACTAGAAAACTTTTTTTTTTGTCTTATTTTACCCTTAATTCGTAGGTCAAGTATGATATATCTGAAAACTTCAATAGCAATAAAAGCACGACTCCGCGAGCAAGTCCATTACTATTTCATTTTCTGGTTTTCGGTACTTATCTAACAAGATAAAAAGTCGGAGGAGGGAGTATGAATAAAAATAAAATGCCTTAGATCCTGTAGTCGGAATAAAGCAAAAAATAAATAATAATAATAATAATAATAATAAAACTGAAAAAAACATTTTTTTTTTTGAATTGGATCAAAAGAACAATTCCCTTTATTTGTTCATATATTTTTCGTCCAACACAAAACTCTCTTGAAGAAACTGTTGATGTGTCATAAAAAATCAATCAACCAATTCTTGAGGCATACTTAAGTATTTATAAATGAACCAAATCCCGGGAAGCTATCTTTTGTCCAATATGAAATGAGCCTGTGCGTGAGATTTCCAACAATTTCAAATATGCGCAAGGCAGACGCACAGTCTGACAAGAGTCTCTACGATGCGCTAAGAAGATAGATAAGATCTAAAAATATCTGTAGACCATCGGGTAACAGTATACGGCTGTCTATGGCTCTCAATGCTTGCATCTCACAAACATTCCAAAATTTTGGAAATGTCACACAAAGGCTCAATTTTGATCGACTATATCTATATCGATAATTTTCTGATTTTTAAACATATTCATTTTCTCTAATATGTCTCATTTTATTGATTAATTGCTAATTCCGCCTCTTGACTTTCATCATGTCCCCCTCGAATGTTGAGACGTAATACATCTGCAATACATAGTAATTAACACGAAACAAAGGGCAAATACTTGAAGGGCTGTACACTGAAACAAACTTCTAAACAGCCACTTAGTTTTTACTGAAAAAGTAATATTTCTTTTGTATCTCAAATTGAAAATAGTCAATAAGTGTTTGAAAAAACATTCTAAGGAAAACTAAAAAAAAAAAATCTTAGACCGAAAACATTTAAGGAAAGACATGAATTTGAATAGTATTCAATGGTACCCCTGATTTCAAAATTAACATGGGGTAGTTCTAACATTTTGAAAAATGAAGCAATCAGAATGTTATTTTCTTCATTAATTTGATATCGCACAAACAAAGCAATCGAAGTTTGTAACATATTCGATAAAGCTCCGAGTATTTCTTAACAGTTTTTTTTTTTTTTTTTTTTTAATTTCTCTAAAATGAGCGAGTTTTTTTTGTAAAGTATGGTTCTTGTATTTATCGTTTACAACAGACAGCGTCCATTTTTTCTTTACGATAAGCAAAATTAAACAGCCATTCGTATGAAAATAAAGGATATTTCATCAAATGACTGAACATATGTTATAATGCGACAAATGCAAGGTGGCTTAGTTTCAGTGTAGTTACAACTTTAATTAAATGAATGGCGAAAATATTATATATAATATGTATATATATATATATATATATATATATATATATATATATATATATATATATATATATATATATATATATATATATATATATATATATATATATAACAAAGCGTAAAGTGAAGAAACTGTTCAGACTGTGCAGATGCACAGACTGGCCAGAGGCTTTACTTAGCACACATTTAGAATTGTTGGAAATCTCACGCACAGTCTCAATTAAAATCGGGCGTCGCTCATCATATGCTTCGGTAGTGTCGATAAGCAAACGGAAGCACTATTTAAAAAAGATTGTTACGTCGCCAGGAGAATAAAGAAAATGCTTAAATGTATTAAATATGTACCCGTCACGCTAAAAGGACAATTTATCGTGAGATAAATATATAAAAAAGTAAAATGAATCAATTATAGGTTAACCGGAAGTTGAATTTAAAAAACCTTTGAACAAGATCGTTAAGTTGCTTTTCTAGGTTTAGACAAACAGCAAAACGTAAAAGTTTTGACAAAGTCAGCCTGCACAATTTATGCAGTCTGAATAGGGCCGACACTTAACGTTCGACCCAGAAGGTCCCTTTTCGTGTGACGGGTCACAAACGACGGGTATCAAGAGTGGGTCTGACGTTCATTACGTCACTATTTTCCCCGAGACGCCTCACCCATCTCAATTCAATTTGACATGGACATGATTGTTATCATACTTTACTATTGGAACTTGGTAAATTTGTAGTCAGAAGGCATACAATTCAACTCATGCAATATTTTTAGTCGTCGAACATCTACGATAAAAATATAATCAAAGTCTCAAAATTTTGATAGCCCCTCGTATGTAAAACGTCTTTTGGTAAGGATTTGATTTTGAATAAGTGAGAGAATGTCGTTACTTCATTATTTTTTTCCTTGGATAAATTTTGATAAGGAAATTCACACGGAAAGTAATTTCAAGAGCACATGCATGTGTACAAACAGAAATCCGAAGTTTCTTCGATCATCTCACTTTTTAAAACTTTTGATAGAAAATTTCTAATGCAGTACACAGCCTTTGAGATGACACTATCAACCTCGTTTTTTATTAGTTGAAAAACGCAAACGGTTTAAAAATGTGCCCCGATTATAACTTAAGTACATGTACAAAGCGGGGTATAATCTGTCAACCGTTCGCGCACATTTTCGCCTTGAACGTGGGACAGTTTCACTAGAACTAAGACAGGCATACAGTTTGGTTATATCTATTGACTTGTTTTACGGTGATAGTATTATTATATTCATTACATTAATTATGGTGGAATTGAACGGGTTCTAATATCGGCGTTAACGTGTGCAGTGGTGGATCTAGAGGGGATTGGAGGAGTTTAAACGAACACCCTCTGTCGCCCGGTTATTGTATTACATGCAGAAATGCAATGAAAATTGTATCATACAAGGGAAGCGAACCCGATTTTTGTATGTTGATAACCCCGTTACGCAAATTCCGGATCGAACGCAAAAATATAATGCGTGTATTTTATTAAAGGTAGGTTATAAATATCGCTAATTTTGTTCATTTGAACAAAATCAATAATGTTGGATAACCTCCCTTTATTTTCACTCAAAACTCGCTATACAGACACACATTCAATTTCATTCCAAAATCATTCCGAAATCATTCATCGTGTCAATTCTACAATGTTCTTTACTGCAGGCCTATTCATTTGAAGAAACATTTTGAAAAACTGCTGCCTATTTGGGCGTCATTGTTTAATTTTCTTCTCCTTTTCATTTTTTATGCCCCCACCTTCGAAGAAGAGTGGGTACATTGCTTTGCACTTGTCGGTCGGTAGGTCTGTCCGTCAGTCCGCAGACCGTTTTCTGTCCGGAGCATATCTCAAAAAATATGAAAGCTAGAATTATGAAACCTCCCGGGTGGATAGATCTCACTGAGGAGAAGTGTGGTGCACAGGAACCATAACTCTACTCATCATATTTTGTGAGTGATTGTCCTTTGTTGATTGACAACGAATAGGCTATTGACCTGCTATTATGGGGAGGAGATAAATGTTTAACAAACATCTTTTGTTTTAAATTAAATTCCTGGACTGGACGTATGACAGTGTAATGACAAGCTATGTAGGTGTAATAATCTACATAAAAATATATCATGAGAAGACGAAAAACCTCGTAGCTACAGCTTTCATTAGCTGTAGTTACGAGGTTCCTGTCGCCCATGAACGATGTACAACAGCATTGCAAAGATATCCTTGAAATCAAATTTGACGTCTTGACGTTTATGTGTCGCATTTCCGTGGACGTGAAAATGATACAGCAATTTTACATGACACGCAAACCTTGAGACTTACTGAAGAGTTTAGGTAGTGGAACCGTAATAGTTCCGCAACATTTCGGACCACATGTTCTTTCACAATGATAACCGAGGTTTCCTAATGAAAATCATTCGGAAACCTCGGTTAGCACTGTTAAAGTTCATTACTGTCGAAACGTTGCGGATCTATTACGAGACCACTACCTTTATATTCAGCAAGTCTACGCTACCCCCTGGTCTGTTTAACTGCTTTACCGCCCTTGTCTTTCGATATTGATTACAAACCTGCTTATTCGTAAGTGTCTTGCTCATGAACATGTTCAATCGGGAACCCTCGGCGATTCTACGGAATAGACCTCGGGAATAATACGGACGCAGCCATGTAAACGCGTCATTTCGCGCGTAGGTTTATGACGTCTCATAAAATAGAATCATCGAAAGAATAAAAGTGGACATATCATAATTTGATAACAAAACGCAGTGTTTTACTACGTTTTGTCATAAATTATAGTATGCCCAAAAGATCTCAAAAGACGATCGGAGAGAATTAATAAAATGTGATTTTCTACAAGCGTATTAACCGAAGTACCACCAGGAACCGAATTACATAAAAAAACGTCCCAAAATTACTACACTTACGTCCGAGGTACTTTTCAGTTTACGGAAAAGTCCGAGCGATGTTCCGAGTGGAACATGTTGTCAGCCCGAATAGCTCCGCCGGAAGAGTACCTGACTTCAAAACCATAGAAGTTTGATACCGTAGGTTTGATTCCCGGGCCGGCACACTAACAAACTATTTTTCTTTCTGGCGAGACGCTATGGACCATGAGAGAGAAAGAAGCAGATACAAGGAGATCGGGATTCATACTTTTTACAATTAGACCTCCTTGGTTCTTTAACGTACTCACTGTAAAGCAACGATACTCGCGAAACTACCTCTGGGTTTCTAACCAGTTCACTTCGAGTTGGGCCGGGGATAGCAAATATGCCTGAAAATTCCTGCCGCGTTCGGGAATCGAACCGCGGACCTAAGGATAAGTAATCCGGTGTTTCACCACTAGTCCACCCATAGCTTAATAGCCAAGAACCCTTATGGGTTTTATGATATGTTTGCTTTTTTTCTCTCTCTCTTCTTTTCAACAACAAGGTACACAAGTGCACGTTTTTCATTCTAATTCTTGTATGGACTACAGTTAACAACATCGAAAAATTGACAAGGTGAATGATTTTGGAATGAAACTGAATGAGTGCGATGAATGTTTTTTTAGTGAATTTAAAAGAGGTAATTTTGTTCAGGATGAACAAAAAATAACATATTTACATGTATTACCTCCCTTTAATAAAGTATGCATACAAATTCTATAAATAGCGTCTTCTTTCTTCAAGAACCAATCAGATACTTAGATTTTCAATTCTGTCGGTGAAGTCGCGATTTTTTTCTATTTATTTTTAATTTGAATGTTGTTGGTCTTATCTTTTAAGTGATTCTGGGGTGTTTTTAAATGGTTTGAGTGCGTATTTTGAATGAGTGAATGGAGCTCTGAGTGAGCGATTTAGAATAGGTTTGATTGAGATGAGTGTCAATTTCACTATGATTAACTTAACTGTCCCTAGTTCTTTGTGACAGGAGTTAATAAAGAATGAACCTTAATACAAAAAATCAAGGCCAAATAAAGAATTTGCCTTTCCTTATTGTGGTACGAGGTGTAACTAAAAATTAATCCATGTTTACATAAATACGCCACATGCGATTGTTTCTTGGTTCATTTTTTTCAATCTTAAAAAACCTAAATGTCAATAATTAGAATATGAAACAATTGCCTGTAATGTACACATGTAGACTCCTTCTTTTGTAACGGCTGATTGTACCGTTTAAACCGGTAAATCCAAGGCTGAACGAAACGCTGAAGTAAGTGTCAAATAAATAGGCACTGGAAACAGTGTTGCGCTGAATCCCCGAAATGACAGTCGAAAATGGTAAGAGGTTACTAAGCCTAAGCTGCATTTTTTTGTATTTAAAACGGGGAACGCTTAAATAGACACAAGCGTTTATATACTTGTAAGATTGCTTTCGATTTGCACAATTTCAACGTTTCGCCGTCCGGTTATAAATTAATATACATTGTAACAGCGGGTTTCCCAATCTAACGCCCATCTTTATGGGGCGGTGACACTAATTTTCTATAAAATACCCCCTTTAAAATCGTTCACACATACCTATTCGCACCTGCCCACATTTACCTTTGAATAACCCCATATTTTTATTAGCTTTTGCCACTTTATTACAACGCCTAATTTAACAAATATACATTTTGTACTCTTAATTAACCCTTCTGTGCATTCCGTGTCACGAATTCAGATCGGATAGCAGATTAATAATCTAATTGCAGTACAGTGGAATCATGTTTATCGCAAGACTGATATTCTACATCAGAATTTTCTTACTTTTAAATGCAACCATAAACTGCTGTTAGGGTCATTATCAGTCCTGCGTTCAGGATGACAAAATTGCACAAACTGTTGGCAAATTAAACCCCGCTTTGCACGCGGTCTTGCGTGCAAAGCGGGTTATAAATTGCAAACAGTTCGAACCGTTTTGTCTTTCGGAATGAAGGGCAGGATTGCAATGAATAATCGACACTCTTTGCAGAGGCGCCCCGGAAGGACTCGAAATTGTATATTGACATGAACTAGTATTGCATCAATATATTATTTCAATTTTTGATCCTAAAAAAGTATTTGGTCGAAATTAAAAGCAGTTTACATTCTCAAGCTAAGAAAAAACGTGTGTACATGTATATGTTTTTTTTAGTGAAAAAGCAAATTTGTTCTTCTTTAAAAGGCAATGAAGAAATTTTCTATTTTTTTCTTGAAATATGTTACAAGGTACTCGTACTTTTGAAAACAAAATATCACAAACAAACAATGTGACATCGTTTAAAAGAATGGCGACAGTTCATTCAATATTTGTTTAGGATGATGAGTGTTTGCTATCAATAAAGGGTTCGTCATGGCATCCAATACCACAAACTCATTTTTGGTTCATCCCTAGGAACAGCCTTGCATTCAGTTGACATTTTTGCAAAACGCATCAAAAGTTGCGTGCAATAGCGTACAATGTTTAAACGATCGCCTGTACGCAAGGATTATCTCTATAAGGCGCTAGCTATAGCAAAAGTAAACGAAAAAGATATAAAATTGATATTGTGCCCTGGTTTTAGTCTTGAATTTTGTTCTATGACGAAATATTAGTATAAAGCATTTTTCACCACAAAGCAACAAACTGATTGGAATTTGAATTACCATGAATGAGATGCCATTGTGACTGGCTCATTCATGGTACAACGATATTTCAGGGCAGCAGCGTGCGTCCATTTGTGTATTTTAAGTCTTCGTAAATCAAATTCTTTGGAAATGTACGTTAACATTTTGGCTGTAAATTCGGCAATTGCATTTCGAGCATTGACTCAACCAGATTACCAGACAATTTCATCGAATTAACTTATGCATAAAAGCTTTAATTGAGTGCTGAAGGAATTATGAATAATAATCAAATATAGACTGAAGTATTTGATAGACGAAACACAAAATTAAATAATTATTGAGACGTTAATATTTCAGACAAACGATGACAGGAATGTGCGTCAAAATGGTACAGCGCGTCGAGGTAACGGCTAGATGACAGTTAAAGTAATAGATGCAAATAATGGGCAAATGCTTCATGAGGGACACACCTTTCTGGCTATCCCACTGCGAGGACGACGGGCAGCACTCTTTCTTGATTTACCCTGTGCGTGAAATCTCCAACAATTAACAGATGAATAGAGTACTTGTTTATTCCATGGAGGTATGAACTAAAAACCTTATCACACTTTTGAATTAATAGGCAAAGGAGCGTATTCAACCAAAAGTGTGATAAGGTTTTCAGTTTCATACCACCATGGAATAATTAATACTCTCTTCGTATCTTATAATTAAATAAGATGAAGTGAACATATATAAAAGCTTTTTATCTTATAACTATACAAATATCCGTGTGATAACAACCCGTATGATATTTTTTTATGATATCACATAGTTATTTTTAGAACAATGATATAATGTGGTTGTTTTTAGAAACTTGCATTTCAGTTAGAAAGATCGACGAAAAGAAGACAAATAGAGGTTATAAGATAAATATAATACATACTTAGTGTATTGTATGAAAAAATATCTAACTCGGTTGTGATAATTGACAATTGTCTCGGCATAGCCTCGACAATGATCAATTCTCCCAACCTCGTTAGATATTTTTTTCCATATAATACACTAAGTATGTATTATATATATCTATAATGAGAAAGATTTCTCATCGGACAAAATATCTGCGTATTCTAAATTGTTTTCGATGAGGAATGTAAACATTATTTAGCAACTCAGAATTCAAGAACCTTGAATGAAATAAATAAATTGAATTATTATATACGACATACGATATTCTCAGTTTGAAAAAGTTTGAGACAATGAATCTTTAAATAGCACAAAGTGAAGACTCTGATCAGACTGTGCGGATGCACAGGCTGATCTTGGTCTATAGCTGGCGCACATGCGCAAATGTGGGATATCTCACACACATGCTCACTTGTGTATCAGAATACGAAATTTATCTTATATCTCGCTAGGCGTATTGTTCAACCTACAATATGCCCCTGGTGAACAAGGTCTAGCGTAATTTGAAATTTTGTTGGAGGAAGAACAAAATGTTGCATCTGTTGGGTGACCTTGGCTGTTGGTACCACATTTAGGTACTCCACCTACGTTTGTCATACTGAAGTTCCTCTCGGTCTAAGATAAGTCATTACTAACTCAATGCTACCAGATATACATATTAAACGAGTCTAGAAAAGAAATGAAAGACGAGGCTAATATCATTTTGTCTCGAATAAACTCGCCGAGTTCGGTAACCTCAGCCGATAACGACTTGGACTTTGAATGCTGGGATCCTGAGTTCAACATTATCCAGGGTCGCTCAATTTTCATCCGACTTATGATAATGGTAATCGAGCGTCATTTGTTTCTCACCGTTATAAAGTAGCACGCATAAGCGGGATAGACAGCTTGTGCGAATGGAACATTGTGGTTGTACTGGTGTGAGAAACAACAGGAAGTCTTGGGTAGGTGCAAAAACCTAAGCGACAAATCAGCAATACTGTTGAAAGTGATGTAAAACTCCAGATCAGTCAATTAGAATTATTAAAAAATACCCTCACTAGCGATCCTTTATCTCCCTTTATCAACTGTTTTGTGCTTTGAGACAGAATTCGTGTTACAATTCGTCTTAACAAATGAGATACATGTTTTTCCGGAGGCTGTTTGCTTTAGAAAATAAGGGTTGTTTCGTGAGTAAAAGTTTATCTCATTCGCTTGTCGATAGTCGCCTTTTTAGACCAGAACTCCTGTTTTGCATATTTTTTTACAATTTCATTTGAAATTCAATACCGAAAGACAACAAAATTCACTTTAAAACACGCTTGTTTAATTCATTCTTTTATTTGACGAAACAAAGCTGTCGTTCGATTAAACACGCAGTAAATTATTCTAGCCGGAAGTTCTGGCGATTTTCACACAATTCTTAAAATTAAACGGAAATGATAACACTAAATATTGATTTTTCTTTAAATCGGTATGAAAATGGGTCGAATTAAGCCATTATGCGGTTTTAAATATAATAATAAAAATCTTTTATGATTAATCTTCTTCGTTATTTCCTATGGGAAAGTTGAAATAGCCGCAGGTGAATCATTTAACCCAATATATTCAGAAGAAGACCAATGTTGCACTGACAGAATATAGCAATGGCGCAAAAGAATTTGAACGTAGGTAAAAAAGCTGTATATGCACGAATTTTAAAAAAAGTAAATAAACAGAAAGACGATTCACATAATAGAAAAATGCCTTAAAAACGGATGAAGTATAAGTCTTTAGAGTGCATGTCTATTTTAATGCATTTTATTGACCGATTATTCTTGGTAATCTGGGGCCCGATTTACAAAACTTATTACGAAATAATAATAATAATAATAATAATAATAGTAATAGTAAGGCAACATCATAAAGCGTACCTGGTGTTTTCATTCATTGTTAGATTCTGCCTTGCAATATTTCATCGGAATCGTCTTTAGAAGACGATTCCAATGAGATTATGCATGGCATAATTCCATATATAGTTACCCTTCAAGAAGCAATTTTAATTTTTGACTTCCGCAAAAAAAATGATCGTAAAATGTGTAGTAAAACGGACCCTCTGTAGTATAAAAATGACACCACAGAAAATAAAAAGAAATATATTTGATTTAAACGATTTCCCCTTATTAACTTTACTTTTTTTATCTCTGGGTTCATATCCGACCGGGTTTTCGATAAAACGACACGAATTGTACCCCTTTTTTAGCTCAAAGGTGAAACATCGATCCTATCTTTTGTGAAAGAAATAATTCATCTACTCAAGAAAACTTTAGATTAAAGGCTGTAAGACTACATATATTTTATAAGTTTTATTAAAAGACGGATGAAATTTCTGATATAACTTTGCAAGATTTGGTCTTAATTAGAACATGAAGTTGATGTTTAGTTAAAGATATATTAAACATCGCATACGGGTGGATACACTCGGCTGTTGGGTGCTGGTTAAATCACAAAAAATGTCAACATAGTAATCCGCCTTGATAGTAGATAGATCTTGCTCTTTTGATAGAGACTGGCATGTGTGCCGAGCTCTAAGTTAATGCGTTTAGTAGAAGCAGAGATATCACAAGACATCGATTTTTTCGCGTGAAAACGTCAACGACAACGACACAATGGCCATAGGAATGCCTTAGGGTTTTTTTTGTTTTGTTTTGTTTTGTTTTGATTTTTTTGAAAAACAGCCAAACAGATATAAAAGAAAAGCGATAGTGAACGATCGTGTTTTAAAAATCTTGAAATGATCGTGTAAAGAAACTGCATACATGTTTATAGAGCGAATATAATGGACTTTCGATTACATCATTTCAACTATGCTGTGATGAATGGCATTTTGTTGGTACTCATTAGAATCGTCTCGAAGGGACAATTCCAATGAGGACCCACAACATATATTTTCAATAAACAATAATGAATTATATTCATATTATATTACATCGTCCCTTTTATCTATATCTCGAATACTACAGAAAAAACATGTTACTTAAGGTAGTGGACCCGTAATAAATCCGCAATGTTTCGGCAGTTATTTCTTGAACAGTGTTAACCGATGTTTCCTAATGATTTTCTTTACGAAACCTCGGTCAACATTGTGAAAGATCATGAGTTCCGAAATGTTGTGAAACTATAACGGGTCCACTCCCGTAAGAAATTGCGTATGTAAGTCTATACTACATCTGATTTGAAGCCAATTTCAGACTGTTAATTAAATAAATAAAGCAAGCCACAGCATCTTGACCGGTATAGAATAAGAAAATTAATCATTTCTAAACAGTTAATTACTGCCAATTTCATCGCCCTGTCCCCATTTGTAATCAAATCCAAATTTATAGCGGGGAGGTAACGCAGTATTCTATATGATCTGCCAAATAAAGTCAAAATTGTAAAATGACCATAAACTGACCACCTGTGTTCGACAACAGCTTTTCCCGTGTCACGAAATCTGGTCAATTATATTAGTCCGAAGATGACAGGTTTATTATCAATAAAATCAGATTTTCGCTATTGTCTGCCAAATATTTCACTATTGTATCGAAAGCGAGCCGCGGAGTAATATCGAATTTTCATCCGATATGGTGTTGGTTTGTAAATACCATATGGAGTTTTCTATGGCGTGTCAGCCAGGCCAACAATTATGATTTTGACTGCTAACTTGTTAGCTTCTTTTTATCAAAATGCTTAAGACTGCATTATACTTTATTAAAACAAAACATCTCAATACACCTAATAACTATAGTTAAACTCATTTTCCCTATTATTGAATAAAGAATCTGTTCTGTTCTGATCTGGTAATTTTATAGAGTTTCAAAGTCTTGGATAAAATTGATCATCCGACTGATAGGCCAATTATAACCATATATTCGTGCACCTGTGTTTTATTTAATATTTTTACGGACTGTAAATGGTAGAACAAAACCTTCTTTTTAAATAAATTCTGGATGAAAAATGACCAATTGGGCATGATAGAATAATCGATCTGCATCTTTTATTATTATTATTATTATTATTATTATTATTGTTGTTGTTGTTATTATTATTATTATTATTATTATTATTATTATTATTATTATTATTATTATTATTATTATTATTATTATTATCATTATTATTATTATTATTATTATTATTATTATTATTATTATTATTATTATTATTATTATTATTATTATTATTATTATTATCATTATCATTATCATCATCATCATCATCATCATCATCATCATCATCATTATTATTATTATTATTTGTTTATTATCATTATAATTATTTGTTATTATTGTAATTATTATTATTATTATTATTATTATTATTATTATTATTATTATTATTATTATTATTATTATTATTATTATTATTATTATGTTAACTGCTGTCACGTGATTATTTCTTCCATAATTTGTTCCCCACGTTCTGGGTCGAATCGGTTTTCGTGGCGTTTTTAATACACCATGGATTATTTCTGAGTTTGCGTTTACCGATATTGTCCGTCTTTGAGGCCGTGTCATAACATGCCATATTTTCTACGGGTCACAAAATTATAATTAAACTTTCCAGTCCGTTCCCGTTACATTTATTGTGAGGGATTCACA
This sequence comes from Fragum whitleyi, assembly GCA_948146395.1. NCBI lineage: Eukaryota > Metazoa > Mollusca > Bivalvia > Cardiida > Cardiidae > Fragum > Fragum whitleyi. The sequence goes on along the minus strand of OX411551.1, from coordinate 58,131,847 downwards.
ATATGGTCATTGAAATTTATTTGATGACAGTCTGGTCATTTAGATATGACGGTAAATAATCATGGAAATTAAATATTTGAGCCTGTGCGTGACATTTCCAACAATTTGAAATGTCCGTGACGTGACAGCCAAAAACTGTAAATTTAAAGTTTCATGATTGTCTACATACTTTGAGACCTTATCTATCTACTAAAAGCATAGTGAAGACTCTGGTCAGACTGTGCGGATGCACAGGCTGGTCAGAGTCTTTGCTTTGTGCACATTTGAAATTGTTGGAAATCTCACGCACAGGCTCATTTAGTGTGAAACAGGAACATGACATTTGATGCCGTACCCTTTTATGGGTGATTATTACTTCTCCTTATTCTAATCCCCATGATTTGTTCTGTTTATGATATATATTCACTTTATAACAAAGTTCCAACAATTTTACATGCATGTTTCTATGATTCGATGTCAAAATTTAGTCAATTCCAGTCTAGAGGACGAGCATCGTACAGATCTTAGTCACCACTTAGCCCAAAAATGAAAATGTTAAAATTGACCCGCTGTATGAAATTCACCGTCTTAAAGTTAATGAGACTCAATACAGTGCCGATATTTGACAAAAATGTCGGGGACCGAAAATCGTCGGTGGGTGAACATAATATATCCTAAGCTTGAAAAAAGGTATTGGAGCCTTGATTGTTACGCAATATTTCGAAAGTCACGATCTTTTACAATGAAAACTGTGGTTTTCTAATGAAATCTAATGAAATCACTAGGAAACCTCGATAAACACTGTTAAAGTTAATGACTTCCGAAATGTTGCGGAACAGTTACGGGTCCGCTACCTTAAGCTTTCAAGGTCGCGTAATAAATTCTCCAATATAATAGACATATTAGATCATCCTGCAATAAACAAGAAAAGTGAAATTGGTCATCTTTCGCATCTGGAAGATAAACGCGTCGCCCGACCATTCCAGATGAAAATTCACAAACCTTAAGCGAAAACACTCGATTCTGCCCGGCGTTCAGATCCATAAAACGTTTGCAAACGTTTACTTATTGTACCTGGTTTGATTTTTAATACCGAGTCAGAAGTCATGTTAACATTTGTCACCATTTTTAGTCACAAAACATTGGTTGTCAACTCTAATATGTACCCATTTATAGATTTGGATGAAGAGGAGAAACGTTGAGTTTTTCTTAAAATTTCCCAGAAAAAAAAACACGCTGTCTGATCGCAGAGATTTCCCGTCCTAACCACTGGAGCACGGACTTCACACTAGGATAAAGGACCCGTCATGCAAAAAGGGGTCATCTGGAAACTCCACAAAATAAATATTTGGAGAAGAGATCGGTTCAAGTACAGATCAGCTTGAGGTAGCGTTTCGAAAAATTCTTTCACTGGAAGGTAAATATAAAATTCCAGTTTCAGATTATTGCCAAAGTGCGGAAAGTGTCAACCCTAGTCAGTCTGCGCAGTTTGCGCAGTCTGACTAGGATCGACACTTTGTGCACAAATTATCTAGATGGTCCTTTTCTTCGTGACGGGTCGCGGGCCTATTTTCCGGTTCCCAGTTCGCTCTTTTTCACGTGACTAGACAAACTTCTGTGAAAAGAAAGCTCTTCCCTTCTTATCATTTTTAAGGGATAGAGTAAAATTGCAAAGATCACGATATCTCATTGAATTCAATAATAACGGTTCGTGTGTAAACGGACTATTTGGTTTCGCGGTTGAGTGGAGCGACAGTTATGGGGCGGATATTGACATTTGACTGACAGACGGATAGAGTATTTATACACCGATCTGGTTAATGGACCAACCATTCTCGTTATAACAACGACGTGTTTAACATCGGAGTATCGCATAGCAATTCATTAAAACGTTAAATTATCTTCATTTCCACTGTATTTGGAAAATTTAAACCTGTGAGAAATTTTAAAGGTAATTATTTTCATCATTAAAGTTTTATTCTCTTTTCACCATAAAAACTATTCTTCTCTTACTTTTATTCCTACTATGTAACGATTGTGGTATAATACATGTCTTTTTTCCAGAATACGAAGCTGCAATGACAGCGTTTCACTTGAAATGAGATGAATTGAAAAGTTGTTATTTGCTGTATTGTTATAAATTAGCCGCCATCATAGCGCAGTTGTTAGCGCGTCGGACTGCCAATTCGGATTCGATCCTCGGCTGCGGCACTCATCCTTTTGTAACCTGCAAATAAATATTCGACTCCGTTGGGATTCGAACTCAGGACCTCTACATCCCAAAGCGAATGCTCTACCACGTCGCTATAAAAGCTGGCTTGTACGGCAAGGCAGTACAAACATCCCTTATACTCAACCCGGCTACATACACCCACTCGACAATTAAGATTCTTCCACGAATCTTCTCAATTCAACACTCAACTATCTAATCACATAACCACCACCTCATGTGGGTTATTTACGGTGGGCGCCAAATGTAGCCCGCAATTAAATATTCGACTCCGCCGGGATTCGAACCCGGGACCTTTGTGTCCCAAAGCGAATGCTCTACCACGTCGCTATAAAAGCTAGCTTGTACGGCAAGGCAGTACAAACATCCCTTATACTCAACCCGGCTACACTTCAGACTATTTGTCTCTCACCAATTGGTTGATAATCGTAGACCCATGTGAGATAGCAGCTGGAGGCTAAGAAAGGATGGTAGTTCTGTTGAGAGAAATATCAGGAATCAATTGCTAGGTGCTCCAGCCACCGCGAAATAACTGAAAGATTGAAAGCGGCGTAAACCCCTACTCAAAGAAATAAAAATGAATTAGATAAAGAAAATAAAATCCTGTATTCACACTTTTACAAATTTACAAGTTTCACATACACGCCATCACTCACTGGAATTATATGCGCATATGTGTGACTTTTTCAACTAAGTTGACCAATGTACATAATCGGCTACCACTCACTGCATTAACCCTTTCCTGTTTTTCCAAATTTTGGACCTGTCCAAATTCAAAGGTTTTGCAGACAAAAATTTAAAGTGGATTTAATTTGAAAAAAAAAAAAACCGTTCTGTAGGGTAGAAAATTTTGTGGAAAAAGAAGAAATTGTTTGTCACAAACAATTTCCTCTTTTTCTAAAATATTTTCTCAATTACAAAATCTAAGGTACGTAAAAACCAGGGATTGGACAGGAAAGGGTTAAGATAATCTACAACTCAGAAAAGAGACTATTTTGAATGTGTATTTAATGCTCTGATGAGACTGTGTGAATGATGCTATAGTCACGATTTTTGGTCGCAAATTGATTTTATATTTTGTGAAATTTGGAATATTCACAATACGTTCCTGTTTAAATGTTTCAGATGACCAAGCTTACTACCACAAGAAAGCCAAATCTATCTGCAGTTCAGTTAGCAGCTAAGAAACATCTCAAGACCCACCTAAAGCGTATTCGAAATAAGGAGTATTCGAGACTGAGAGATATGGTACCGGCCATAGCCAACAAACAGAAAGTTTCTAAGGTAGGCCTAACTTTTTTTCTCATTTTCTTAATTGTCTGTATGGACAAAAAAGAACAGTTCACAGTTTTAAAAACTGTAGCATGAATTTTGTATAGCAACGAGGTTTTGGTCTGTCACAGATTAAATATGTCACTCCTCAAACATTTCGACGAAAAAACCTCCCTGACACCAGCCCTGCGTTCAGGATGACAAAACAGTGCAGACTGTTTTCAAATGATACCCTGCTTTGCACGTGCACTTGCGTGCAAACGTGCAAAGCAGAAAATAAATTGAAAATAACATTGCACCGTTTTGCCATCCTTAACGCAGGGCTGGCAATCATCGACTTTTTGACGAAAATAAATGTGACACGAACCATTTGTCTCCCACCAGGGGCTATGATAAGTAGAACGCCTAAGGGAAATTAACAGCTGGGGGCTCTAAAGAAAATGCTGTGGTTGTCCCGGTTGGAAAAAATGGGTAGCTGCACAGGTATCAAACATATATACACAAAAATGTTGCAATGACGTTAAATCCATACAATAACAAAACTGTTGTATCAGTTTTGCAATTTAGATGGCTTTGACAGATAGTATAGACAAAGATCAGTCAACTTAAATCTACAGTCTGATCTAAGCCCACACTTCAAACATTCTACTAAATTATTATAAAAACAACGAGTCAGACTGGTCTAAATGTCCCGAAATAGGGAATTAGTTTGATCTAAATTTTAATTCACCAGAAAAATATGTGTACAGCACATCCACTTGGCTGCAATTTTTTCGAACTTGAATTCGAATCCAAGACCGAATCATAAGTTTTATATAAGGACCGTCACAAGAGAAGGGACCATATCGAAAGTGAACACTGAAAAGGGTCAACCCTGAAGAGACTCAACTCTTTCTAAACTTTGCAGACTTTATGAGCATGTTGGCAACTTTGGCCGACATGCTTTAAAGCCTGTGCAGTCTGACCAGGTTTGATTTGCTAATTCCATCATTCTATTTGTCTAACACAGGCAATTGTTTAATAATTCAAAGTTTGTCATATAGCCACATTATATAACAAACGCGACATTTTGGTCTCTTACTCACCACTGTTGATTGTCGCTACATTGGCTGTTTTTGCGCGAAAGACAACGTACATGAACTGTTGCTGTTTTGGAACTCATCACAACCGAAAAAACATTGCTTCTTTAGCGGGTTCCTTTTTTCAAAATCCAACACTCGTTTATTTACAAATTTAGAATTTTTGTACTATATGTAATTAAATGGTACTGTCGTAAATGAACGCGCGATGTTTTAAAACCCTCTTACGATAGTATTGTACCATCTACTTAAAGTATAATCTTCATGAAATACCTTTTTCCATCTGATGAATATTGTAATTTTGAGGCATGTGGCCCTCGGTTGATGAATTAATGGAACCCGACAAAGATTTCCACAAGTTCCCGCCAATTTTATTGTCATCTGCACGGGCCAGATAATTTGCCAACCGAATTGATTTTACGGTATAATCGATAATGACTTCGATTATCGTTTTGATAATCGAGCACATTTTAACAATATTTCATAAAATGAGAAAACGCCATCCCGCCGAACCGCGTAAAATAGAAAAAGCGGAATGGTATTCATTTTGCCCTACTACCCGAATACTTATCTTTATGTTTGTTGGTAAGGGTAATATTTTGATCGTACAATCCGATTATTATTTTTGCATGGGAATCATTCGAAGGTAAAACAATTATTTCTTCTCCTTGATAATGATGAACCGCAAACGGAGCGCAAATTTATTTCATGTTCTGATGTATAAAACAGGTTGCAGAATCGCGAGGGATTGGCGTAAATTGTACTTAATTGTTCATAAAGCAAGGAAATAAAAATCGATGGGTCAGTGCAATACTTTTGTAAGTGCCTATAAATATATAGGCACTTACAATAGTAGTACACTGAACCCAGAAATGCATATACCCATTATTCAATAGCATACATAACCTTTGCTAGCAGAAGCATCTTCTTATGGTGTTAAATAGAAGAGCTCGTAACAGCGATATAAACAACATTTACAGAAAAAAATCTTTAATAAAAACGTTAAAATTCCGTGAATGGATAAATTAAGCAATAGCAATCCAATTATAATACAGTGTGCGTCTAAAAAGCGCGAAAAATCATCTTGCAACGTTCTGACAAGGTTTTCTGCATGAGCAAGCTGTCGTGGGTTACAAAGATGACAAGGTTCAGATGGCTTATTTAATTCGTGCTTTGTCTCCCGATTGACACCATATGCGAAATCACAAAATGAGCAATTAAAAGATGCAAAAGGATGTCAAATTTGCGACACGTGGCGAATTGAGCGACAAGGAATTTTTATTGATTTGTCATTCTTTTCCACGGCTCCGGTTCTTAACGATGTAATATTATTCGAGATAAATTGTCTTGTGAATTTATCAATGTTTGATTAAATTATGATGAAGTAGATACGCATTAAAAATGTTCAAAGATAATCTATATGAGCAACGACAATGTTTCGATGCTTCAGCACGAAACAGTTGTAACTGCCTATAAATGTATAAGCAGTAACAACTGTTTGGCGCTCAGACATTGATATGGTTTGGCAAGCCCTGCGTTCAGGATCACCAAACGGTGCAAACAGTTTTCCAATTATACCCCGTTTTGCACGCAGGTTCACGTGCAAAGCGGGGTACAATTGGAAAACTGTTTGCACCGTTTTGTGATCCTGAACGAAGGACAGAATATTTTAGACAATTAATTCGCATAGGTCAAGACAAACAAGGATATGGCAAGTCTAAAATGGTTGTTTTTCAATAAAATCGTATGTAGTGGGTACACATATAAATCGTCTTCAAGAGACGATTAAAATGTTAATCCAATCCATAGGATTTGTGTTAATATTATCAAGAGAAAAGATTATTAAATTCGAAATATCCCTTATAAAACGTTAAATCAAAATTCCCCGTTTATCTGCAGCTTTGGATTTTGTCAGCGGCCTTGCTCATCTCCCGCCTAAACGAAACAAATGTTTCTCATCGGAATTCGCAACAGCTCGTGTCCTGGGGACAGAAAATGATAATTTGTCGGTTTCTTGAAATTAACCATATGTTACGATATTGCGGGATAGTCCAGGGTTTCAACGGAAAAGAAGCATATGTTGGTTTTGGTTTAATGCTTAACCCGAATAACATGAAGGCAGTCATTTAAGATTTCTTAGTATAAGTTAGGCCTAAGGCTTAACATTTGTCTGTGACTCAATGATAAATACGTTTCGCCAAGGCAACAGCAACATCTTTTCGTATTATTGTAAAATGTTTTTAAATGGTTAACTCATATAAATCAGCGTCAATAAAAGGTCACCACCGATAATAATATCCAATTTTTGTTTAATGTAATATTAGTTACAATTTCAATTAATTTTCAAAATAACTAATTTACATAAAGGTAACCTTGTAACTAAACACAAAGACAGAGAATCATATCCTTCTTTGTATATTTCCGAGTATAGTTCAAAATAAAAGACACAAGGTTGATTTAATAGGCTGGTACGTTTCTAGTGACGCTTAGTAGGCCTATATTTGTGACATTTTTGTGATATATAAGTACGAGCAATGCTTATGGAAGTGAACCCGGGGGAGAAGAATGAAAGAATGATAAAAAAACGTTTACATTTTTTTTTAATTTCAGAGTGGATAACACCATAATGAGCATTATCCACCAAGAAGCGTTAACTTTTAATCTGTCACAAATTAAATTGTTCCGTGTAGGGTTAAACAAGTTTCAAATGACCTTCATCAAGTGTTATGTATTGTTGAAAAAAGCGTTAGTAACTCGAGCAGAAAATTCGAGGCGAAGTCGATCCTTTAATTAGATGGTTATGCTGAGTTTTGTGACGAGTTTTCTTTGATGTGGCCAACTTCTAACATCAACCATGTTATTATGTGATGGGACAAAATCATTTATCAAGGGACAGAGATTGAAATAGTGGAGTCGTCATAGTTCCGCAACATTTCGGACCTCATGAACTTTCACAATGTTGACCGAGGTTTCCTAATGAAAATCATTAGGAAACTTCGGTTAACACTGTTAAAGTTCATCCTCTCCGAAACATTGCAGAACAATTACGGGTTCACTTCCTTAAACGGAACTTCTGGCTTAGTAAATCTTTTATTTCTCTTAAAAATCCAAAAATTACGTTTTTTACTTGAAACGTCCTATCTTGAGAAGATTTAAACAAACTCAATTCAAAAGAATATCCACAATACTCGTACATGTACACACATATGTGATTTGAAAAGAATAGTTTCTTCCAAATAATTTTCATTCAAAATTGGAAATAAAATATTTTCCCATTCATCCCTCGATTTAAATCATTTACATCAAATATAATGTTCATATTATTGCACCTTTTCCAGCTGAACTTTTTGTACGGGTGTATTTTATAAGATGATTTTGCAGAAAATTTAATAGTATCAGGCTATTTATCTTTATGGTTTATCTATAAATTTAAGTCTGTAAAAATCACACACTTAACAAACTGAAATTATCCTAATATCTATGAATTCCCCAATACATTCCATTTTCGAATTCAGTTCAATTATATGCACTGCTTGTAATTTTCATCTAATCTGAACTAAAATCGTACCTTTATGTTCAAAATGGAACAAATTTGCTGTTGAGTGAAACAAAAATTCATCGAAAGGTATACAAAACGAAATAAATCTCTCTCTCTCTCTCTCTCTCTCTCTCTCTCTCTCTCTCTCTCTCTCTCTCTCTCTCTCTCTCTCTCTCTCTCTCTCTCTCTCTCTCTCTCTCTCTCTCTCTCTCTCTCTCTCTCTCTCTCTCTCTCTCTCTCTCTCTCTATCTCTTTCTCCCCCTCCCTCTCCCCCTCTCTCTTTCTTTGTCGTACATATACTTATGAATAGTTTACTTAACAGGTTTTTCAAAAATAAAGGCGAGAATCCACGTTAAAAATTCGATAGTCAAAAATTCAAAGATAGAGATTAAATATTTTGCTTTGTGACTTAAGTTCAAAAGTTTGCCGTGAAAGATGAGCCGATAAAGATAATAAGTATGCAGAATAAAAAGTCAAACAAAACACAAAAAAGAAATCAAGACAACGGATACCGCCCTGACGAATACCTCGCATTCCTCCTAAAGTTCAGCCATTTTTCGGTCTCTGTGGGAAGTACAACAGGTGTTGGAGGAGAGTTTTGTTTGTTCATACTTTAAAATTTTGCCTTGTTATTTCCTTTTATGGGAAAAACCATGATTATTTAAACCCCACTACTTCAATTTCAAAAGATTAGTCAAAGGTATGCATTTTCACACGCCCTAACCACCTCCCTAACACATATTTCTCCACGAAAGTCAGAAACGTTTAAAAGAGAAGAATGATATTTAGAGAAAAGACCTACACCAAAAAGCGACCACAGTCTTAAACTCAAACTGCAATAACGGCATTTTGCCACCAATCGATATATTGAACTAGATCTAAAGAAAATTATTTTACTTTTGTCTGTAAATAAAGTTGATTTCTTCATGTGAATCACTGGGACTTAGGGTAAAAAAAAAAATAAATGTGACCCATCACGCAAAAAGAGACCACCTGGGAACTCTGGAAAGCGACCATTCGAAAAAGATATTGGGTCCAGCATTGGTCAACCAGAGGTCGCATTTCAAAAATTCTTTCACTGGAAGGTAGATTGAACATTCTAGATTCGGAAAATAAGCATATTGCGAAAAGTTTCGACCCTAGTCAGTATGTGCAAACCGCGCAGTCTGACCAGGATTGATACTTTACGAACTACCTAGATGGTCCATTTTCGCGGGTCACAAATAAATCATTATTTGTCCGTAATTTTGCAAGAAGCAGCCTCTTTATCACAAACCAACTATCGTCATTCAGAATGCAGACCATGTTTCAAAATCTATTCTAACTCAGAAATGCAATTATGAATGCGAATAATTAATAGTAAATAATTTGAATTTCAAACAAAAAATATAAATTTTTTGGTAATATTAAAACTCAACTCGTTTTTAACCACAAGAATAGGTTGTTACATATCACATATTATATATGGTCAAGGTCACGTTCAAACATGGCGGCAGGTTTATTTTCTCGGTGAACAAAACGGATAGTTTTTGTGGAATAACCGTTGTTCTCTTATTTCATCTAGTTAGTAAATGCGTCAAAATTAACTATGGGTAAAAATAATCGTAATAGAAATAATAGTAATTCGGGATCTAATGATGGGAAACGAAAAAACAGTGGTAATCCTGATCCAACCGAGACAAAGGCCGCAAAACATGGCGGACAGAGTGACGAAAAATCAAAACAATCGGGAAATAAGTGCGAGAATATTAGTGTGAGTGACTCAATCAGGCAAGCTAATTCAGTTTTGTTCAATCAATCTGAATCCGAAATGGACTCATCTGTGTTTGATAATGCAACCTGCAATAGTCACAAACCAATCGGTGAAAAGGAGAACGCTAAAAGTGGGTTAAATGGTGATGGGTCAAAAAGAAATGTGGAAACGGTTTCAAATAGTGTCATTTTTGAATATTTAAAAAAAATGAATGATAAAATGGATCTCATGGACCAAAGATTGGATACTCTCGACGAACTTAAACAGAAGGTCAGTGGTTTTGAGTCAGAAATGAAATCTCTAAGGCTCCTGGTACATGATAATCATAAGAAAATTGATGAAAGAGTTTCAAAGGTGGAGGAAAGGGCCGACACGCTTGAGTTCTCGATTGGTATGACCAAGGACAAAATATCGCAACTACAGAAAGAGCAATCAACCATGAAAGACGATCTGTTATACGCTCAGTCTCAATCAATGAGAAACAATTTAATTTTTTCCAATATAAATGAGTCTGACGATGAGACCCCTTCACAGTGTGAAAGTCGTCTAAGGGGATTTATGACTAATAAACTCAAAATGGCACAGGAACTTGTCAATAGTATCAAATTCGAAAGAGTGCACAGAATTGGCCAAAAGTACGATGACGCGGAATATCCCCGGAAAATTGTGGCTAAATTTTGTTACTATAAGGAAAGAGAGTCAGTGAGGAAACTGGCTACCGAACTCCGTGGAACTAACTTTTTTATTTCAGAACAGTTTCCTCGTGAAATTGCCGATCGTCGAAAGCAACTGCTACCTAAAATGAAGGCAGCTAAAAAGGAGGGGAAAAAAGCCTGGTTAAGCTACGACACCCTATATATCGACGGTCACCCTTTCATTCAACCCTTAACTCCAGTCGACGGTTAGCGGTGCGATGGGACTGACAAATTAAGTATATTATCATGGAATATACACGGTCTTAGTGATAAACTCTCAGATGACGATTTTTTGTCCTTAATTAAATCACAAGATATTGTGTTTTTGTACGAAACTTGGGCTAACAGTAAAACTAAACTAGATATTGATGGTTTCACAAGCTTTAACTTTAATCGGAAAATTAAAAACAAACGAGCGCGTAGAAATAGTGGTGGTTTGGCTATTTTTGTTAGGCAATCTATACTTAAAGGGGTAAAAATAGTCAAATCATCTTATGATACAATTGTGTGGCTAAAACTGGACAAATATTTCTTTCAGCTTGAAAACGACATTTACTTAGCTGGTGCTTATATTTGGGTAGAAAATTCCCCGTTTTACAATGTATTTGATATTGATTTATTTCAAACGTTACAGGAGGACGTTAACCGATTTGATTCGCTGGGAAGCGTTATTTTGTGTGGCGATTTAAATGCTCGTACTGGCAACGGATCAAAGTGCGATTATATTATTTGTGATTACAGTCTCGACGCGGACGAGAGCGATTACTCGGTTGACGTCCCGCTGTACCGTTACTCATGTGATAATGTTTGTACTTCTCACGGTTTAAAATTGTTGGACACGTGCAAGGCTACCGGACTGCGTATAGCTAACGGGAGACTGTTCAAAGATCACGGAGTTGGCAATTATACCTATGCATGTAAAAATGGTGCAAGTGTCATCGACTATCTTTTGTTAAAAGAAAGAGATTTTTATATTTTGGAAAATTTTAAGGTCAATCCGTTCTGTGAATGGTCAGATCACGCCTCAATTAATTTTACTATTAAGTGTAAATTGAACAACTCGACCGATACTATTCGCAAGACTCATTTTAATTATTTGTCGTGGAATGATAATTTGCGAAACGATTTTCGAGCAAAAGTCATTTTGAATCTACCTTCTTTTAACTCTATTATAGAGTCGCTCACGACCAATTGTTCTAAAAGCGATATTGACGATTGCATAAAGCGCTTTTCACTTGTATTGGACGACATAGGGAGTACGTTGTTTAGCAAAAATGTTAACGTTAAACAAAATAGAAATGACGAAATTCATACTAAAAAATCAGATTGGTTCGATAATGAGTGTAAGAATGCTAAGCACGATTATTTATGTGCACGTTATAATTACAACAGGTGTAAAACCAACTATAATCGTATGGATATGTGTACTAAAAAAACCGTATATAAGAAAATAATTGCTAAAAAGAAAAGAGCGCATAAATATGAAAAAATTAAACAAATAGAGCTCCTAAAAAATAGTAGTCCAAAAAATTTTTGGAAACTTTTTAGCAAAAGAAAATCGAAAGAGGATTGTGACTTAAATGTTCAAGACTTTTACGATCATTTTTCGAAATTTGATGAAAATTTGGGAAAAGCAAATAGTATAAACTCTGATTGTTTTGTAAATCAGCATAACTTTGATTCAAACTTTTCAAGCTTCGACGAGCTCGATAAACCAATTTCATATGAAGAAGTAGAATCTGTTGTTAAAAGTCTCAAACGAAATAAATCGTACGCAAACGATAACTTATTAAACGAATATTTTATAGAATCTATAGATATCCTCTCTTCACATCTTGTTGACTTATTTAATAGTATTTTTGACTCAGGTCACTTTCCTGAAAGCTGGTGTGAGGGCACAATAATACCAATTTTTAAAAAGAATGATAAAAATGACGTGAATAACTATCGTGGTATTACGCTTGTTAGCTGTTTCTCTAAAATTTTCACTGGGATTCTGAATAAGAGGATATCTAACTGGATCGAACATAATGACGTTCTGAGTGATGCTCAGTTTGGTTTTCGAAAGCAGAGGTCAACTACCGACGCTATATTTGTGCTTAATTCGGTTATACAAACCGTTTTGAATAAAAAAGGTAGATTATTTTGTGCCTTCGTCGATCTACAAAAAGCTTTTGATAGCGTTTATCATAATGGCTTATGGTATAAGTTGTACAATATTGGATTAAAAGGAAAAATCTTAAGGATAATCCGTAGTATGTATTCCACAGTTAAGCTGCGAGTTAAAAGCTGTAATGAGTACTCGGATTATTTTGAATGCTCAGTTGGCTTAAAGCAAGGGGAGGTAATTTCACCGTTACTATTTTCTTTGTTTCTTAACGACCTTGAGCTCTTCCTAGTAGATAGTGTTAATTCGGGTATAACTATCGATGAAATCATGTATATTCTACTTTTATTTGCTGATGATATGGTTATTCTTGGCAATAGCCCATCAGACCTTCAAAACAGTTTAAACCGTTTATCAATCTATTGTCATGAATGGGGTTTAAAAGTAAATGTCGAGAAAACGAAAATCATGGTATTCAGAAAAAGAGGGATAATAAAGGACGACGAGCATTGGCATTATAATGATGAAAGCATCGAGGTCGTAAATGAGTTTAACTACCTTGGCACAGTTTTTAGCTATACAGGCTCATTTTCACGTCACAACGAATATATAGTCGGCAAAGGATTAAAAGCGCTGCACACTCTGATTGCTAATACAAAAATTTATGATTTTAAAGTGGAAACATTATTACAACTCTTTGACTCTTTTGTAGGCTCAACCTTAAATTATGGTTGCGAGATTTCTGGTTTCTCAAAAAGTAAACAGATAGAAAGGGTTCACCTTAAATTTCTCAAGAATCTATTAAAGGTTAAACAATCAACCAGCTCAATCGAAATCTACGGTGAACTAGGGCGTTACCCACTATATATTGAAAGACAGGTAAGGATAATTAAGTACTGGTGTAAGATATTGAACTCTGACAATATCCTTACTAAACGTATTTATCAAAACTTACATTGTGACTGTAACAATGGTCTAACTAATTGGGCGAAACATGTAAAAAGTATTCTAGATTCTGCTGGCTTTTCATTTATCTGGAATGACCAATTTGATATTAATCTTAAAAATTTCCCCGACCTTTTCAAGCGTAAAATTACCGACATTTTCGTTCAGAACTGGACATCAAGTTTAAGTAATAATACTTCAACTAGAATCTATAGGCATATTAAGACTGCTTTCTATAAAGAAGATTATCTAAGCATTTTACCTAAAAAACATTATACTAATATTGCAAAAATACGTCTGTCCTCTCATAAATTAAAAGTCGAAACCGGTCGCTATGCTGGCCAAAATCTACAATATGAACATAGACTATGTGAATACTGTGATAAAAGAGAAATTGAAGACGAATATCACTTTACGCTTCTTTGTCCTGCTTTCTCCGATATCCGTAATAAATATATCAAACCATATTTTAGAATTAGACCAAATATGCTTAAATTTACTGAACTTTTACAAAGCACTAAGAAATCTATCTTAATCAACTTAGCAAAATTTATTAGCGAATCATTCCAAAAAAGACTCCATTTTGATAATTATTAATTTTCTGAAAAAAGATTTCATTCCAATCTCTTCAAAATTCTACAACAGTCCCTTTTCCCCACTAAATTTATCATCATTTGAATTCAAAATAGTACATGTACATGTATTTGTTTAATTGATTGCACATTTCTTGTTTTGTTCAATTGAATTTTGTGGTGTGCATGAGTGTGTGGCGTATGTTTGTATGTTTGTTTGTATGTATGAGTGTTTGCTGTTTATATGTTTGTTTTGTTGACCTTGAATTAATATATGTTTTTCAATTTGTTGTAACGAGAAACTGTTTGTAGTTTAAGTTACTGAAATAAAATGTCTATGTCTATGTCTATGTCTATATATATCGTAGGTAACACATCGTGTCATTTTGCAGTAAAATCTATTTAATTGAAGGTGTGAAATGTCATCTTTGCTTTAATAGTTCTTTGTTAAGGTTTAATTTTGGGTTACTATCTGTTTATAGTACTATCAACCGTTTATATCTACAACTACTGTTCTGAAAGAATTTATCCTTGCCGCAAGGCAATCTTAAGTGTGTTTTAATTGATATTGTATCGTACGTTTAATACCAAATTCTCACAACTACAGCTTGATCTAAGCTGTAGTTATCAGGTTTTAGAATTAAACCAACGAAATTGTCTGTCGCCGAACAACGACAATCGTTATTTGGGTTTATAAACAAAATGTCACAACTTAAACAATTATAAAGCTTTAGTTACAACTTTTTGACTCATAACCAGTAAAATGCAATATATAAATTGTAAGCATGACGCGACAACTGTTTCAATAAGATAAGGATGAAAAGTTAATATCCTTACATGTACACACAAGATTCCGACCATCTGTTCTTTTAAAGCATCCTTTTACCGCAAAAACTGGCGGGGAGCCGAAGCTCATTTATTATTTTGACATCATGTTGGGTCAAAGTTTATGGATGACACACAGGAATGCGGGCCAGTAGCCAAAACTGCCCTAATGGGGCGACAGATGGTTTGAATCTACGCCCTTTCAAAGATATATAATATGAACTTTCTTATACTTCAAGTGTATTTAGTTAACAAACACTTTTATAACTTTAACTTTGTAACGACTTATCATATTTTCTTACAGTAACAAAAATGATATTTCTTCATTTTGTGATTTCTTAAAAAAAAATCATTGTCGGAAAAAGCGGGAATTTGAAATTGAGTAACTACAGCTTGGACAAGCTGAACTTGCTATATTTTGGTAGAAGAGTCACGATATATGCAGTTAACTGCCACCCATGACATTAAAATATAAGCCACTGAAAACACTTCGGAAAAAGGAGAAAAGAATTTGATTAAGAAAATAGTTTTCACAGCATATTTCTTGAGTATATATATCACTCACAATAAACGATTTAAATGATATTTGTTGCCGAATAAAATAATGTCTCAGCTGCAACAAATATAATGGAAAGACCGAAAAGAGTCGACCATTAGAATTGATAATGCGAAATGCGAAGATCAGCCATTTAGGTCTAAAATATTCGCTTGTGTCTGGATGGGTTTATCTTCAATGACAATTCTACTTCACTATTTGTTCGTTTTTGAAATACCGACATAATATGCAATCTCTTTCTCAAATATCTGTCTCACTTAGTTCTCGGATGGGACCATTTCTTGTGACGGGTCAAAAAATAACAAAACTTGTTCCTCTATATTTCCAGGTGACGGTGATAGAGGAAGCGGTCCGATATATAGATGAGCTGCATCGAGCATTGGCTAGTCGTCTTGTTAACTCAGGTATAAAACTAATGAAATTGTCTGTTAAGGTAATGGACTCGTAACAGTTCTGCAACGTTTCGGAAGTAACGAATTTTAACAGTGTTAACCGAGGTTTCCTAATGATTTCATTAGGAAACCTCGGTCAACATTGTGAAAGATTTTGAGTTCCGAAATTTTGAGGAACTAATACCAATCTTCTACCTTACCAAAGCATTCCATATCATGTCATATAAGAAAGTTCAATGCCGTTTTGAACGATTTAATCCTTAAATCAAATTAAACGAGAATTTTCTCCCTTTTTCAAATCACGTAGACCTTGATATTTCAATTTTTACCACTTTTTTTTCTCTGGAAAAAATACACAGTACCACATGACTCTTCCTAGGAAAAAAGCGCGCTTTTGTAAACCCCTAGACTTACTTGTACATTAAAAATGGTTTTAAAAAATACGATGGATTCTTTACGGCATTTAATCAGTAAAGATGGTATCCCATTGAAAATTGACCAAATGTCAACCCAGCATAGGACTAAGGCTCATAAATTGTAGCTCATTACAAGATTTAATGTTTGGATAATCGTCAATAATTCCTTGGAATTATCCATTTTGATGATAAAATGCGGGAGATTTATTACTATCAATGGCGACCAACACGTGACCTGAATCAACTAATCCCGACGCTTGTGACATGTTGATGGGTATGGCGCGTGCCTCGTGTCAGTTTCAACTACGTCATTTCCTTTACCATATGTCGTCAAAGTCGCAAAATTCACAATGGAATAATGGATGTTTCTTGTAGTTTTAGAGTATTAAGTCATTTTTTAGCCAGCTTCAATCGAGAATTCATTACCTCTTACAACAATTATCTTTTCTTTGACATGATATTTCATTCTACACCAACAACAGAACGTGTGTTTACATCCAAGGGATCCCAACCAACTCTTCTTCGAGTCGCTTTAATCATTTCGCTTTATGTGCAACTGAAACATGGGCCTCGGTTTAACATCTCGTACGAAAGAAGATTGGTTTTGTTATTGAGCCAGCTCGCGGGTTCAATTCCAGGGCTTGCACACTAACAACACTAGTTGTCTTTCGGATGAGACGTTCATCCGAGGCGCCATAGAAGTACTCTACGTCGAGCACGTTAAAGAACTATGGGGGATCTCAGAAGAAATTTCACCGTGTATCCTTACACTATCCTCCTTAACAGCAAAACCGTCTTCAGGGGGGGGGGTCGCTCATATGGGAATATGCTACGATAGCGATGATAAATAAACTAGAATAAACACACGCGAGACTGAAAATAGATTTTAAGAGAAAAATACTTTGAGAAAACGAGTAATTGCTAGATAATCTTAAATACACCGCCACTCCTAAATCGTACTAAAATACTAGCAGAAGTTGAGGATTTTTTTCGTGGGACATATCAAACATCACGAAGATGGTAGAGCAAAATATAAAGCTGTATTTGTGGCATTTTGATCGCCCTCTGACAAAATTTATTTATTTTTTTTCCAGAAATCAGCAATATCACAGTGGATCAAGACGTTATAAAGGATATTGTTCACGGTTTTATCCCTGCAGATTTTTACGAGAGACGAAAACAGCTTAATACAGAAAACACGCAAAGAACAACATTACATTTACAGTCAGAACGGAAACCAATTCCGAAACAGTTTTAGCGAAGTAAGTACACGTAAATCGATCCCTGTTTCGAAATTTCCAAATTTTGTGAAAGGTGCCGCGCGGAAACAAAGTAATTGTACAATCAAGAACACACACAAAAAAGTTTGAAATCACTTGTTGAAAAAAATTGACAGTGATTTTCCGTTTCTCAACTTGATAAAATATTGTTGTGAAAAGATAACATTATTATCTTCAATGCTAGACCAAAATATTGCAATTACAGCTGCAATAATCAACGGCAACTAAATGTAAACGTTTATATATTTGTGACCCGTTAAATGAAAAGAGATCACCAACTGCCCGTTATACAAAACTTCTTACGAATAAAATAATCGTAAGTCAAAATCACAAATCATGCCTGGGGTTATCATTCATTGATACATTCTGCCTTGCAATATCAAATCGTCTTAAGAAGGCAATTCCAAAGAGATGATGCATGGCAGAATTCAAAATTTAGTTACTATTGTAAAAGCAACTTTAATTTTTGACTTACGCAAAAATGCTCGTAAGATGTTTAGTAAACAGGCCCCTGGTCTGATATTGAAAGTCTATGCAAAATAAGACAAAATGATCATTCAAGGTTCAGAAATCTCCAAAAGCGCGGAAAGTCTTGACCATAGCCAGTCTGCGCAGGTCGTGTAGCCTGGCCAGGGTCGATACTTTTCGCATTTCCCAATTGCTCTCTTTTCACGTGACGGCTCCCATTTGCATTCAAAAGTAGACAGCGCTGTTTTATAGATGAATGGACAATATTTCATGCAGACGTCACAATGATGAACTTCCTGTAACAATAACGTGTAAATTATGCAGTTGTCATTTAGAACAGTTTATTGCTTCACCTATTTAATTAGAACACATATTATTCCTGAATGCACAACTTGTCAAATATAACTATTAGCAAACGGCAAAAACTGGGTCTTATCGTAATTTGAAGGAGATGCGCAGTCGAAAAAAATTAAATCAAATTTACATAGGCGAATTGGAATCAAGTAACCCAGCACAACAAAGATTATGAGTAAAAGATATTTGCTTGTTAAATGACTTGGTATAACGCAGAGGTACACATAAGAGGGGAAAATGCCTGTCTAAAATCTTTATTTCTTAAAGAAATATCTTGTTGGTACTCATTTTAATCGTATTGATAAGACAATTACAATGAGTGCCCACAAAATAGGATTTGTGAAAGTATTTTTGAAATATTTTAATTTAAAATCCAAAATAATAATAATAATAATAATTAAAATCCCCTCAATATGAAGCTCTGGTTTAATGTGTTATGATTTTCGATAACATAAATGTACATGTATTTATCTTACAACTATTTTCTTTGTCTGTACAGATGTTTGTTTGTGTGTCATTTTACATCATTAAGGTTTAATTTCAATTTTTCAGGTATATAATAAAGAATAAAGGAAGCGTATCTGTGATTTATAGAAACCCATGGTGACAAGATGAACCATTTATTCTGCATCAACCCGAATCAAATTCAAATGTGACGTCACGATTTACGTTCGAATTTTGCGGAAATGATAAGGTATGCAATTTAACTAATTTGATCATGTAAGGGACTTTTCCAACTTTTAATTCAAAATTGTGATCCGTCACGCGAAAGGGGACCATCTGGGATCTCCGCAAAAAATAAAATATTTGGAAAAACTATTGGGTCCAGCATAGGCGAACCAAGGGTTGAATTTTAATCATTCTTATACGGGAAGAAATTATGATCATTCTAGATTCAGAAAGTCAGCTAATAGCGAAAGTCTGCGTAATCCACGCAGTCTGGCTAAGTCATCACTTTACGCATGACCCGTATGTCCTCTTATCGCGTGAAAGGTAACTATTATGTACCGTCGAGTAAAGAATTTTGACATCATTCCCAATCGAGAAAGTTTGGCATATCACAAGTGTTCAAAATACATTGTTTTGAAAGTGCTCTGATTGATTTAAAGTCTATGGTTTAAGCACACGTGCTTAAGGTGGAAATGTCACATGCAGGCGTATTTATTTTGATATATCTTTAAATAACGCATTTTCTGTTATCTTAAGATACTAGGATTTTATAAAGTTGCTTTTTTAATTTGTGGACTGATCGTTATGTAGAAATTGATATTTCCTTTAACATTTAGCGTTCGTCGTAATTCATTAGGTATTTAAATATCAGTATATTTCCTGGTTGTAACTACCGTTTTAAGGTAGTGGACCCGTAACATTTCCGCAACATTTCGAAACTCACGATCTTTCACAGTGTTAACCGAGGTTTCCGAATGAAATCATTAGGACACCTAGGTTAACACTGTTAAAGTGTATGACTTCAGAAACGTTGCGGAACTTTTACGGGTCCACTACCTTTAGTCAGCAATTCAGTGTAATGATTTGCTTATGACCATGTATGTGCAAACAAATGCCGTTTTACAATATTTGCCCTCGTCTGAGGTCACAGTCGTGTCTGTCTGCGAGTTCTATTATTTGTGTGGATTCAATTTGAATAGTTTTTATTCTTTTTTTCTTTCAGATTGTCTTTACTTGATCGGAAAAGAGATGACAAATAAATTTAGATGGAAAATAGAAAAAAAGATGAATCTACAACCTTCGAGACTTCACAAGAATTTCTCGTTTTAGTTAAGAGTGACTTCACAAATATTTCATGTTTTAGTTATCGTGGAAAACACCGTAGAAATTGTTTCGATTTTGGAGGGACCATACCAAGCAACTACGTTTCTAAAGAAATAATTAAGAGACTGATTGAAGTTTTAACATTGGGATTCTTAAGAAAATTCAAAGTGTTGCCATCTCTTGAACGTAAAGTACAACATATATCAGCCGTTAGACGGTTTTAGTGGTCTCGACGTCTAGGGTAGTGGACCCGTAATAGTTCCGCAACGTTTCGGAAGTAATGAACTTGAGCAGTTTTAACCGAGGTTTCCCAATGTTTTTCATTAGGAAACCTCGGTCAACATTGTGAAAGATCATGATCACTTTTACGGGTTCACTACCTTAATACCCCGCAGAGCTACGTTATAGATATGTAGAGGGGATAATTTTGGGGGTTTTAATAGAATATTTCATTAATTCTTACACAAACCCTTCGTTGATGGTATTCATGTAAATCGTCTCATCAAGACGATTTAAATAAATACCCACAACATCGGGTTTCATAGAGAAATGAAGATTTAAGACGGACATGAACCCCACCCCACCCCCACCCTACCCACCCCTCTTATCTGTACCTTCTGTCGCGAGACAACTTCATTTTACATTCTTTATTTTGAAATAACTATGTGTGCTCTTTTTCCATTTCAATTTCAAACTGATTCTTGTAAATTCATATTCCGCCAAGTCTTTATGGACGGAGAAAAAATTAAAGAAAAGTGATATATACAAGATACAAGGTCGGTGTTTAAATGGTTTATTCTTGTCATTGTTTGTTTTTATCTCTTTTTGTATTTTTGTATTTTTGTATTGTACCTAGAGCTATTATGTGATATCAAATAAAATCAGAAACAAACTAATAAGAAGCCTGATTGATTGTTTCCCTTTTTAAAAGTCCGTCGAAAGACGGAATCGTATTATATGATAAAACATAGCGTCCGGGCGAGGTCCACTTTGCCCCGAGCATAAACACTGTCATCTTATGCCAGATTGACTTGAAACTTATCAGGTAGGTTAGGCGTGTAGTGCACAAGAACCGTAACTCTACATAGCTTATTTTTTTAAAAAATATTTCTCTTTGTTGCTATCAAACTTTGACACGCTGCAGTGTAACGAGCGTATCTCTTGAAAATTTGCCACCTTGTTGAAATACAATTGTGACCCGTCACACAAAAAATGGCCATTGGGCAAGTACGAAAAGAAAAATATCAACCCTGGTCATACTGCACGGATTACGCAGGCTGACGACTGTCGAAACTTTTCACATCTAACTGATTTTCTGAATATATAATGACCGATCGACCTTCAGTAAGACGATTCTATCTTATCTTAACAACAAAGGATCATTGAGAAACTCGTAATTACATGAAACAACTACTTTTAAGTTTGTAACAAAAAGTGAACTAAGCGACAATTGTCTTTAACGACCGCATTTTAATGTTCCGTAACTGGTCGCTTTATACACGTTTTTCTTTTGGAAAAAAACCGTTTTTTATAATAAAATAAGAAATGGCTGTGTCATGGCAGAGGTCTAAGGGCGGGA
Organism: Fragum whitleyi; assembly: GCA_948146395.1. Classification (NCBI taxonomy): domain Eukaryota; kingdom Metazoa; phylum Mollusca; class Bivalvia; order Cardiida; family Cardiidae; genus Fragum; species Fragum whitleyi. The sequence continues at coordinate 58,110,034 of OX411551.1, read as the reverse complement.
CAAGCGACCAATTAATCGACCGCCATCTGTTTTAATGCTACAAAGAATAAGAATGAACTTTTGGGAACCTGATTAGCGAAATTCTAAGACACGCCTCTCTTATGTAAATGTCAAGTACCTATCAGTGATAAAAAACGAAAAGAAATAAACACGTAACTCGATTAGTTATTATGTCATCACTGACATTAATGTAAAAAATTAAGAAATTAAGAACTTGAAGAGTCTTGAAGACATATTATGTAATTCAATAACGAAATAATTAGTAAATTCAATTATGAGACAGCATGAGGGCATATTATGTAATGAAGTATGTTTAATTTTGTGGATAATGAAAAAAAACCGTGCTTCACTCTTACCCAGACAAGACAATACACGATAATCACAGACGATTTTTTCTCAGAAACGTATGATTGAGTAAAACTTTCGACAAAATTTCACCGAAGGTCATTGCAAAACTATTCTAAGTGCCTAAAGATATATACATATAAACAATTACAATGGTTTTGCTCATACTTTCAAAATGTACTTGGAGGACAAACGTTTAACTAAGAAAAATGCCATAATGAAATATCTTCATGGAATAAAGAAATTATTGTTATCATTATATCTATTAAGAAAATGAAGAGTCAGAAGGTATCTACAAATTCTGATCAGACTTTGTGGTTACATGTATTTAATTATGTTAAGATTATTATGAGAATTCTAAAACCCTCGGATTGCAAAGTGGTTATCAAAGGGACACAATTCAATCGTGAACGATATCACGTTAGCATGGTAACGTCCCTTACTAACTTATTTTTACCCTTTGCTGTCTAATCCCTGCTTTTTACGTGCCTGTGATTTTATGATTGAGAAAAAAATTGTGAAAAAAAAAGAAGAAATTGCTTCTGACAAGCAATTTCTTCTTTTTCCACACTATTTTCTACCCTACAGAATGGTTATTTTTCAAATTAAATCCACTTTAAATTTTCGTCTGCAAAACCGTTGAATTTGGACAGGTCCAAAATTTTGTAAAACAGGAAAGGGTTAAACATTAGTGTCGTAATTTTTACCTAAGGCTAGACAACGATGTTATATATCTGACCGTAAAAAACGAATACAGACCACAGAATGTCTTGATGGGTGAAAAGTCCTTTTGAATTGTAAAATTCTTTAGCCCCATTGGCTCAGTCGGTAGAGCGCATGTCTTACGAAGTCGGAATGCATGGGTTCGATGCCTGACCTGGTACACTAACAAACTAATCGACCTTCGGCTGTGATAGTAAACTGAGGCTAAGCGAATTAAAGAACCAGGCAGGCCTCAGCAGTCCTATATACTTGTATTATCCACTATATTTATTAACCATGTTCTGTCGCTCGTATGAACATATCCAACGGCAGCGATGATAAATAAATGTAAGTACACACATCAATCAAACCAATTAAACGATCTAACTGATTCAAATTGCAGAAAAATGACGAAATTTACTTAAAGCGCCGGTTTACCACAAAAGCATAGGCGTATCTAGGACTTAGAAATTTATACGCACTCAGGAGGCGACGAATAAAGAATAAAGGATAAACTTAAGGCGTTATATGGAATGAGACAAAAGATAAATGCCCTTCGTCCGCTCCCATTTTCTATGATTTGAGTGTTGGTGAATGATCAAAACATCGAAACTACAGCTTGAATAAGCTGTAGTTTCGATGTTATGATCGTTTATCAACGACATTTTTCAACAGATGATTATTTCTTTTACGTACAAGCGTAAATTGCGTAATAGGAGTTACGCCCTTGAAAAGCAATTAATATGTCGCGGATATCAAACAAACAATGGATTGACCAATCAATTCATTTCTTTTAATTTGAAGTAAAATATTGACCTCCGTCATTTTCCGATATTCGTGTTTAATCATTTTAACTTTAAGTAGTTTCGACGTTATATCACCTAACAACGATTAATTCAAGACTGTAATATTACTTTTCAGACAGAAGTATTTTATTATTTGCCATGTCAGCAAACAAGGGATGTCACTCTATCTTGAGAGAAAATTGTAATTAAGAAATTGTAAGATATTTGTGACGCGTCATTCAAAAAAAAAGACCACCAAGGAACTCCGTAAAATTGATATTTGAAAGGGGAATCAAGTCCATTGATGGCCAATCGCATGTCGTTTTCCAAATCTTCCTCACAAGATAAAAAGTACAATTAATCTAGATTCAGAAAATAAGACAAAATGGTTGAAGTTAAGATCCTAGTCAGCCTTGGCAATCCGTGCAGTCTGACTAGGGTCTACACTTAACGCAGTACCAAGAATGGCCCTTTTCACATGACGGGTCACATTTTAGAACGCAATTATGATCCGGATTAGTGCGATTTTCTTTCTTAGTGTTAGAAACGCGCGTGAACTTCGTCAATCAGATTCAATCCTCAAGTTACGTGACCAAAGCGAGTGTTAGATAGCAGACAGCACAGCTTAAAATATTGGTAACGGTGCCAAGAATATGGTACTAATCTTATTTCTGTTCCAAAACATAAGAGCCCACAAATGCCACATAAAGTGGTAACTTTGTGAGAAAAGAAGAAACAACGAATTTTTTCTTTTTGAGCTATAATTTTGAAATCTTTATTACTTCAATACGACAAATCAACGATACGTTTAATTTGCGTGATCCTGTGTAAATAACGGTGTCCTAAAGCGGCCACTTAAAACTAGCGAGTCTGTTCATGCAATAATACAACAATATCACTACACCACACAAGATGAAATTAACACAGCACCGGTCGGATTACGTCAATTTAATACTTGAGTGACGTCGTCACGGTAAATGTTTTATCAATAGGCGTTCGATGTAAATATCGCATCCTGTGATGTAGACATTTTACAAAATCATCGCATGTCTCTCGGTCTCGGACAACTGAACATCAATTTAACTTTATTGAGTCTGCGGTCAAGTGTTCAGAATGGTAGCCTCGGGATCGAATCCCGACCGGACCAACGGAATATTTCTTGGCACAAAATTAACTTTTAATTCTTGCGTATATCTTGTGTACGTTAGAAACATTAGATAACTAAATTTTGTTAGATGTATTAACAGGGGAGGCTGTGGTGCAATCGCGTGTATAAACAAGCGACATTAAAGTGGCCACTTTAGACACCGTAGTTAATAGATGATAGTCGTGCAGTGAAGAACATTGTGTAAGTGACAAGATGAATGCTCTTGGAATGATTTCGGAATGAAATTGGATGAGCGAGAGGAGCGTTTATAAAAGTAATTTAAGAGAGGTAACATTGTATCGATAATTTTGCCCTAATGGACGCAATTAACGATATTTCATTATCCTACTTAAAACAATTAACGTAATTTTCTATAAATAATTTTGTTTGTCTTCGAGGACGCTTCCAAATCAATATCAGTTAATAGGAAAAATAATGATTTGATCGATTTAAATGTAGGTATGGATCATTCTAAACTATACAGATGCCTTATTGGATTGGTTTGGAGTGTTTTTGAATGATAGAGTGAGTGAAAGGAATGCTATGCATGGAGCGATGAATGAGCGATATATAGAATGATTTTGATTTTGATGCGGGTCCATTTCACGATGTTATTAGATTTATACATTAACTATATATGTATTTAAACAAAAGGTAACTGAATGATTTTAATCACATTTCGGCATCCATTCAAATTTGATTAATTCAGTCTCTAAAATTCACAATATGTTTATTATGAACAGCGTCACCGTTCGGTGACGTCACACCTGACGACAAAAGTGCGAGGTATACAATTTCTTCTGCAGCATCTTCAGGGGATTTTGACTGCCTGTTACCAAGACAACCGTTCTCATCGAGGTGTGTACTCATCTGCGCAGTCGCCGTGACCCCAGGACAACCAGCATTGACGATGATATTAACCCGAGTATCTGTACGTAATTCACGTGCTATGATGTAAGCAAGACAGTTTTGAAATATCCCAATTGTTTCTATAATCCTATCCGGCCACCCATACTCCGACCATAGATTGGCTTTCACGGCAGCGAGATATTTCTCTGTCATTTGATCTAATTGATAAACAGTCATTTTGTCCAGGTCAAAAGACTTTCTCAGTTCTGAACCTAAGTTGCTCAATTTTCCCAGTTCACTGGACAAGAATACTACCCTTGAGTGAGGTCTCAACAGAGCTTTGAAGTGCTTATACATACTGAGAGAACCTCTAAAGTTTGTTTGTATCGCCAATTCTGCTTGTCTGTACATGGTGAGTGGAGAGTCTTTAGGGAACACAACTCCGGCGTTACAAATAAGAACGTCAATTCCACCGTAATTCTCCTTCACAAAGTCCAAGAACATACGAACGCTCGCTGATTGTGTGACGTCAAGTTCGTGCCAGATAGGATTCAAGCCCTCGGCCCTGAGTCTGTCGCAGGCTTGTTGACCTTTGTGTGTGTTCCTCGCGGTCAAGATGACGTCACCTTTAAAAAGTTGCAGTAATTGTCTGACCACGTGATATCCGGTTCCACGATTTGCTCCGGTAACTATCGCAACTTTTTTACCCATTTTGCTGAAATAGTAAAATTAAACCTGTCAATGATTGTAACAACATAAACGTTTTTTGATTGTTTTGTTTTATAATTGTCGAGAATGCAATTGCGTGAAAAAGATGTCATTCGATTATTCCATATGGACAAAATGGGCCATTTTAGTGAGAGTTTAAAAGCAAAATATATAAAGGTATGTAGATAGATATTGATAGAAGAATATGAATATCAATATTTGACTAAGAGCTTGGTTAAACAACGTTTGATTTACAACTCTTATTTCTTTAACTTAATTACAGCCATTTTTAAGCAATCAATAAAGTTGAAGCCTCATTGAATGTAATTATTAAAACCTAGACCACTGTTAGACTTTTAACTATAAGAGTTTAAGTTTTTGAATAATTTATTAGCACTGTTTTCACGGATTAAATTAGGACGAGAAGTAAAATAGATAAAAAAGATGTATGAATATTTTGATTGAAGCAAAGTTATGGCACATCGCGAAAAGTTGCAAATCTCGTAATAGAATTACAAATGTTTTAAGGTGAAATAACTATAGATACATTATAAAATTATAACATAGAATGACTAATGGTCAACGGGATTATCCACTCCAGCGACGTATGTCGTAGTACAGTCAGTTACATTGTGAAATTTACGTTCATCTCACTCTAAACCATTCTAAATCTCTCACCCAACGCTCAATTAATTAAAAATTGCTCCAAAATCATGAAATGTTAAGATTAACAACTATATTCAATATAAACATCGATAGAAAAAATTCCACGATCCCACCAACATAATTGAATTCTGTAAGCGTTTGATGGGTTCTTGAAGTCATAGAAAGCTTTTTATAGAACCTGTAAGCATAGTTTAATAAAGGGAGGTAATACATATATATCTAATTTTGTTTATTCTGAACAAAATTAGCAATATTGGATTACTTCCCTCTAAATTCACCCAGAACTCACTCATCAAACCCATTCAATTTTATTCCAAAATAATTCCAAAATCATCCACTTTGTCAATTTTACGATGTTTTTAACTGTATCGTTCCGCTTCACTGTCGTAGAACAATTAAAATGCACTGTGTGGCTGCCCAGACTTCTCTATATATATGCGTCACGCGAAAATGCAGATGTAGGTAATATCACGCACAAGCTGATTTAATAATTCCGAAAGAAGAGATGAAAATGAAGATATGCAAACCTTTAAATTCTGAAATATATATTTTACACCAAATTCCTAGTTCCCAATACTGTGTATTGACTCCTATATGTATGTCTATAGCTTTAAACCCAATCGGATAATCGATCTATAGCATATTGATTAGACCTTGGACAGGTGTAAATAAATAAAAACTTGGGCGAATTTCACTCTGTAGATAATTGAGAGTTTTGAATAACTTAAATGCGGTTCAAGTTCTAAGGTTTAAAAAGAAAATAAAGGAAAATATATCTCCAAATTGGGCGTAATGGGATGAATCCAAATTCAAATAGGAAATGAGCATATGCGTGACATTTGCAACAATTTAACATCTGCGCCTAGTAGAGACTCAGATCAGACTGTGCATCCGCACAGTCTGATCAGAGTGTTCACTATGTGCTCTGTAGTTAGCTTCTGCCTTGCGTTTCTGTACATTCTCAGGGAAAAGTCTGGCTTCGTTGTGCCGCTGCCCGGGTATGTACGAATGTGATCCGCGCAAATGTACCATCGTTGGAAATTTCGCCCTCTTGCCCAACAATGTGTACTTCTGTCCTCGCTTTCCTCATTGAGTCTCTCGTATTTTTTTGTTTATATGGGGCTTAACGTGACTTTTAGCAAATTTGCAGTCATAACCCGACGGCTTGAGCATCTAAGAATTGATTCCTGGTATTTCTCACACCAGAACTACCATCACATCCATTTCTAGCCTCCAGCTGCCATCCCACATATGTCTACAATTATCAACCGATTGGTGGATGACCAAGTGATGAACTCTCAGACAGTCGAAATAAGGGAAAAAGGGTAGATAATTAAAACAGTTTTTTTATTAAGAGAAAAAATACCAGTGCAATATTTCGCAATTCATCGGCACGTTAGAATTGATTTGTTGAGATCGTTCGAGCGTTAATCACAACACCAAGTGTAGTTGATAAGCATCAGCTGTATCTAACGTCTATACATGAATATCTGGGCCCGAGGTTATTAAACTTTTCTCAGGCTCAGCTGAGAATTTTCTCAAATTTTAAATCTGAATGAATGTACGAAAATGAAAGATAATATTGTAAGTTGTTATTTATAACAACTTATTAATATTATCTTTCATGTGAATACAATCTCAAATTGAAATTTGAGAAAATTTTGAATTGAGCATGAGAAAAGTATTAAAACCTCTTGCCCGAAGAAAAATAGAATTTAAGACGAAACGACACATTTGCGTATCTTACTAGATTCATAAACAAAGGGGGGTTACCGTAATGTAATCAAAAACTCAAGGTAAACTGAATTATCTTTCTTTGATAATGTTCTTCATAAAGAACTCGCGCATTTATTTGTCGTAACGTTTACTATGCAAACTCATCTTGGCTTAAATCTATTTAGATCGTAAGTTACGTACATTCGAAATGTAAGGACTAAACCACCCAGAAAATATTCAGGGGGAGGGGGGGGGGGGGTATTTAGAACAAGTTCCTTAATGAGTAACAGACCAAGTTTGAGTTTGGTTCCGGTCCATTGATTTTTTAGGAAGATCCGAATGCAACACCTATCAAACTTATTTTACAGCCGGAAGGGAATTTGGTATTGCAGTGGCGGATCCAAAGAGAGTTCGGGGGGGGGGGATTCGAACGAACCCCGATTGTGCAGTTGTGCAGTCTGATCTAGTATATACTGCCTGCCTTCTACTAGATTTATTTGTGGTAAAACTCCTGAAGCAGTCTTGTTGATATGCAAAGAAAAAGGGGTCTTTTGTTTAAATAATATGTATTTTAATCCGGCAGGACAAGGGTTAAAATTATGTGTTAGACTAGGGAAACGAACCCCCTCTATGTATGTTCGAACACCCTTTATAGAAATCCTGGATCCGCCACTGTATTGCCACGCAATACTCCAGAATGCTTGTTCAAGTACAGCTCGGCATAATTTCAAGAAGATCACGGCGTTTACTGGCCAACTCTCGGCAACAGGTGCTTGGTATTTAAAAAAAAGATTAAAGTTAAAAAGGACATAATTCTTACAAAAATGCCTCCAGAGTTATCCTTCTTTATAGTGAATTGCTCTTTTGATGACGACCACACTTGCTAAGTTTCAATAAGATATCTTCAATAATACAGAGATATGGCCAAGGTTAAAGTTGTTATAACATCAACGCCAAAGAAAGTATTCATGCCAAGGATGTAAATGTGATAACAAAAGCTCAACCTTTTATTTCAAGAAAATGGTGAGCTAACAAATTGACGAAGGATGGAAACAATTTCATAGAATTAATTGTACATGTATATTGTTTCTAAGGTAACACAATACATGTACATTCTTTCAGTTTTGAACCCTAGCAAAAGTTTAATATATATAGTTCATAGAGCCAGCGAGACAACATGCCATGCATTTAAGAGATGAAGAGTTTTTGATGATTTCATCGAGGTATGAAACAAAAAACCTAATCACATTGTATGAATTCGCGAAGAGTATTTATTCATGAGTGTGATAAGAAAGTTCATTTCATACCTCCATGAAATCAACAAATACCCTCTTCGTATCTTATAATTTACTTTCGAGGAAAAAAAATATAAAGATTTATCGGTAAGAAATAGATTTTTTACGGGACTACTTTTACGGAAGCTTGCAAAATAGCTGCGTACTCAAAATGAGCCTGTGCGTGACATTTCCAACAATTTGAAATTTTCCTTAAATGCAAACATTGAATAGCGTTGACAGCAACATACCTTGAATATAAAGTTACTTGATGGTCTACAGATACTTTGAGACCTAATCTATCTGCCAAACGCATAGTAAATACTCTGGACAGTCTGTGCGTATGCACAGACTGGTCAGAGTCTTTGCTTTGCGCATGTCTGAAATTGTTGGAAATCTCACGCACAGGCTCAAATTATTTTTATTTAGGAATAAAATCAAATTTTCAGCCAATCAGAATGCATAAATCCGGCTTGAAAACCAAGCCTAGGATTGAATTATTATCGCCGTGATGTGTAAACTAAGTGTGCAGTGACGGTTTTGAAATGAAAGCAGCAAAAATGACCAAACAACACAGCGACACCATCAAAGTTTCTCGATACTTTTTATTAAGATAATGCGCATTGACTTTATCAAATGACTGTATTTGTTATTTACCGCATATCGACACAGAATACCTTCATATCAAATTATCACGTGCTTCACATTTCAAGCTTTTTCATTTATGCACAACGAAAATTCTCAGACATGCATGTGCATCCGAACATCTTCGTTTATTGAATATTTTTGTTATATGGACTCATAGACACAACAAGAATGGTTGGTCAGGGAAAACTCTTGTCGACCAAGCAAATGTCCCCGACCTTGGAACTACAGTTATACCTGTCTTAAGCAAGCACCAAAGGGACAATCAAAAAGTGCTTGCTTAAGACAGGAGCTTGCTTAATACAGGTCAATTTCAGTCCAATTTGTTGATTTGGGAACTTGATGACCGCTTGCTTAATAAAGGTTGTTTGCTGAATACAGGTGGCCGCTAAGACAAGTTTGACTGTACAGTCATAACTAATTTAAATGACACTTAACTCTACAGATAGAGTTTTTGGGGTTATTTTTCCGGGGGGGGGGGGGATTACAATATTACAAATTTAGATATTTCACTAGTTCTTGATAAAGCTCCTTTGGGTACTCATTGAAATCGGTCCGTCCAGACGATTATAATGAGTACCCACAATATAGGGTTTCATTTCAAAACAAGTTTTTAGCTTGGCTTTACCCTCTCTTATCTGTACCTCTGCTTTTACACCTTGAGGTGAAATGTGTGTTAAATTGTTTTGAAATCCACCAATGAATGGAAGAGTTTATACTCCGGACAAAATAGCCTCAACCTTCAGTATGACCTTGACCTGAGAGATACAGTTGAAAATCCTTTTAGATATACCTTGGTGAATTAAACCCGTACTTAACCTCTATGAAAACTCGCTTAAATATCAATATCCTGGCATAATTTGTCAATTTTCTAAATATGTTTTACATTCAACTCCGTTTTTAATTAAATCATATGAAAGCACGTGCAAAGCCGAATTTTAATTAACAAGTTTTATTGATCTAAAGAATGGGGGGGGGTCAATTTCATGTAAATAGCAAATTAACTCATTATTGGGAATAATCATCAAAAATTATTTTGGCATTCATCCATGGGACACTTCTGTAATAGCAGGATAAGAAAATTGAATGACAACTGAAATAAAACCCAATCACTTTTATTTTTCGATGTCACAAGTTAACTTTCCACGATGGATAAATGATTTCAAAATATATAGAAATATGGGACAAATATTATTAACATCAGTAGATCATCACGTGTATCAAAATGTATTTTCTCATTTGTTTCTGCAAACAATTATTCTGTCCTACGTTCAAGATGACAAATGTTCGCAAACGTTTAAGAATGATTCCCCGTTTTGCACGTTACGTACTTGTATACGTGCAAAGCGGCATGGCTTTTCTAGGCGTTTCGTGAACTTTTTTGAGCTACACATCTAAAAACCATCAGAAATTAAAAAAACCCCAAAATTTGAAAAAGAAATCAGATCCAGCTAGGGTAAGCTAGACTCAGAGAACATTCTCACACGGATCTATTTTATCCTGTCCTGAGTTCAAGATGACAAAAATGTGCAAACTGCTGGCAAATTTAACCCCACTTTGCACGTGCACTAGCGTGCAATGCGGGAAATAATGTGCATACAGTTTGCACCGTTTTGTCATCCCGATTGCAGGACAGGTCTTTGGCATTCCTTCCAATCTGACGTTGATCGATATTCTTTTTCGGTCATCTACCCTGCCCCATTGCTCAATCCGACTTAAATGATTCGTTCAAGCTACTCAAAACTTAGTAATTGATATCTTTATTTTGGAAAAATTAGTTTCAGGTCGAGTAGTGCGCTATTATACCTCGGTTTTCTATTTGTATCCATTTAGCAACTACGTTTTAAGAGATGTTACCTTCTACAAAGCTAAAAGATAGTGGGGGATATTTGGATTTGAGATTAAAGTATTTTGATAATAATAACACGCAAACCTATGTTGTTGGCACTCATTGGAATCATCTCATCAAGTCAATTCAAATGAGTACAAACAACATAGAGATTTGTTGAGAAATGACGATTTTAGACCGGCTTATCGCCTCTTGTCTGTACATCTGCCTTCTATCATGCCATTAAAGATGTGTAATTGACATATCGCGGCTGTCAATCAAACAGCAATTGACCAATCAAATAACTCAGTTTAACCGGAAGTGAATGTTTAACTCCGACATTTCGCACAATTTGAGGTAATGTTGTTTAGTGTGCGGGCGTCTTTAGTGGTCATACCCCGATTTTTGGCCTTCTTTGTTCTTAATAAAATTGCTCAACTTTCAGGTGCTGCAGCGCATTCCACAACACTTCTCTTACATATTACGTTATAAACGCTTCATCTACATTCATAGATCTATCTTTTGAGACTTAAGAAACTGGGTCAAATCAGGTTATGTTTTGGGCTATTCAAGCGAGAGTAAAGGCACCGTCTTTTTTCCGACCCATGAAGAGGACAGTTAGTTCGGGTATGTCCCCAATCCCTTATCCGTTCTCCCGGAAAAAAATCTGCACAAAAAAGATCGAACCAAGCGTTGAAGAAGAGATTCCAACCTAGCATAAAAAACCAAATAAATATGTACATGGATCACTATTCTCCAATTCAAAATGCCATTTTCAAGCCACACTATTTTTTCTTTAAGATCTACACTTATACAACGACCTCCGGAAGTAAATTCCAGTGATGTCACTCATAGTAAGCTGTTGTTACGACTGTAAAATCGGCCGTCTTCTATGTAGGGACTCAATGGGCGTTGCTAGCAACCGATTGATGAAGCTTCAATGGACTCTTGTGAGAATATTCAAATTAACCACTTTTGAATATATTTTACTAAATTTTGGAGAATGAAGGATATCAACTTTGCACTTCCGGTAAAATTGAATATAAATGGGTCTTTATTTTTAGAGATCGAATTAGAAAAATTGAGATAAATGCTTGTACCTTTTTATAGGCACTAATATTATTTCCGAAATGCACATTTTCTCATATTCATTCATAAATGAACATTTTTCATTCACACGCAATATTTACATATCAAACAAACACACATAATATGGATTCAATCATGATAAAACAAGTCTATCTTTTAGGATCGTTCTTACTACGCCAGTATCTTTATTTTCGAGAGAGAAGCCTTCTTGGAAGCATAATAAAACTTGTTCCGAAAAAAACGAAGGTAATTGTGCCTTATACAGAAGAACTCTTTACCTCACTTCGAATTAAATTTATCCATAAGTTTAAAGCTAAGGAAACCATATACTTACAAAATTAATTTGACAATGAAATTGATAATATGCGACCCGTCACGCGAAAAGGGACCATCTAAGTAGTGCGTAAAGTGTCGACCCTAATCAGACTGCGCGAATTGTGCAGACTGACTTGGATCGAAACTTTTCGTACTTTGCTTATTTCCTGAATCTAGAATGACCAATCTACCTTTCGATGAAAGAAATTTGAAATCCGACCTCTGGTTGATCTGTGCTGGACCAAATCTTTTTTTTTTTTTTTTTTTTTTTTTTCAAATATCTATTTTACAAAATTCCCACAAGGTTCATTTTCGCGTGACGGGTCACATGAATATATAAGCTTTATTCTTATACAATGTATATGTATTGGATCTATTTAATTGTCAATAATATTTCACTGTACATGTATATGCTGGCTTTACCGTATGTCAGGTATCTAGCCTAACCAGCCCTGCGTTCAGGATCACAAAACGGTGCAAACAGTTTGATAATTTCATCCCCGCTTTGCACGTGAAATAGAGTGCAGAGCGGGAAATAATTGGCTAACTGCTTGCACCATTTTGCCATCCTGAAAGCAGGGCTGCATTCGGGATTTACAATTTGTTCTCCGACGTTTAGAAATTGTCCTCGCTTTGCAAAATTGTTTGAACTTAAGCTAGCATGGAAAGCCAGGGTAATTTCTAAACGTTAGAAAACACTTTGTTCATTTTCGAGGTAAGGCTGGCCGTTATTTCTATCAGTTGACAGTAATCGTAGGTTTCCGTTCACGGTAGGACAAACAGCACACAATAACCGGGTTTCCTGGTCACACTTCTATAACATTTAACTATACACTGATGGTCCAGCTTTCAGAGAAAACTCGGCTAATTCCGTAAACGCACTTGCCGACTGATACACTCAACTCAAAATACATTTGCCGATTGATACACTCAACTCAAAATGCATTTGCCAACTGATACACTCAACTCAAAATGCATTTGCCGATTGATACACTCAACTCAGAATACAATCAAATTGAACGTGTAAAAAGAATGATTTATGAAACACATACATGAGTATTGTTTTTGATAAATACGAACCAAAAATTCATAGCCTTTGAATGAATCCGTTATGCTCCTACGACAAATCACTATATACATTTTTTTTGTCAATTACCTACCCATCCTAAACACACGGCATACGATCGAGGATATACGGAATGAGCCGAGTTTTGTCGACGCCTTTGTTTTCCCACACTGGCCACATTACATTTGAGCATGAACGTGAGATTTCCAACAATTTTATATATGAAACTTAGCAAAGACTCTGACCAGCCTGTGCATCCGCACAATCTGACCAGAGTCTTCACTATGTGTTTAGTAGATAGATAAGGTCTCACAGTACTTGTACACCATCGGGTAACTTTATATTTACAGTAGGTGGCTGTCTACGTTGCTCAATGTTTGCACCTCATGCACATATAACTTGTTGGAAATGTCACGCACAGGCTTATTTAATGTTTTAAACGATGGATGAATAATGAAACACTTATTCGTCGTAGAAATCGTATTCCGTTCTATTTCGGCACAAAAATACGGCAAATACAATTCCTATGATCTGAAAATAAAAAGAAAACATTATTCTTAAAAAATGGATTTCTATACTGCAATCGCAAGAATAATGTTTTTTTCATACAAGTGGGTCTAGCGCTTAAATTCATTTATGCAACTGTTTCACCCTGGACAACCGATCTGGAAATCGTTCAATGAAACTAAATTGCTTTATGTAATATCTAAAATTGATTTGCTCAAGATAAAAATGTTATGGTTTCTGAGTTTGTATTTCCTATATGAGTTCTAAGAATGGGGTTTTGCGCATATCGCGGCGGCTGGAGCACCTAACAATGGATTCGTGGTATCTCACACCAGTACTACCAACTCATCCTTTCCTAGCCTCCAGCTGCTATCCCACTTAGGTCTACGGTTATCAACCCATTGGTGGAAGAAAATAGTCAGAAAGGATGAGTGCCGGGACCTCTAGATTGACAGTCCGAAGCGCTACCAACTGCGCTATGACTTCTAAGAAAAAGGAAATTCACCTAAGGATAGTGTCCTTAAATTTCCTTTCGTGTACATGCAAAAGTATGAGTTTCTTAATATACCTTTTATGTACTTATCTTTTTTAATCGTAATTTCGTTATTTAATTATGCGTTATTTTAAACCACACAGTCATGCAACTTCAAAAGAAGGTTGTGTTTAACTTTACAATTCCAGTTTCTATCTTTTACCTTTATTCATCTAAATGGAAGAGGTATAGGTGTTAAATTAGCCTCTTTGTTTAGTAGAGAAGCCCCGCTATGAGGAACCCTAATCACAAAATTGTGCGTAGCCAAACAAAAAGATCAGTTGCAAGGAGCCTGGGCACCGATGGTCCTGTTTTACTAGACATCTGACGATCAGTTTTTGCGTAAGACAAAAATTAAAGCTACTTCTACAAGAGTAATTAAATATGGAATTCTGCCATGCATCATCTCATTGGAATCGTCATCTAAAGACAATTCGGATGAGATATTGTAAGGCAGAATCCAACAATTGATAAAAAACCCAGGTACGATTTGTGATTATAACTTACGATTAATTTTTCCGTAAGAAGTTTAGTAAATCGGACCCCAGGGTCAGAAATATTTTTTCTATGTGACGCAATACTTACAGCTACGATCATAATTCCTACTGCAAACCCAATCAGGGCTGCACTGTTGTTTCCTATAAGATCGTTTAACATGTAAAAACAACCCTGAAAAAACAAACACAGAAAAAAATACTATTCACGTATACATAAACGGTATAAATGTCTATAGATCAAAAAGGCAGCCGTTCGGAAACAAAGACGTTCTTTGGTAGATTTGGTCTTAAAACGTAATGGTTATTTTATATCATGAAAAGATATTGTACATTTTATAATTCGTGATATCACGTAAGCGAAAAATAACTAAAAATCAATCTGCGTTTCGTCAAATGTCTGTCAAGAAAAGAACACGACAAAAAGTCTTATTATCATTTCAAATTGTTTTAAGTTTTATCCTTTTAAACTCTTATATATCCTTCAAGGAAAATTTTCTGGTCACAGTGAAACAAACTATCCAATATGAATAGTAATCAAGAGCAGATTTTCCTTAGTCGCATGACTACAAATACTAATGTCGTAGCCTTTTTTTTACTTCCTGAAAGAACTTACCGCTGTATATAAATGTTGTTTTTTAAGTATATTATTATCTTCGACTTCTGTTTAATCCACTGCAAAATTTTCTGATAGACCTTACCGTTGTATATAACTGTTTAGTATTTCGTATATAATCTCAGACTTCTGTTTGACACACTGAAGAAAATTCTGATAGGCCTTGCCGTTGTATATAAATGTTGTGTATTCAGTTTAATCATTATCTTTGACTTCTGTTTCACACACCCCAATATGCCTAGAGCAGGGAGGTACCTAAATCCTACAATCACACACACAGACCCACTGCAGAATTTTCTGATAGACCTCTATACCGTTGTATATAACTGTTAAGTATTACGTATATTATCTTTGACTTCTGTTTGACGTACTGTAAAATTTTCTGATAGACCTTACCGTTGCTTAAAACTGTTGCGTATTTGTATTTTTTTTTCTGACAGACCTTACCGTTGTTTATAACTGGTGAGTATTTGTATTATTTTCTGGTAGATCTTACCGTTGTATATAACTGTTGAGTATTACGTATATGATCTCTAGCTTCTGTTTGACACACTGTATTATTTTCTGGTATGGCTGGACGGCCTTTTGATTTACAACAACTTCCGGGTACAAATGAATCCTGTAATTTACATTTAAAAAGAGAGTTGTCTCCCATAGTTGCCGTTCGCTGTTTACCATCTTCACGAGTCAAGGGTTATCGAATCGATAGCTTCTTATCGAATACGTAAGATAAGTAAAACGTTCGTAACCCTTGGTTCGACAAGATGCTGTTTAGAAACATATACGACAACTACTGTCGACAAACGATTTAAATAGAGTATTGAAATTAATTGAATTTCTGGACTGGTCAACACACTAGTAACGAACTTTGAAGTTGTAGAAATGACCTATAGTTCTTACAAAAGTTTATTTCTTTTCAAAATTTTATTAATTCTCTGAAATACTAGCATAAAATGTTCAGGGAAAGATTTCTAAACAAAATCACTGCAATGAAAAAATGAATGGCTTGTTTTGCTTATAGCAATACATTTACATTCAATGAACGAAAATGATTTCTTTCAATAGCGTTGTATTGCATCCAAGTATTGAAAAGAAGTTTGAAGACATATATTTATAACTTCTACACTAAATAGAAAAAGCTACTGACTCGAATTTTATCCTACTCAATGCCTACGCTTATTAAGAATGTAACATACTAAACTATATTAAACAAAATACTATGGCATACCTGACTGTGAACATCTTGGAAAAATGCACTGTAGTTATAATAGTCTGTATACCCCTCAGACCCACAACATTTAAACTGAAATTGAAAACGAGTGTTTGGCAAAATAAAAGAGATATCATGTGTAGTAACGTGATGCATTTAAAGAGTCGTCTAATGATAAGTAAATGGGATTTACTTAACTCAAGTTGTATACAAAAAGAATAATTTAGTTAGAAAAAAATATTGATCAAGATAAAAAATCAAATCAAGGGTACGTATATACCCTTTTTTCCCTTTGAAATCAGACGATATCCGTCATCGTCTTTTTTCCGAAAGAGCACCAATTTAATGGATTGACACTACAAGTTCTTGAAGCTAAATTTAGATGAGATTGTACAAAAACTGAGCATGATAATTCAGTAGAGACAGGTTGAATGATGGGCAATGTTGTTTGGTATGACTGATTCAATTTTCCTGCTTCTCCCACTGACAACACAAAATGCTGAGTTTGGCAGATACTTGGCAACTAGCAGTAGAAGTTTTTGTTGGCTTTTTATCCAAAATTACGCGAGCATTAACTGGTAAAGTATACATGGTTTTAAGGAACGCAGGTTTTGCGCATTTGAGATGCGAAGATAAGTAGCTAGGACCCACAAAACTTCAAGGAAAGCAAAAATATTCTCTTCCTATTTTATAATTAAACTAAACAATTAGGTAAGAGAATCATCAACTGTTACATATAGCACTAATTTGATGATGAATAGATCTCTATTAGGTGATTTTCAAATCAAACATTTAAAGTATATCTCGAAATATTGCCTTATGTAAGGGGAAACTTTTTTGGGGAGTTCTCTTTCTTTATTTTTGTAAGAAATGTCATGCCAAAAATTCAGTCTGTTGGCTCTATTTTACGAACTTTTGGAGCCGATGAATTATTTATTGTACCTTCATTACATGAGACCAACAGACCAAAAACAGTGTTAAATGTAAATTCGTTATGATTTTTATTACTTCAGAAAAGTGTAGATATATAAGATCTATTCTTCGTTAGTAAAAAAGTTAGGAAGACATTTGCTATATAAATATTCATCTTATTTTTTTTGTTCACCTGAGATGAGTTGAACGGACAGATGTTCAAAAAGTGCAATCAGGGCCCGAGGTTATAAAACTTTTCTCATTCTCAATTCAAAATTTTCTCAAATTTCAATCCGAGATTTAAGCTGTAATCCTTTTATAATACTCGTTTTAATGTATCAACATAAAAGATTATGATAATATTAATAAGTTGTTATAAATAACAACTTATAAATATTATCTTTTATATTCATACTGTTACATTTATTCAAATTCAAAATTTGAGAAAATTCCCAGTTGAGCATGAGAAAATTTTTATTACCTCGGGCCCAGATATGTTTTGTTAACAGTTGACTTAAAATAGCAAGCATTAGGCCTACAATTACCTCTAATTGTATAAAGTCTATAGGTGATTCTTTACCAGTACCGTTATAATTCTTAACGTCTGTGAGGAGTTGATTTCTTGCCAAATCTTCAATCTGTAATATACATTCATAGACAGGTGTTACAGACTAATTCTAAGACTAGAAAACAGGATATGTCTCATATAATCAAATTCAGGAATCCAAGAACTCCGCAAAAATATACGATAAAAAAGCAGAGGTCCCGCAGGTTTAAATGTTTAAAAGGAATACATAAATCGGCTGAATGTCATTTCAAGTATTACATTTCATTCTGTCACTAGCTGTAAATATTGCCTGATGAAAGAGGGTATGATTAACTTGTTGATATCAGGTCACTTGATCACGTGACAGCTTTATCATGTCACTTGGTCACGTGACCTGCCGGATCTTCTTTTTGCGGCTATTAGGTCTGAAAACAGTCCTCTCGAACATTTTTTTTTCTTTTGAATCTGAGTGTCTATTTCTAATAAAAAACATTTCACTCGATTTTCATATATTTTTAAAATCAAGTCGCGACCATATCGATGACGTAGGACATGACTGATGACGTAATCTATAAAATTGTGATGAAGCTTATCTTGGTGTTTATATTCGACCTCGAAAACTGTCAGGATTTTAAAACATTTATCTGAATTGATTCAACGCAGATATTATTCGCATGATGAGGATTTCGGAGATAGTAGCTTTGCATCTGATCTCAATCTATGTCCATCCTCTGATTTAGAGTAAGGAAGGCATTAAATTGAGATTTGCTTTTAGCTGCATGACAACAAAACTTCGGAGAAAAAAGGACGTTTGAGATTGCGATAATCACCAGATTAATATCTTCTTAATCATTAAGGTATGAAAGTATTACAGTTTTCTTTTGTTAAATATTTTCTTGCTACAGCATTAGAAATCCTTTCAATTATCGAGTTCTTAAGCCGTTAGAGATCACCCAAACTCCTCCACCCATTCACCCTTATGACGAGGACTCGCCGATATCGAAGTTGTAAATCGGGATCGGATTGTATTTTCGTAAATAAATAACGATTAGAGTTTAGAAAAAGATTGTAACAGGATAAATAGAATAGATGATAGGTGACTTGAGATGGAAAAGTTTATCGGGCTCGGCTGCGGAATTTATCCGGTTCGCCTCCGGCTCACCAGATAAATTCCTACGCCTTGCCCGATAAACTTTTCCATATAAAGTCACCAACCATCTATTCTTTATGTATGAATGTACGACCGGACAAAAAAAGTGATAACACATTGATACGGGAAAATGTCATGGCAGGGTTTTATTTCGGCCAATGTTGTCGTCCTTTTGTTTTTCATAAAATGAATAATTCTTGTTTAAAAATCCTTTTAATCCATTCTGGTCCGTATATTCTAAGACTATCATCTACATTTATGATTTACTTTATATTAATAAATAGCAATAGATCATTCTTTCCAGTTTTAGATTCGAACATAAAGGTTTCACTGACTACAGATTAATGTTGGCATTTCATGCGAGAGTGTTAAAGGGTCTACTATTATTTATGGTTTTCTTATAAAAGGGAACATCCTACAAGAACAGAGAACCAAATGAGTATACAAAGTTTACTATATCTGAAACGTTGCCAAAACTTCAATATGCAATAAACATATAGTCAGACATATGTTTTTGTTATGCTTCCGTACCATGAAGAGAAACTAACACCCGTTATAAAAATGAATAACGATGGACTAACGAAGTACTACTTAATTAAGATCAGTTTTTAAGCGAATGGGATATATCACTTAAAATTAAATAATGACGTCAAGTTGTCTTTAGTTCGCAAAATACGGACATAATTTTAAGTCCGTGGCCTTTTGGTGTTAGGGGAAGGGGCCCACTGAAGGTTTTCACAGGAATGTACGTCGTTCCAACCATCTAAAAAGGAAATCTAACCTAAGATATTTAAATACATGTAGTGAGTTTCTAAAGTACATGTATATTGACATGATAGTTATTCCAGTAATGTCATCATCAAACTTTAAAGTAAAGACGATACATTCTGCGTATAAATAGTATATCTTTATTGATATTTTGTGGTAAATGAACAGGAACCGAAATGTTGAAGATATGTTATATGTTTTGGGGACATTGTTCCTCTGAGGAAATAATAATTTTTTCAATACTCTGAGAAATAATCATTTTTTCAAGACAAAGATTCTCTGTGGGACAAGGGTTCCAATTTGACCGTTTCTTAGAGAAAACGCAACAATAAGACTAAGAGATCTTCGTCTTATGTTTTCTAGAGAACTTTCCAATTGTATTATTCCTGCTTTGTTGTCAAAATCAATGCACTTTTAAAATTGTGTTAGGCAAGTAGATATACACAGGGGTTGATTAATGAAGAGAATAATTATGCATTATCAAGAGAGATATTCTCCTAGGGAATCGGGGTTTTATTCTGTGCAAATTTCACATTGATAGCAACCAACCATGAATCAAACAGTTATCTTTGTCAAAGGTTCACAAGTAAGTTTCTGTAAAAAAGTCAATAACCCTTTTTTTGTTAAAAGAGAATAAATGCGCCCTGAAATTTGTGTTTGCCAACAAGATATAAAACCGTCATTGGACGAACAAATAGCTCGTAAGTCCTGCTTATTTAAGCTTTACTTACGAGTTTTTGTTCGCCAAAGCTCTAAATGTCAAGTACCTGGACCACCTATAGGTTAAACCATAAATCATCATAATACATCATAATACCCGATGAACCACCCCTACTTATATCATAAAGAGAGATAATTAGTATTTATTCAGCCTTATTTTCTATCTAGTTCTGTGTGAGTCATTCTAGCCTATATCTGCGTGTTATTTTGAGATACCTTTCTTTGAACTATTTGGTACATAGACGTCATAGCTCTACTTTCGGGACGATTAACTTTTGGCCACGCCCTTTGTTTGTAAGAAATGTGCATGCAGAACGAAATTTAAAACAACTTGAGAGAGGGCATAGGAAATTGCTTAGTGAAACAAGGACGTCCGTACTTTTTTTTATTCTTTATATAATGTAGGATTTATTTAAGTTCTTTCTAAAATGTCATAAAATATAAGTTTTTAGATTTTAGTTTCACATTTTTACATTTTAGTGTCTAGCAACACCAAAGGCGTATGGGTTTAAATTCATTAACTTTATTTCGATTGCGGCGAAATATTACGCCTATATAGTTGCTGTCGTCCCCGATGCTTTCATGTCCCTGAGAGCAAGGCGATGGTTTAAAGCAACTACTACACAATCAGAGGCACAGATAATATTGGGTATAGCCAGTCCAAGATCTTAATTTCTCGTTGAAACACTATGTTGTGGGTACTTATTTGAATCTTGTTGATAATTTTGTTAAACTTTATTTCCTCGATGAAACTCTCTGTTGCGGGTACTCATTTGAATCGTCTCGACAAGACGATTCCAATGAGTACCAACAACATATGGTTTGAGCCATAAATATAGAAATACTTTGATCTAAAATCCAAAAATATCCTCTCTATCAGTAGCTCTGTACCTAATTCTGAAGTGAAGCTCAAACCATCGACCTTCGAGTAATGAGTACAGCACCAATACAACCCGGTCACCGAAGCAGTCGAAATAAAATTTATCAAATAGAATGTAGTAAAATAATAATGTTTCTGCTTTTCAAATGAAAACCGGAAGCATGGCCAATTTCGCACACCATAGGTTAAATAGTTCAGAATATCGTTCAAGTTCATAAGTACTCGATGATTGGATGGCACTTGAAAGCTTCATCATTTCATCGCGATTGTAAAGAAAACCGAAATTCCTATGAAACCCTACAGAGGGTGAAAAAGAAAAGTACAAAATGAAAATAAACTAAAAGCTGAGAACTGAACAAGAGGGACAAAAAGGCCATAGAGCGCTCATTTTCAGGCAAAATGTCGTTTTCTCCGACATGGGTCAGAATGCCACTATTTATCATATCTATCTTCACCATACAACTTTTTTCAGCAAAATTGGGAAAGTTTGAGCCCGAATTGTGACATCTATATTGTTGTTGCATTGAAGTTGTTATCAAGAACACTTTTACCGTGAAGGGAATCGAAAAATTATCGAAATCAATAGGAACATTCCTTTACCAGAAAATCATTTTGAGCAAGTGTTAGAAAGATTGAGCCAATTTTGTGGCATCTAAAAAGGCAGCTAGGAAATTGTTATTAAGGCACATTTTTCTCGTGACATAAGTCGGCATGTCACTAACATTAAAGGGGGTCTTCCTCATGACAAGATAATATTTTCAGCAAGTTTCAGCAATATTTGGTCGAAATTGGGACCTCTAGAGTTTCAACACACTAAAATAATTGACGATGAATGACATACAATCAAGTGCCATAAAAGCACACCATGAGCACGATGTGTTCAGGTGTAATAAAAATTCCCCATGTTCCACTTTTCTTAAAACGATATTTGAAGAAAATTTGGAAGCTCGATCGATTTAATGATATGTCATTTTGAGTAGATATTTCTTTAATTCAGCGCAAGACTGTATCAAGTGTCTATACATTGTATAGACCCTTAGTACAGTATTGCGCTAAATCCTCGATATGTGAGCCAAAACCACGGAAGGGAATGTCTGAGAATTGCGAAAATTTCGACCTAGCTAGAGTACACGGTACATTTTGCTTTTCGAATATTCTAGCGCCGAAAACGATCTTTAATATCTTGTGAAATCGTTCTCGAAATGCGACCCCTGGTAAAATGTTTTTTGGGTCCAAATATTTACTCGACTTTATATTATTTTTATATATACTCGAATATTTTCGAGTTCAAGACTAATCCTTTACCGAGCAAGGAAAATTAACCAATAGAATGACGATCCCGCATTCAGAATAGAAATGCGACAAGTTTCTATCGTGTTCATCCTACGAAATTTCGCAGCCTGACAAGGCTCGTCATTTTAAGTTAAACCAATACTGTTTTTTTTCCGTTTCGAGCAACATATAAATGTCAACTTACCGAAGACCTCTCTACAAAGAGGTATATGAGAGCTGCCACTTCACCCAGGAGTAACACTGCCATGAAAAATATGTACTGAAAAAAAAAGAACAGAAGTCTATTTCAGCCAGTTGTAGCACAGTCGTGAAAAATATGTTCAGAAAAGAAATAAAAATAATTTTGTGTAAGACTATTTCACGATGAGTAGCTTAGTCATGGAAAATAAGTACAGAAAACGGACGAAAAGAATATTTTGTTAGTCTTTTCCCATTCGGAACATCACTCGGCCATTTCCGTAAACTGCAACAGAGGTGCGTTCGTTAGAGCGAAATGAAAAATCCATCTAAATGAGATTTTAAAGGCGTCGTAATGAACGATTTTCGATATTTTGAGTGAAAATATTCGACGTCGTCATGACTACTCGTTTTAAGCCAATGCAAAACCATCTTCGTTTCCTCATTGAGAAATCTTAAGATTCTTATTAAGCGGCTTAAAAATCTCGCTCTACCGAACGCTTTATCTTAAAAATCTTAATAAGAATCTTAAGAATCTCGCTCTAACGAACGCACCTCTGACCTCGGATGTATGTAAGGCGGATGGGTATGTAACAAAATCGTGCATTTTGTTAGGCGGAAACGGTGTAAGAAAAAATAGCACTTACAGATCTACATCTTTTACAGTAAATAACGGCTGATCATTTTTTCTCAGCCGTTATATAAGAATCTAAAGATTGACCGAGTGGTGTTCCGAATGAGTCTTTTTCAATAAGCTGTAACACTGCAATGAAAATTAAATACTGAAAACAAAGGAAGCGAATTTTGTGTAGTTGATTTTCCACTGGGTAACACTGATATTATAAATATGTACTGAAAACAAAGAATAAGAATATTGTGTAAGTCTACTTCACCCAGTTTTTATTAATTACATTAAAACTATAAACTGAAAACAAAGGGAAACTATTATCGTCCCTCGAAAGCAAGGTCATTAGTGCAATTTTTAAACATTTGAAAAGAAAAGGTTAAATTAAAAATTGTCTCGTTTAAAATTAAGTTTACAAAGATCTTTCGATGATTCTCGGAAAATGTTTGGAAGATGTTTTCTCTTTCGTGAAATATTTAAGTATAAGAAGTAAGCCCAAAATAATCTTATTTGCATACAAAAAGGGTACAAAAGCAAAAATCGCCTTTTTGCGTAAGCAAGGAACAAAAATAAAGGGTTCTTTTTTCGCAAGAGGGTTTTCTTTTGCCACTAACTACATTCCCTTCAAGTTGAACGCTACAGGACTTAATTTTTGACATATGGTTTGATAGGAAAAGATAAGAAATAAAACAAAGACAAAAACGAATTTCGCCCAAAAGCATTCTTAGCACCTTTCCGCATTCAAGTGACGTCGTGTAAGTCTTCAAAATTGTCCACTTAACTAAAGTAGACTGTTCAGTAGATTGTTTTTTTTTTTTTTTTTTTTTTTTTTCTTTTTTTTTTTTTTTTTTTTTTTTTATTTTATAGTGCACATGCATTCTATTTAACAATCAATATGAATATCTACAAAGGTATTGTGTACGTCTCAACAGGCGGTTATTGACCTGCAATTCTTTCCAAATCAATCTATTATCAAGTACATACAAACACCAACTGTTTTTGCTATCCAGGTGGGCTTGTAATAATAAACTACAGACGGCTCTGTATACATCATTCCAGGGAGTTTTCCCAGGTATATTAAGATAGGAGATTTATTTTTAAACACACATAAATGTATACAAGAACAGATGCTTAACTCGGGAGATCTTTGAGAGATCGGGACCATCAAAAAGCTGCATATAGAGAGTCGTTTGCTTAGTTCACAATTTGGTTATTACAGATTTGAAACGTGTTTATTATTCAGAATTTCTCAATAATCATATGTTTTGATTCTTAAATAGAATCGTCTCGTTTGAAACGATTCTAATGAGTTTTAACAACAGATATGATTTTGTAACAATAAACCTTATAATAATGATATGTACTTTTTAAGATAGTTTTATTAAAAGAAGATGCTTTTTTGGTAACGGTCGCAGAAAAAAACGGTCGCTTGATAAACGTGGTTGCTTATGCAAGATGAATAGTATATCACATGAAAGCACTTGTGAATCTATAATACATGATGCTTAAATCGAGTTAGAAATTAAGATCGAAAGATGCTTGTAACTGGGGTCGGGGTGCTTCTGATTTGTACCGATTTATTACCTATAGAAATGGACCTGTATTGAATTGAGCTACCCTCTCCCTTGAGGCTCATGTAAAGTGTTCGAGACCCTACTTTAAGGGTACTTCATATGCCAAGAAAAGCAGAATGTCCAGGTATATTATATTTCAAAATGAAGCTATTTATGAGCACAAGCAGTTAAGAAGCATACGACTGTCTTAGCTATAGCGGTATAGCCAAAATATTATGGAAAAGGGTCATTTCGTAGAGTACAAGCAACTGCAAGACTGTTGGATAAAATTGGCACATATTTTTTCAAAGTACAGTCTAAAGTACTACACAGGTACTACTACAGCCGTTGTTAAAAATCTCGGGCTAAAAACGTAGTAATGCAAGCAATTCATGTCGACTTATTTTGTAAACACATATGTTATATATGTCTTTCTAATTTTGTAAACGAGTAGATCTATGTACGGTATGGTGTGTAATCACACCATAAATAGACATTAATAGTTTATATACCTGTAAGGTTGTTAAGCAATATCAATTTCTATTTCACAAAATAAGAAAAATATAGTAATTTATTGTAGGTCATTGAATTCAAAAAACTATACTTTGCAATAAATCGCAGAAAATATTTCACAATATTATGGTGTCATGTTGCACCATACCTAACATCTATTTTAAAAACAGACCAACCGGTTTGACATTATGTTGCGAAATAAAAGAAATTGATAGTTTGAAAATAGCTTTTTGAGACTGAATTTTATATCTATGATTGTAGTAGTACCTAGTAGGAACATTTGTCTGCATTTTGATCAAATTTATGCAAATTTTATCCAGCCGTAATGCAGTTGTTGGTTTTGCACAAAATATCCCTTTTTCATAATGGTTTGGCTATTCTGTTATAAGATGGGGCCTCTAATGTTGTGCAACTGCTTGTGCTCATCTACAGCTTCAATTTGATATATTGTTTGACTGGACAAACTGTCTATTTTGTTAATAAAATCAGCATTAAATTTAGTTCAAAAACTCTTACATGAACCTTAAACGCTGTTTGACTTTTCTTTGGGTGCTTCCTTTATACAGGTTAGTCTAAATACGAGGTCTAGAAATGTACAAATGCTTTACACAGAAGATTATTGAGATACTTGTTAACACTTTTAATTGTGCACAAACACAGTTGGCATATCAAAGACGCCACTAGAGTGCTATATTTATATAGATATTTGTGATCTGTCACGCGAAAAAAGGACCATCTGGGAAGTGCGAAAAGTTTCGACCCTGTTCAGACTGTACGAGTTGCACAGACTGACCAGGATCGAAACTTTTCCCAAAATAACGCATTTTCTGAATCTTGAATGATTATGCTTCCTATTTGATTATTTAGACGTGCAAGTCAAACTGAGTCTTGATGTAACGGTATCTACCACCATTTTTTATAAAATTGACCATTTAATCCTCTCAGTTGATTATACATTTACAGTCAATGGTTTAAGCTTTTCTATTTACCCTGTACCATTAAAAACATCAAACTGCTCTGCTGTAGCAATATTTAACTCCTACCATAGTCACTCTCGATTGTTTAATATTGTCATGTATTGATTGTATTTTAGGTCGGTGGCCTTATATATTTGAAATAAAATGTTATGTTATGTTATTTTCGCTTTATACCTTGTGGCTGACCTATTCTTGATCCAATTTTTTTTTCAAAATCTTTATTGAACGGAGTTCCAAGGTGGTCCCTTTTCGCGTGAAGGGTCACAATTATATATTCACAGTTTTCATGAAAGAATGTTTGACGCAGAAAACTATTTTCAAAGCAGTTGTTTTCTGGGAAATTTCACTTCAAGTCCGTAAGATTGAATAGGAAATAGAGAAAAATATGTTAGTGTCTTAAAATATCAATGTTATCTGGTCGAGGTTGGGAGAAATTATCATGACGAGGCTTTGCCAACATCAAGATTAAGAAAAAAAGCTTCAGAACACTTATGTTTCGATTTGATAACATAGTTTCTTCTCAACAAAACAGAAATAAATACATTATTTAAACTGGTACATATAATGTTCATCATGGAACGACTTTTTTAAAAAACATCTTATTCACTTGGTACTTTCAGGTTTAGCTTATATTAAGGTAGTGGACCCGTAATAGTTTTGCAACATCTCAGAAGTAGTTAACTTAAACAGTGTTAACCGAGGTTTCCTAATGACTTTCATTAGGAAACCTCAATTAACATTGTGAAAGAATATGTGCTCGGAAATGTTGCGGAACTATTACAGGTCCACTACCTTAAATAATATATTAAACAGAACTGCAAACGATTCATCATTACCGAAATAATTGCCCGAAATATTAAAATTTCCAGAAAGAACTTTCAACAGACGGTGTAATTTTGAATTGGCAGGGAAGCACCATTATATCGTTAAGGGTTAATAGTTTTGCTGTAAGCTATTCAAGAAACTATTCCCGAATATTACGTGGTTTATCCAAGAAGATTATGATTGTTGCCAAATTGCAACTGATAAGATACGCATAGAGATCTTAGTACCAAAGCACTTGAAAAGTAGAGAAATGAAATAGGTTCAAAACAAGACCTTTGAAACAACATTTTAATTTAAACCAACCGAAATTATTAATTTCGAAAGAGCAACCGTTCTTACACTTTTCAAATATAATGCTGAACAATAATCTGATTTAACCCTTTGCTGTTTAATCCCTGCTTTTTACGTGCCTGTGATTTTATGATTGAGAAAACATTGTGAAAAAAGAAGAAATTGCTTCTGACAAGCAATTTCTTCTTTTTTTCCACACTATTTTCTACCCTAATGAATGGTTATTTTTCAAATTAAACCAACTTTTGATTTTCGTTTGCAAAACCTTTGAATTTAGACGGGTCCAAAATTCTGTAAAACAGGAAAGGGTTAAGACTTCTTTGCCCTTAGACGTTGTGGTTACTCAATCGAAGACTCTCGACGAGACGCTTCCAATAAGTAACCTAAAAATAGGTTTTCTAGTAGTATTTTTGGAAATATTTAGATCTAAAATAAAGTTGAATCCCCTATCTGTTGCCGTGGTTAGCCCCCCCCCCCTTTTTTTTAAAGGTAAAAACCTATTTATTTTACATCTTTTTGAAAACAAGTTCATACTACTTAGAATAACACCTGTCGATTCTGCTTCCTTAGAAAAATTAGCAGTACTTGCGCCGAATGTTTGGGCTAGAGAAAGAACCGAGATCGATAGCCGCTCCCGGGAATCAAACTCGGGACTCTTTGGCCTAGAGACCGTCGCTCTACCTGTAGACCACTGAAACCACCTGAAGTTGTCGCTTAACGAAAGTTTTACTTTAATATTATACTTACCACTGCCAACATTAAAGCGCTTTCTCTGATAGCTCCACAGCACCCACAAAATCCTATGAAAAACATAAAACACCCGACACCAAGCAGACCGTAACCTATCCCAGCAAGGGTGTCTTCATATATAGTCAAATGGATCCAGTCTTTAATGGTCTGGCCGGCAAAGTCACTGGCCAACATCCATATACCGCCCGCCATTAACACTATACCGATAATCTGAAATATAAATTATGAACAAGTATATGTTCCAATTCTACTAAAGTTATCACGATAATAAACACATTGGCCCAATTGCGAAACAAAAGGACTCGTTTTACATTTTTCATTCATTGTTAGATTCTGCCTCAAATATCTCATTGGAATCGTCTTTTGAAGACGATTCCAATTAGATGATGCATGGTAGAATTCCATATTTAGTTTTTACTGTAGAAGCAAGTTTGATTTTTGACTTACGAAAAAAAATTATCGTAAGATATTTAGTAAATCAGGCCCGAAAAGTTTAGTTGTAACCTCAGGGTTAACCATTTTGATAAAATGGCTTACCCGAGGTTATCACTAAAATTGTGTTATGCAATTAGGCTTCAGGGGCCTGTTTTACTGAATATCTTAAGAAAAAAAATCAAAGTTGCTTCCAGCTTCTACAGTATTACCTAAATACGGATTTTTTTACTAAAAAAGTTGTAGTTTTATTTTGGTGCGTCTTATTTCGCCACCTAGTATGGGAGGGACGAAAATAAGAAGCACAAAACTACAATTTTATTCACAAATCGGTCATATTGGATGAGTTTACAGCGGAATCTACTCTTCAATGTTCAAGAAGGAATTCTCATTTTCAAAATATGAGATGCGTTCAATTTTCGCCACCTAAGTAGGGTGGCAAATTTGGCGAAAATTAGATCATGGCGAAAAAAAATCCCAAATTACGGTCTTTGTTATTTGGGTATTGGCATCTTTGGTGGAATTTACATGATGTATTTGGATTTAAAACCGAACTTACCCAGAAAATGAGGTTAAAGATGACAAGGATATAGCGTGCGCACGTGGCGCACTTTCCCTCCGCCATGTTTGATAGCACACGGCCTCACAAATTGTCACTAGTTAATGAACAAGTTGAACGTCCCTCGGTATTGCCACTTATACCATATATGTGGTTTGTCTTTGTGTTTTCGTAGCCTGAAAAATACATATACTTAGTACATTTAAAAACGCAGAGAATGTAAACATGATGAATTGACATTTCTTTGCACCGAGTATCTCGATGATAACCATACTGTATTACATACAAGTTTTTCGAAGTCTGTAATAAAAAATAGTCGTATTCTTACTTTTGCTTTCGGGCTTATCAGGTTAGTGCTGATTTTACCTTTTCTTAGTTTTCAGATTTTTACTTTGAAAATAATGTCAAAATGAACAGTCGATCTCGAGTGTGTTGTTCGAAATTGGATAAAAGTAGGTTTTTGTTTTTTTAATCCCACGTAAAATGGGTTTACCGCACACAGGCGTGCACCAAGGGGCTTTCATTAGCACGTCATTTTTTTTACTTTTTACGTTATGTGTTTATTTCTGTAATTGTGAGCGGTAATTCAATAACTGCTTAAATTTCCATCGTTCTGTAAAAGATTTTTTCAAATTACCAACGATTGCAACTTCGAAAGGCAAACTATGTACACGTTGACAACAGATACGCAAAGAATTAGGCAAATTGATATAAAAGCTCCAATTTCATGAACCATGGTTTTAAAATTGCATCGGCAACGCATAAACGATGTAAAACTTTCTTATTCAAAGTTTAAAAAGAATTTAGCAATAAGAGATGAAATCTTTATGATCGGATAATTTTCACTATTCTGGCCTCTTTATCCTAAGCGTTTTCCAATTAATTATTCGTCTTTTTTGTAAACTATTAGCCTGCCTAGTACACATTTCAAATAATCATTTTTTGGAATTAGATTGCTTTTTTCTATGCATCTGTGTTCAGCCATGTTAGTAAATGCGCATATTGCCTTACAAGTGCCAATAACTTAAGAAAATCTTGGTTGTTTCGGCCAGTTGTCCTAAATGGATTTTTCATTTTTACCCCTGTGTGGTTTAAGGGTGACGAAAATTGATTTACTTTGATCATTATTTGGTGTTTGATGCTTAAAACTGTTGTTCAAGAACTGATGACTCCAAAATGCAATTCCTTTGACAGTTCTGTAGTTTATTGAAGAAGATATCGGAAGAAATTTCACCTCTGCGTTTTTAAATGTACTAAGTATAGATTTGTTAGAGAAACCAACTTTTGTATGGTATGAAGAACAGAATATTGCAAAAACCAATTGGGCCCGAAATTAGCCACCCCCTTACCACCTTACAGACCAATAATATTTGTTCATGGAGGCCCGAAATTACCCCCACCCCTTTACCACCATATACACATGTCTGTACATTATTCCAGAGTTACAAGTATTATCCATATGTATTTAAAAACAGCAACATTTTCTGCGTATTAATTGAACATCCCTCGTAAAAATACATCCGGTATTGATAGCCAGAATGTCGTAACCATAACTTAAATAAGACTTTAGTTACGGCAGTTTGCTAGTTCACATGTATTTCATAATATTCTATAAATTTGGTTACAAAATCAGCCTCTTTTATGTAACACTATATACGTCATAGCACGATAAAATGATAGATAAACCAAAATGCTTTCAGATTCTACTTCGAAACAAACGGGTATTGCATAAAAATTCAAACAATTTCCATGTAAGTGTTATGAATAATATTATTGTGTCAACTGTTTGTTGATTAAAAGAAATAAAATGT
Organism: Fragum whitleyi; assembly: GCA_948146395.1. Taxonomy (NCBI): domain Eukaryota; kingdom Metazoa; phylum Mollusca; class Bivalvia; order Cardiida; family Cardiidae; genus Fragum; species Fragum whitleyi. Next base: position 58,078,757 of record OX411551.1, on the reverse strand, counting down.
TGAAAAAAATAGAATTTCCGCCGAACATCTACAGAAGCTATTTGCCAGCAGATTCTTTTTTCTTTTTATACAAAGCATAAAATAACGAGAGAATCTGGTCCGAGTATTTTCTTGTCGTATGCACCGCACCGTCTTGGAAATAACACCTTTGATTGTAAAAATTAATTTTACTTACTGACTACAATTTTAACCGACAATTAATCCTTTATTACACCAAAAACTAACTGTTTTTGCACCAAATTCTACCTTTATTCCAAACAATTCGGGGAGGAGATGCTCTCCTAAAATATTCCCGGTGTGACTCACTGTTCTACACACATACAATACACCTGAAGATTCTGTTGTTACCAAACTTCACAGTTATATATCTATCTATTATCATACAGAGAAAATTCTTATCTAGACTGCAGTATGGTTATTCTATATTCTTGTGCTTAAATCAAAACTTCTTTTTACCCGAAATATCTCGAACAAAGTTAATTCAATCGTTTTGTACGTATAAATTCATCGAAACAATGAAGAATTATCAAATTGCAGTGTGCTATACTGTTTTGCTTCCATAAAAATCCCTTTTATTCGATAACTTATCCTAAATATCTCGAAGAAAGTTTGTACAATCGTTCTGCACGTAAACGAATATCAAAATTGAATATTAAATTTGTTATCTGATCTACTACATACTTGTATATCAACCATTTCGAACTGTTTCATAGTTTATTGCACTGTCAGTCACGTGACAGAGCAACAGTATGGCATGTTCACTTAGTAGCACCGAACTGACGTGCGTTCGTTTGAGCGAGATTCTCAAGATTCTAATTAAGATTTTTTAAGATTAAGTGTTCGGTAGAGCGACATTTTTAAGCCGCTGAATACGATTCTTAGGAAATCAAAATAATCGATGCTTGCTTGGACTTGGCTTAAACGCGTAGTCTTGACGTCGTCGAATGTTTTCTCTCAAATTATCGAAAATCGTTCATTAGATTGGCCGAAGGAGTTCCGAATAGCACCTTTGTTGGCCGCTTGCGAAAATGACGTCTTTTTATTATACGTGCAATATACGCGTCATGTGACGCGCTTTTATGGATTTCATCCGAAAATTGACTTTTTTCTCTATCTTTTTATCTTTTGTAATATATATTTTCAATATGAAAAAAACTCAATAATAATAAGGTGATAAAAAAGTTAATTAATGTGATAAAAACCACTGCCCTCGGTATCGGAGGCGATTTTCTGAACAGTCGCCTATGCCATCGGCAACTTGCTACAGTTCATAAAACATCACTCCTCCACCTCGGGACAATCACTTTCACTGTAGCACGAAACGCACGAAATAACTGTATAATGGTTAAAGTTGAAGCATGGTTATTCTATAGTACTGTGCTTTCGTTAAAACTGATTTCTATATGTAAGATACCTGAAATAACTCGAATTAACCTTTTTACAATCATTTTGCTCATGTTTCCGCAAATGTTGAAACCTTATTCATAGTTCTTTGAAATAACATTCCTCCAAAGCCCCGTTGTCTGTTTGGAAGTGACTTTGCGCAAATGCATTTCGAGGATAATCCTTTCTAAACATTGTTTTGAAATTTTGATTAACAAAAAAGTCGTCGTCATAAAACAATATTTATTATCCTTTTTATTGTTAATTTTCTATCCTACTGAGACTAAGAAAACTCATAAAATTATCACGCTTACATCCTTTTAAACAAAAGTCTTATGATAATAATAAAAATAATAATAATGATAATAATAATAACAATAATAATAATAATAATAATAATAATAATAATAATAATAATAATAATAATAATAATAATAATAATAATAATAATAATAATAATAATAATAATAATAATAATAATAAAATAATAATAATAATAATAATAATGATGATGATGATGATGATGATGATGATGATGATGATGATGATGATGATGATGATGATAATGATAATAATAATAATAATAATAAAGTCTTGATCCGGATCGACTTGAAAGGAATGGCCTTTGAGAGATCCTTTCAAAATTTGTTGTCTGAAGTTCGATTCTAGGGAAAATGGGAAAGTAATAGGACGTGTTAATCATAATTTATGAAACATGAAAGCGTTTTTCAATTATATAATTTCTTAATTTATTGTGTCAATTTATACAAAATATAATTGTTCAAAATTTATCGTGATTTTGATTCGCAAAAAATGGGGAGGGGGGGGGGGGGGCAACATGACATAGCTTTTCTTAGTTGAAGATGGATAGATTAATCGGGGGCATATTGTTTTTTGACATTCAGTTTAACTTCTTATCTGTTTGTTTGTTTGTCCGCCCAAAACTGTTACATTTTCCATATCTTTTGAGTAGTAAGTGAAAGAGTCTTCATATTTCACGTGTGTATTGCTTGTGATAAAAGCTTTCTGTTGTAATAGATTTCAAGGTCGTCAGTATAGATCAAGTTCATTCTCCAAGGTAAAATTTGTATAAAAATTTAAAAAAAGTTTCATTTACCTATTTTTTCTTTTTTATTCCGAGTTAGATAGCTTTCATATTCTACATATCCATTGACTATGATAAGTTACGATCAACCTCGGATGTACATGGAGCAGCCATGAAAGCGCGTCATATCGCACGTGGGTTTATATGACGTCACAAACATAACTAAGGATATCGTTGCGAAAAATAAAAATCAACGTAAGGTTAGATTTGGGCATATTTTAATTCGAAAACAAAGCGCAGTGTTTTACTGCGTTTTTCTTTCAAATTATATCATGCAAAATGATATCAACAGACGAATCGGAAAATATTAAAGGAATAAACTTTTCTTAAAGCGTATCAACCAAAGTACCATCAGGAGCCGAATTACCTAAAATGACCCAAAATTACTGCACTTACGTCCGAGGCAATCGGGAACCCTCGGCGATTCTACGGAATAGACCTCGGGAATAATACGGGCGCATCCACGAAAGCGCGTCATTTAGCACGCGGGCTTATATGACGTCACAAATATCAACGATCCCGCTAGGGATGACGTTGCATAAAATAAAATCAACGAAAGAAGAATAATGGGCATATCATAATTTGATAACATTTGGAACATCGCTCGGACTTTTCCGTAAACTGAAAAGTACCTCGGACGTAAGTGTAGTAATTTTGGGTCGTTTTTTAGGTAATTCGACTCCTGGTGGTACTTCGGTTAATACGCTTGTAGAAAATCACATTTTGTTAATTCTCTCCGATCGTCTTTGGGGATCTCCTGGGCATACTATAATTTGATGACAAAACGCAGTAAAACACTGCATTTTGTTATCAAATTATGATATGCCCATTATTCTTCTTTCGTTGATTTTATTTTTTGCAACGTCATCCCTAGCGGGATCGTTGATATTTGTGACGTCATATAAGCCCGCGTGCTAAATGACGCGCTTTCATGGCTGCGCTCGTATTATTCCCGAGGTCTATTCCGTAGAATCGCCGAGGGTTCCCGATTGCGAGCGATGTTCCAAATGACGTCCGAGGTACTTTTCAAGTTACGGAAAAGTCCGAGGGATGTTCCGAAAGGTCTGTTGCAGTTTACGGAAATGGCCGAGTGATGTTCCGAATGTCGTCACTCTCCCTTTGACTATTTGTAGATTTGTAACGGTTTTCCGTCATAAGTTTTGGAAGTTTTACAAATTTTTGATAGTTTACAAAACCGTACTTTGCTTTAAAAAACGTGTAAACTACGTGAAATATGGTATTACGTGAGACGGACTAAGTGAAGTTTCTTACATTTTAATCTTAACACGAGACTAGGAAAATATTATAATGAAAACGATTTTCTAACAGTCTTGATAGCTTTTTGGTTCTTTATTTCGACCATTTGTATTACGTCCAGTAACAGAAAGGCTTAAATCTATCATTTCGATTTTTGAGAAGATCATAGCGATTATTTTTTCATAACAAAGATATCTTATTGACGTTGAATTTTGGGTAAAACCCCCCTTTTCTAAAAGAATAGCCTTGTGACGTACTTCCACCACAACAGAATGTGACAGTCAAATATTAAACTGGCCAATGTCAATATTCAAGTCCGCTCATTTTCATCTCACAAACATTAACATGAACATCATTTGATTGTTGAGTGAAATAAACTCAGCCCTTCGTTCAGGATGACAAAGCGGTGTGAACTGTTTTCAAATGATATCCGACTTTGCACGCAAGTGCGCGTGCAAAGCGGGAAAAATGTGCAAAACATTCCACCATTTTGTCATTCTGAATGCAGGGCAGATTTGGCATGCTTATGAAATGCCTTTCTATATGTATCAGGTCCAAGGTTATCAATTAAGGTTATTGTCAAATTTGTTTGAAATCAGACTTTAACAAGATAGTATTGGCCAAATTATTTGTCACCCGAACGGGTTCCGTTTTTCTGCCGAGCCACAAAAAAGCAACCAGCTCTATATTCCGGCTAGCAAGATGTTGCAAACCGTTTTCAAATTAAACCCGTTTTGCGCGCATGTGCACCCGCAAAGCGGGGTATAATCTGAAAACGGTATGCAATATCTTGTCAGTCGGAACATAGAAGCTGGTTTCCAATTGTGGCCCGGCTGAAAAACAACAAAATCGGGACCCGTTCGGGCGACAAATAAGTTGGCGTATACTTGTTATTATTGTTGTTGTTGTTGTTGTTGTTTTGAGGTTTTACTCCACTATTGGTGTATTTTCAAAACTGAGCTCTGACGTTGGCGTTGAATCCATTACCACAGGTATATCGGGTATATTTAAAAAGCATATGATACATTTGTAAGATAATTTGTATCTTTTTTAGGTATTGTTTAAACCTGTTTTATCTATTTTGAAAGAAAAGCACGGGAATTTAACCGTTAAAAGTAGATTTCATGGCTCACCGCGAAAAATCTGCCTATAGTTTTGCACTTTATTTTTGAACAATCGGACTGTGATTCAACGTCCTTCGGGCAGGTAGCTCATGTTGACAATTGCTTCTGTAGAGACAAAAAATAAACGGAGATACAAACAAAGGGTGTGTATTGTTTTATGATAAATCGCAGAGAGATCCTTTTCGGGTGTCAAGTCAAGTATAATAACGTTTGATGTTTTACGTTTGAATCAGCAAGGTACCTAGATAATATGGCGTATCATGAAACAAACTGCACAAAAAACACGACTACGCAGCATTCACCCCTTACTGGTATTTATGTTACTACCCTAACAAATAATTTATCATGCAAACATGTGTTTGTGTCAGTATATCTGTCAAAGACAAACCATCAATCTATTAAAACATATAAGAGAAGAATCTGTAACAACCGTAACATACGAATGTAGGTAAAAATGCCAGAGGTAAAAATGCCATAGGTAAAAATGTCAGAGGTAAAAATGCCATAGGTAATAATGCCAGAGGTAAAATGGTAAAAATGTCATAGGTAATAATGCCATAGGTAAAAATGCCAGAATATATGAAAACTATATGATGATTTGAAAACATTAAGTATTTTTAATTCTATGAAAACCTAGTTAATTTCTTAAGTTGTCATAAAGTCTTTTTTTAGAAAAATAAAATGACTATCTTTATTTATGTAATAGTATAATTGAAAAGAAAAATATATGATTATATTTGTCAAATATAAGTGAAATAAGTTATATTACACGATCTTAATCAGTTCCATATTTCATTTGAATTTCTACTTTGAAAAATACAACTAATTAAATTGAGTATACATTTGGTATAAGAGCAAGATTTTGGAAATTGTTTTAAAAAATGTGCCAGATTTACCAAAATGTTACTAAGAAAAGTGTGAAATATCACACTAATGTGTTAAGTTTACCTCTAACAGTATCCTACCTTAATCACATATTATACTAAAGTAAATTAAAAGTTAATCTATATCATATATGTGAATAAAAAAATATATAGACATAGTTCATTTCTGCTATTTCTTATAATTTATTTATCTATTTTCAGGTTAATGTTCATATATACACAAGCTTTGTCATTTATTTACAAGCCACTAATCTGTATACCCTTTTGCTTAATTCAATATCAAAGTCTTGAAAAAATAAATAATGAAATTGAACAATTCATTATAAGGTTTTTGTAACAATTCTTTTTGTGCATGAAAATAAAATTATTTTTCTATTTACTAAAGTCTAAAAATAAAAGATATAATATACCTCTGGCATTTTTACCTATGGCATTATTACCTATGACATTTTTACCGTTTTAGCTCTGGCATTATCACCTATGGCATTTTTACCTCTGACATTTTTACCTATGACATTTTTACCTCTGGCATTTTTACCGCACACCTAACATACATCGTCTACTTCATTAAAAAAACCCTCGTAACTGAAGTCTTAATCAAGCTGTAGTAATGAGGTTTTGGAATTTTTCTGACTTTATTTTTAAGATTCACAAAAAAATCTGCATGCATTCCTATGAAGTAGAAAGAAAATAAAACATACATTTTGAAATTGATACACGTTGCTTTCGCTGCGTTCAGGATGACAAAGCATTGCAAACAGTTTGTCAATTATACCCCGCTTTGCACGCATATGTACGTGCAAAGCGGGGTACAATTGACAAACTGTTTCCATCTTTTCTTTATCCTGAACGCATGGTGGGTTCTTTGACATGCTTGAAATTTAAGTCAATGGCACACTGGACTCGGTAATCTAGGGTTTCGGTTTAACGTCCGTAAAACAGAAAACTTAAGTTTTAGCCGGAAGAATTAGGGATCGGCTTTTTTGATCTACTTACTTAGCTGATCGGTCTGACATAGAAACCAGATTGCTTTTAGTGCGGTATTTATTCGCTGTTATTTCAGAGTTTGGGGTAGATTTTTTGACAAAATACTATGCCAAACTAACGATACATTGGTATGGTATTTCAGCCTTTAGGTCCAAAAGAGCATAACTACAACTTGCTTAAGATGTCTTTACAACGCCTTAACAGTTATATCCTTTGTACTAAAACACAGCTACAGGTTAATAGGAGAATTTTGGGTTTTAGACTAAATTTTACAATAATCCTTTCACAAACCCCGAGTTGTGGGTACTCATTGAAATCGTCTCGTCAAATGAATACCCACAACATAGAGTTTCATCCAGCAATTAAGATGTTAGACTTGAAGTCTTTTCACATATCGGTACCTCTGTTATATAATGTTTGTAGTACAAATATTTTCTCAGCACACTCAATTTACGTTATGTGCATTTCGTCGTTGTGATAAATATAAACGTTATCTGTCACCAGAAAATAAGCTGTTGAGACTAGGTCCAGTAACTGTTGCATGTAATTTCACCATTGGTTAATTTTAATCAGCTGTTGTTTTTTCAGCGATTAGTTTTGATGTTTCAATGAGTATAATTGAAAACCAGATTGGCTGAAATATCGTATTGGTTTAAAATTAACCAATAGTTATGTTGTATTCAATTAGGGGCTGGTCAATAGAACGGCCAAAATTGGCGATCATACTAAGAGTAATAATTGTGCTTTGTACTTAGATTCAAGAGATTAAGTTAAGACTTAGAATAAAAATTCCCGAATTCATGAAATAAAAACCTAATAATACTCAATGAATACGCCAAGCATATGTTGTATAAGTTTCATCATAATGATCGTCCACTGAGAAATCTTGAACAAAAATACATTTTTAGTTCCCCCGCCACCTGTCCGTGAGAAGACTCAGCTTTCTGCGTTGGCATACTTTAAACAAGAGGACAAATCCCTAAATTGCCAACATGAATAATATAGGACAAATGATAAGAAGCTTCATTCGGAACATCACTCGGTCATTTTCGTAAACTGCAACAGACCTCGGATATATGTAAGGCGGATGGGTATGTAACAAAATTGTGTATTTTGTTAGGCGGAAACAGTGTAAGAAAAGCTAGCGCGGAAACAACCGGCACTAGCTTTAGATTTATATCTTTTACAGAAAATAACGGCTAAAAAATCTTAATTTTTGAGAATGACGAATCATTCTCAAAAATTAAGATTTTCAGCCGTTATATAAGAATTCAAAGATATTTATGTAAGGATACGATGGTTTCACCTCAGTAACTTAAACGAGAAGCGTTGGCGACGTCGAAAGTTTTCTCTCAAAGTTTAAAGGGCTTATGCCATTGTAGCTGACGTCATCGAGTTTTTCCAAGGTTTTCCCGTGTTTTTAAGTCTATGTACATCCGAGGTTGATCGTGAGATTGGCCGAGTGGTGTTCCGAATGAAGAAGCTTGTGGGAAAAAAGAGAGATTCATGCCAAGTCTGTTTGGCCCACTGGTTTGAAAAGAGAAGATTGATAAGACATCAAAGGCCTGTGATGCAAATATTTTGGGACCAATCAAAATTTCAAGAACAAACTTAGAGGAAGGTTACTCATGCAACATTTCCATCAATTTTGTTTATAATTAAACCAACGGTTAAGAAGGATGTGTTTAAAGATTTCAAAGACAAAAAAAAAAAACAACCGCCGGCCAACCAAATTTTCACAAACTTTTTTTTGAGGAATGTCTCCCAAGGAACGTTTCTAAAAAAGTTTGGTTGAAATTATCGCGATTGTTTGGGAGAAGACGTTTACAGATTTCAGATTGCAGAAAGTCCGGTTATGCTTAGCATATTTACGAAAAACAATGAAGGAGGGAAATTTCTGTAAAGGTCAGTTGATATAGCCCTGGCGGTTTTGGGTCAGACGTTGGAAGATTGCACGTCAAATTATAGCATGTTCGACCACATCATTACAAACAAGTGTTGTGAAAGGTCGCGTAAAAAAATCTGCCAAAGTTGGTTGATATCGACCAATTGGTAACTGAGGGGATGTTTAAAGAACCGTTAAAGCTTTTCACGCACGATGTTGAACAATGAAAGGTTGTCACAAAAGTTCACATTGATCTCAAATAAGCTAAAAATGAAAAATTTTACTCCGCCATGCATGCACAATCTGTGCAAAGCTAGCAACTTTCGAGAAATATTTCATCCTGATAACAGTGCTGAAAACGCCAACGAATATCACTTTCTGAAAGTGCGTTTTTCAATCTTTGCTATCCGTATTATCTCATTTTCTGGTGGCATGGGCTGATAAGCTAGGTGAATATCATGTGTGTTAACGTCATCAGAAGCGTGCGAATATGCACCATGAAAATAGGCATTCTGTCATAACACATCACACTTTATATAACTACAGTGCGGTGGCCTCAAAACGTACATACGAGGGGTGATCGATAAATTCGAGTTAATTGATTATTGCTCTTTTTTGTATTAGGAGTACAGTAATGAATTTTTATGATATCTATGACGTCACGTAAAGCGCCCACCGTCGAGAAATGGCGGCCAACGTCACGTTTAGCAATAAGGGTGTCAATATTATATTTTTATTTTCATAAAAAAGGCAAGAAACCTGATTTTTTGCAGATACCTAATTGACTGTAGAAATCTCGTTTAAGTTTATCCGCCGCTTAAAGCGGAACAATATCTAATTTTCATGCGTTTGGAGTATTAGAATCAATGAAATTACCGGAATCCTTATGAAATTTTCCAAAATATGTAGTTTTTGCGAAAACTATCGTCTATGGTGACCATATTTCCGGTTTAATTGTTATTTGGTCATAAACAGGTAATTGGGTAAAGCGCTTGCTATATATCAGGTTAGATTACTTCTGTCGTTGAAACCGCTTTACAATGCGAATTGTTTCTTGCGTAGAATTTAGCGTAATATACATATCGAAAATCCTGAAGTTCTACTTCAATGCGTACGATAGTTGACCTATCTACGCTGCAAAATTAAATTCAAACGGGGGAATCACGCGGCAGGGGTCGAGTTATGGCTGAATTTACTAAGTTTGTTTGACTAAAACGGAGGTGCTTCGAACGATGATTCGTGACGGCCATTAGCGCGTGTAATGAACGCGCTCCGATCAAAGTAAAATAGGCTTTCGATCAAAAGAGTCCTAAAGTATGAAGGAACTAACTTCATTTTTAGGCACTCTTAACTGCATTAGTTCAATTTTAACATTAAACGAATTTGTGGATCAACCCTCGTTCATGACAGGTTCGAAACATGTTGGTGATCTTTTTTATTTTATTTAATTATTTTACCAAAATGTGGGCGTTAGGGGGTTTGTCTTTTTTCAATCTAAAATCGTTTTTAACAGTTTCTCCTCCCTAGCCAGTTGAAACTAAACTTGCCGTGAATATTACTCTTGGGTCACCCTTCAAAACTTGTTCTTAAATTTCTTTCAAATTTTATCTACCCAAAAAATATGCATGGATGGGCGATGCTTATTTGACTTTGTAACCCTTTCACCCTTTTCTTTTCCATAACCGGTTCGTAATTTCAACTACACCATGCCCCTTGGATGACCTGTCTCAAAACCTGTTGGTGTGATTTTGATAGGCCCCCAAATATGAGAATCGCAGGGTTGTTTGACTTTGAAACGTCTGAACATTTTCTCCCAACACGATAGCCAACTTCAGCAAGCAAAGCACAGAGTACATTTGAGATATTGTCAACCATCTTATAATATCTATAGGGAGGGATTTAGTAACATTCTATCACTCTTGTATCTATAAAGGCCACAAAGTCGTGCATAATTCATTTAGAATTAATATTTTTATACAGTTGTTTCGAAAGTGAGACATCTGTTAGAATACAATATGATCAGCAAGGGAAAAAGACGTGTCGGACCTGCAATATTCCGACCGTTGACCCACAGCTTTAACTTATAATTTGACATTTAGGTCACCGGCCCATAAGAATGGACATAGACACACAATACTACAAACATTTCATCAGGGGAAAGATGATTTTTTAAGCATGATAAATATAGGCAAAATGATAACTTGACCTTACATACGGGAAAGATTTTGATTTCAAATATTTCAAACTTAAGTTACTCCCAACTTACTTATATAGGTTCTTAATTGAATCATGCCATCAATATAATTACAAGAGGACCAAGTTGGTCCTAGATCGCTCACCTGAGTCTCTTTGACCCCTGGGACATCACATTAATTAGATAGGCAGATGTCAAAAAGAAGATATTTGCCTAAGATCAATACCATGGAACGTTTTCAGCGAAGAGCAAGACAGATATGCCTTTTTGCTCTTTGATTCTATGTAAAAAGGGATGCACCCAAGTGGACCCTAAATGTGACCCCAGGGTCTTGATATAAACAAACTTGGAAGAGGTCCAGAAGATAATGCTATATTCTAAATATGAAAGCTGTCTGCCTTCTGGTTTCAGAGAAGATGATTTTGGAAGGTTTTACTATTTTCAACCATCGTGCTCGGATGAGCTGAAAGGGATGGGCCCGGGTGGAGCCCAAATATGACCCAAGGGTCTTGATATGAGCAAACTTGGTAGGGGCCCACTAGATGATGCTACATACCAAAAATGAAAGCAGTGTGCCCTCTGGTTTCGATTAGAGAAGATTCTTAAAAGATTTTCACTCTTTGATCCTATGTAAAAAGGGTTGCGCCCGGGTGCAGCCCAAATATGATCCTAGGGTCTTGATATGAACAAACTTGGTAGAGGTCCACTAGATGATGCTACATACCAAATATCTGCCTTCTTGATTCATAGAAGAAGATTTTTGAAGATTTTCATTTTTTTACCCTTCGTGCTCATAAGAGATAAAGGGATGCACCTGTGCAAAGCCCTAATATGACCCAAGGGTCTTGATATGAACAAACTCTGTAGAGGCCCACTAGGTGAAACTATATACCAAAAATGAAATCAGTGTGCCCTCTGATTTCGATAAGAGAATATCTTAAGATTTTCGCTCTTTGATTCTATGTAAAAAGGGTTGCACCCGGGTGCAGCCCAAATATGATCCTAGGGTCTTGATATGAACTTGGTAGAGGTCCACTAGATGATGCTACATACCAAATATGGAAGCAGTCTGCCTTCTCGTTTCATAGAATAAGATTTTTGAATATTTTCATTTTTTTACCCTTCGTGCTCATAAGAGATAAAGGGGTGCACCCATGCAAAGCCCGAATATGACACAAAGGTCTCGATATGAACAAACTTTGTAGAGCCCCACTAGGTGATGCTACATACCAAATATGAAAGCTGTCTGCCATCTGGTTCCAGAGAAGAAGATTTTAAAAGATTTTCGCTCTTTGATTCTATGTAAAAAGGGTTTGGCTCGGGCAAAGCCCAAATATGACCCCAGGGTCTTGATATGAACAAACTTAGTAGAGGTCCACTAGATGATGCTACATACCAAATATGAAAGCTGTCTGCCTTCTGGTTTCAGAGAAGAAGATTTTTAAAGATTTTCCTATTTTCACCCTTTTTTTAAAGGGTAAAGGGAAAGTTAAGGGTGGATTTCATTTATTTGAACAACTTTGGTAGAGCTTGACCCAAGGAACGTCCCTGCCAAGTTTCATCAAGATTGACCCACTGGTTTAGGAGGAGAAGATGTTTAAAGAAATTGTGGACGACGGACGACGGACATTCTACGATCACAATAGCTCACCTTGAGCACTTTGTGCTCAGGTGAGCTAAAAACAAGATGGCCAGAATGGCCCTAAATAGCTCACCTGAATTTTATTGGCCCAGTGGAACCATCCAAGTAATTTTCTGGCAGAGCTTAATTCACATGTGTCCATTTGTTGAAGAGGAAATGTTATTCCAAGAATTTAAAGTGATAATGGACCCTGCCCACTCATTCATTACTGTTGAGACTCAAGTTAAGCCCCGCCCTGCCACGTCCATATTTATGGGCCTATCAAAATTTCGCGAACAATTTTTGAAGAGTAAAGTTTCATTGAAGTCGGCCCAGTGATTAAGGGGAAGATATCGTTCAAAGATTTCGGGCTCAAAAAAAAGCCCTGCCTTGCCACGCAAATATTTAAGAACCAATCGAAATTTTGCGAACACCTAAGGAACATTCTTGTAAAGTTTCATTGAAATCAAACCAATGGTTCATGAGGAGATGTCGTTCAAAGATTTCGGGATCAAAATAAGCCCCGCCCTGCCACGCCCATGTTTATGGTCAAATCAAATTTCACGAACAATTTTTGAATGGGTCATCCAAGGAATATTCTGGAAAGAATTTCAGTGAAATGGGCCAAGTGGTACAGGAGATTTCGTTCGAAGGTTTCGGGCTCAAATAAGCCCCGCCCTGCCGCGCCCATATTTATAGGCCAATCAAAATTTAACGAACAATTTTTAAAAAGGGTCACCCTTGGAACAATCCCGTAGATGTTCGCTTAAATCGGCCAAGTAGTTCAGGAGATGATGTCGTTCAAAGATTTTAGGCTTAAAATAAGCCCCGCCCTGCCACGCCCATATTTGGGGGGAGGGGATCAAAAATCCACGAACAAAATTTTGAGAAGGGTCACCCAAGGAACATTTCTGCCAAGTTTGATTGAACTCATCCCATTGGTTACCGAGAGAAGATGTTTAAAGAATTGTTAACGACCGTCGCACGACGGACAAAATGTGATCACAAAAGCTCACACTGTGCACGTTGTGTTCAGGTGAGCTAAATAGGAGTAACCAGAAACCATGTGTTTTATAGAAAACAAATTAAAACAGATTCTCTACCTCTAAAACCAGCCTCGCGTTCAGGATGACAAAACAGTACAAACTGTTTGCAAATTATATCTCGCTTTGCACGCAGGTGCACGTGCAAAGCAGGATATAATTTGCAAACCGTTTGTACCGTCTTAGGCATTCCGAATTCAGGGTTGGTAAATTCAATTTATCAATATATCGCCTGCTTAATTTGTTTTTAAGTTTTGCTTCCGAATGTTCCTTTTTTAAAAAATAAACCTCGTTTGACTGAAGTTTATCGAGGACCACAAAAAATAAGTAGAAAGCAGACCTATAAAGCTGGTCTTAGTCTATAGGCTTATTGTCTGTCGAAGATTTGAGAGCAGCAGATACATTTACATGTATATGCAATGAACGGCACGAGGAAGATTTATCAACCTACATCCCCGAAAAGGTTACTTTGGCATAATTTTAAGCATATCGCATTTTCAACAACCAATGGCATGTGTAGGACTAAAAAAATAAAACCAATTTTACGTGATCAAATTTGAATTGCAAATCATTTCAAGACTAGATGAGTAACCATTCCACGAGAAAGCTCATTACAAAGTTAATTTACACTTTCACTGAATTTGAAACTCGATCTTTAATTGCAAAATTCGCAGGTTTTTATCCCGGTGGCCAAAACGCATTAATTTTCTTTAAGTAACACCACAAAGTTGATGAAATCTTCAAGACTTAATTATTTGGTTAAGACTTTCAGAGTACTGTGCGAAATTAAAACTTGCAGTCCATGCCATGGCTACTTTCTACTTCCAGTTAATATTGTGCAATCCATCCATTGTTTTGAATAGCAACTCAGCACTCTTTGATCATCAATTACACAATATTCGTGTGTCCTACGGACGAGAATTTCGAGTATCTTCTCCTACAACTGGGTCTTACGGAGTTGTCCGAGATTGTCAAAAAACTGGTAAAAAATGTGCTTAGCTTTAAGTCAATAGTATATATAAGCTGAAAAATTTCCGTTTTGATTTGAATAACTTCAGTATCCGGTGTTTTCAAGAAACGCAACACTCACACAATTTTCATACGGGGTTATCCAAAATAAAGCCATTGTGAGATATGGAAAGCGTATGGTTTTGTAATCAACCCTTTCGAAAGCGAATCGAGTAGAATTTCGGTGTACTGAGAAAAACATGAAACAACTAGTTAAATTTCTAGTGAGGTAAACAGATTCTATCAGACTCGGTAGGTACTCAAGATGTATCTAACACTTGTAACTACAACTGAATTGTAGCACAACGATTCGGAGATTTTAGGATCAAACCATAAAATACTACTTGCATGCATATGCTTTTATTTCTACAAAACAAAATGTACACAATTTCTAGTCTGAAATTTTAAATCAATCAGTCCTATTTCAACGTTTTATACGTGTTCTCAACAATTTTGTATTCACGTTCATTTCGATGGCTCAAGGCGAAAGAGCTGTAACAGTCTATATGTAAATAGGTAGTTACAAATAATTCGCGCTGAGCCATCGATTTGGGTTTCTTAGACGAAGCTTATAGTCTCGTCTGCTGCTTCGACGATTTATCGTCTGCGTAAGAAGGAAACTGGTTACCCATCCAGTAAACGGTCTATAATTAGATTGTTCTCTCTGGGGCTCCGTTATAATGACGTTTTAATTAGTTTGTTCTGGTTTTTGCCATTATTTATAGCTACAATCTGGCAGAGAATGACGCATTGACGTACTCAAGCAGTCTTAGATCTACAACTCTACACACTTTTCGGAAAATTGGGAACAATAAGCACAACTCTGTCCTGCGTTCAGGATGACAAAAACGGTGCAAACTGTTTGCGATTTAACCCGCTTTGCACGTGCACTTACGTGCAAAGCGAGGTACAAAAAGCAAACAGTTTGCTACATGGTGCAACTAATGCACCTACCCCCTGTGCTTGGGGTTGGGGAGAGGGTTGGTGTTTATAATAACGAATTATACCGATTCATATATTTTTATTGCAAAAAAAAATTATGGACACTCGTTTAATAATAAAAACATAATGCAATTAATCAATAACTTCAGTTTTAGAAACAAGAGGGTCAAGATTAAAGAAACGTGAAATTGCATTTTTGACCTGTCGGGTAAAAAGGGACAATCTTGGCAGTGTACTAAGAACAGTTAACAACATAGTGAAATCGAACAGGTGAATGATTTTTAAATAAAATTGAATGTGTGAATGAGTGAGTTTTGAGTGAAATTAAAGGGAGGTAGTCCAATATTGCTAATTTTGTTCAGGATGAACAAAATAAGCTTTATTTAATACCTTCCTTTATTATGTGTATACAAATATTATTAAAAAGCTTCCTATTTCTTCTAGAACCAATATGACAATTACAATTTCAGTTAAGCCAGTGAAGTTGCGATTTTTTTCAATCTTTATTTATTTGGAATTTAGTTGTTCTTAACTTTTTAAGTGATTTTGGAGCTTTTTTGAATGGTTTCAGTGAGTGTTTGGAATGCATGAATGGAGCACTGAGTGAGCAATTTAGAATGGTTTTGATTGAGATGAGTGTCAATTTCACAATGTTGTTAACTGTACAAACCCTTGGCAGACTGCATGGCTTTCACTGGCTGAATATGGTCAAAACTTTACGCAGTTTGCAGATATTGGAAATCTAGAGTGATCATTCTACCTTC
The DNA here is from genome assembly GCA_948146395.1 of Fragum whitleyi. Classification (NCBI taxonomy): domain Eukaryota; kingdom Metazoa; phylum Mollusca; class Bivalvia; order Cardiida; family Cardiidae; genus Fragum; species Fragum whitleyi. Next base: position 58,062,560 of record OX411551.1, on the reverse strand, counting down.
CTGTATGCGTATTTTGAAATGCAACCTTTGGTTGACCTCTACTGGAACCATGTCAATCTCTTTTTAGTTCCCACATGATCCTATTTTGTATGGAAGACCAAATTCGACATGTCACATTTTCAAAATATGTCTAATTTAAGAAGACAGAACCAGTGAACACACAAAAAAAAACCCATCAAACTTGTTCCTATTGATAAAGTTTTTGTAATCTTACAACCTTTTCATTTTCAAACAAGACCCATGTCCGACATGGCCATCCCTGCCATCAAAGCTTGATAATCAACTGAAGCCTAATCAAATGGCAATAACCCCAAAATTATGCAAGCAAGAGTTATAGTTCTGGATGGCCATGTCTGACATGGATCTTGTTTGAAAATGAAAAGGTTGTAAGATTACAAAAACTTTCATCAATGGGAACAAGTTTGATATTTTTTGTGTTCACTGGTTCTGTCTACTTAAATGAGATCTATCTACCTATAAAGTTTCAAGTTAGGGGGGGGGGATAAAAAGCAAAGCTATTATACTTTCACAGATATTAAAAAAGGGCAATAACTCAAAAGATAAGCCAGGTGAAATGCTCTTCTCCTTGATGTGATCTTTCTACCCATAAAGTTTCATGAATATCACTTGTTTACTTGTAGAGATATGCTCAGAACAAGATCATAGTATGAAAACCAATAAAAGCCAATAACTAAAAAATAAGCCAGGTAGAGTTATGGTTATTTTGCTCAACACTTCTCCTTGATGAGATGTATTTACCCATGAAATTTCATGATCATAGTTCAATTACTTTTTGAGATATGCCCCTTACAAGATTCAAATATGAACAAGAGGCCCAAGAGGGCCTGTATAGCTCCACTGTCTTAAACATCTTTTGACTTTCATTAAATAAAGCTTACTTTAAATGAATACCACACTCCAAAATCTCCTAAGACCTATTTTATAATGACTAACTGAGTCTGGTCCACATTGCACCAATATACTAAATCGCTATGAACCTGCATCCCTCTACCCATCTAGTTAAAACATTTGGTTCAGGAGATGTCTTTCAAAATTTTCAGGCTCAAAGTAAGCCCCGTCCTGCCACACACATATTTATGGGCCAATCAAAATTTCCAAATAATTTTTGAAAAGGGTCACCAAAGAAATATTTTGGTAAAGTTTCATTGATATCTGCCCAGTTGTTCAGGAGGGGATGTCATTCAAAGATTTGGGGCTCAAAATAAGCCCCGCCCTGCAATGCCCATATTTATGGTTAAATCAAAATTTTGTGAAGTATATTTGAAAAGGGTTGCCAAAGGAAGATTTTGGAAAAGATTTACTGAAATCGGACATGTTGTTCAGGAGGAGATGTCGTTCAAAGATTCCGGCTGGAAATTAGCCCAGCCCTGCCATGCCCATACTTATGGGCCAATCAAAAATTCATGAACAATTTTATAAAAAAGGTCAGCAAAGGACCTTTCTGGTAAAATTTCACTGAAATCTGCCAAGTGGTTAAGAAGGAGATATTATTCAAAGATTTCGGGCTCAAAAAAGCCCCTCCCTGCCACGCCCATATTTATGGGCAAATCTGAATTTCTTGAATAATTTAAGTACAGGGTCAGGAAAGGAATATTCATGCTAAGTTTCATTGAAATTGGCCCTATGGTTCAGGAGGAGAAGATTTTAAAATTTTTCAAAGTGAAAAAAATGCCACGACCTGCCAGGCCCATATTTGGGGGGGTCAATCAATTTTTTTCAACAATTTAAGAGGGTCAACCAAGGATCATTCCTACCAAGTTTCATTAAAATCTGCCTATTGGTTTGGGAGGAGAAGATTTTTTAAGATTTAATAGTGAAAAAAAAAGCCCAGCCCTGCCACACCCATATTTTAGGGCCAATCAATTTATTTTAACAATTTAAGTAAAACGTCACCAAAGGAACATCTTTCCAAAGTTTCATTGAAATCAGCCCAATGGTTTGGGAGGAGAAGATTTTTAAAGATTTTCAAGTGAAAAAATGCCACACTCTGCCACGCCCATATTTGGGGGTCAATCATTTTTTTTTTTAAACAATTTAAGAAGAGTGTCAACCAAGGATCATTCCTACCAAGTTTCATTAAAATCCGCCCATTGGTTTGGGAGAAGAAGACTTTTGACGATTTTAAAGTGAAAAAAGCCACGCCCTGCCACACCCACATTTAGGGGGCCTATCAATTTTTTTTAACAAATGAAGTAAAACGTCACCCAAGGAACATCTATGCAAAGTTTCATTGAAATCAGCCAAATGGTTTTGGAGAAGATTTTAAAAGATTTTCAAGAGAAAAAATGCCACGCCTTGCAACACTTATATTTGGGGGTCAATCAATTTTTTTTAACAATTTAAAAAAGAGGGTCACCCAAGGATTATTCCAACCAAGTTTCATTTAGATGTTTAAAGAAACAGTTTACGCACAGACGTATGGACGCATGACGGACATAACGCCATGATTATAGCTCACTGGCCTTCAGCCACTCACTGGCCTTCGGCCAGTGGAGCTAAAAACACAAAAAGGGATATAACTCAAAAATAAACCAGGTAGAAATATGCTTATTTGCACCACTTCTCCTTGATGAGATATATCTACCAATGAAATTTCATGATAATAGCTAAATTACTTTTTGTGATATGCTCCTGACAAGATTCAAATATGAAAAACAAGCAAATTCGTTGAATTGATATCCCTCGCCGAACATATTTTCAATATCAATGGAGTTAATATCAAACTTTGGTACAGGTTATCTTTTATCTACATCAACCTATAGTTTTCAAGAAATAGCGCGGAAACGAATATCACTCTGTTTGTATATGGCTTAAACAGTCAGGGGCAGTAACTCTAAATTGAACGGTCGAACCCGGTAACCCCGACAATATGTGCATGTCCTCATTGTAGTGAAGCTGTGCGCCAAGTTTCATTGAAATCCGGTCTATAGTTTTCAAGAAATAGCACGGAAACGAATATCACTCTGTATGTATATTGCTTAAACAGTCAGGGGCAGTAACCATAAATTCGACGGTCAAACCGGGTTATCCCGACGATATGAGCATGTCCTCATTGTAGTGAAGCTGTGTGCCAAGTTTCACTGAAATCCGGTCTACAGTTTTCAAGAAATAGCGCGGAAACGAATGTCGGACGGACGGACGGATGGATGGAAGGACGGACGGACAGACAGAAGGACATGGCAAAAATAATATCCCCCCCCCTCCCCCCGATGATTTCATCAGCGGGGATAACGAGAAAGGTAAATAACTCAGAAATAAGTTAGGTTATAGTATTTTTGCACCCCACTTCTCCTTGATGAAATATATCTACCCATGAAATTACAGGATCATAGTTTAATTACTTTTTGAGATATGCTCCTTACAAGATTAAAATATGAACAAGAGTGCCATCGTCACAAAATACGCCGCCACTTTGCTGCTGTTTCACAGAAATAATTGTAGACACTACTTATTTTGACATAACCAAATTCAAAATGACCAAGTTTCATTTAAATCAAGACAAAAAGTTAGGAGGAGTTGCCTTCACAAGGATGCAATTTTAATATGCCCCAGACACTAAGTTTTAAGGGGGCATAATTCAGGGAAATAAATGAGCCATAAAATCCTTGATCCATGTACATCTACAAATTATGGTGATGACATTGACCAAGTTTCATTTAAATAAAGACAAAAAGTAAGGAGAGTTGTGTTCAAAAGGCTGCAATTTCAATAAGCCCTAGATACTAAGTTTTAAGGGGGCATAATTTAGGGTAAAATTAATGAACAATAAAATCCTTACTTCATGCTCATCAACCAATTTCGGTTATAACATCCACCAAGTTTCATTTAGATCCAGCCAGAAACTTAGGAAGAGTTGCATTCACAAGGCTGCAATTTCAATAAGCCCCAGAGACTAAATTTTTAAGGGGGCATAACTGAGGAAATAAGCCCCAGAGACTAAGTTTTTAAGGGGCATAACTCAGGCAACAATAAACGAACCATAAAATCCTTCCTTCATGCACATCTACCAATTGAGGTGATAACATTGACCAAGTTTCAAGAAGATCCAGCCAGAAACTAAGGAGGAGTTGCGTTGACAAGAAAAGTGGACCCAGAGACTAAGTTTTTAAGGGGCATAACTCAGGCAACAATAAACGAACCATAAAATCCTTCCTTCATGCACATCTACCAATTCAGATGATAATATTGACCAAGTTTCAAGAAGATCCAGCCAGAAACTTTGGAGGAGTTGCGTTGACAAGAAAATTGGGCCCAGAGACTAAGTTATCAAGGGGCATAATTCAGGCAAAAATCAACGAACCGTAAAATCCTTCCTTCATGCACATCTACCAATTGAGGTGATAACATTGACCAAGTTTCAAGAAGATCCAGCCAGAAGTTTAGGAGGAGTTGCGTTGCCAAGAAAAGTGGACGGACGTTCGGACGGACAGATGGACGGATGGACAGACGGAGAAGATGACGCCAATATACGTCCGCCTCCGGCGGCGTATAAAGACATAAAGGATTCTATTGTACTTTAAGAGATTTACCCCATACAAAATCTAAGTATTAAAAAAACAAAGTGCTATAACTCAAAAATCATGCAAGCTAGAGTTGTAGTTCTTATGCACTGCACTTCTCCTCCATGAGATCTATCCACCCATACAGTTTCTAGCTGATAGCTATTATACTGTAGGAGATATGCTCCGGACACAATCTAAGTATTAAAAAAACAAGGGTCAATAACTCTTAAATAATGCAAGCAAGAGTTGTAGTTCTTGTGCACTGCACTTCTCCTTCATGAGATCTATCCGTCAATAAAGTTTCAAGTTGATAGTTATTGTACTTAAGGAGATATGCTCAGGACAAGTTTAGTGAGGGAACCTCAGAATGACGGACTGATGAAATGATGAACGGAGACCATTACTGATAATAACAAGAGCCTTGTCGGACATAGCCATCCCCCGCTGTGAAAGATTGATAGTTAACTGAAGCCTAATAGATTTAGGATTCTTTTGTACATTGAGAGATTGACCCCCTACAAAATCTAAGTATTAAAATAACAAAGGGCAATAACTCCAAAAGTATGCACTTCTACACTTCTCCTCCATAAGATCTATCATCCCATAAAGTTTCAAGTTGATAGCTATTATACTTTAGGAGATAAGCTCCGGACAAAATCTAGGTATCAAAAATAACAAAGGACAATAACTCAATATTATGCAAGCAAGAAATATAGTTCTCATGCACTGCCCCAGACAAAATCTAAGTATTAAAATAACAAAGGGCAATAACTCCAAAATTATGCAAGCAAGAGTTGTAGTTCTTGTGCACTGCACTTCTCCTCCATGAGATCTATCCACCCATAAAGTTTCAAGTTGATAGCTATTATATTTTTGGAGATATGCTCCAGACAAGCTTAGTGACGGAACCTCGGATCCATGGAATGACGGATCCCTTTCGCTTTGATTCTTTGTAAAAAAGGGATGCACCAGGGTCTTGATATGAACAGATTTGGTAGAGGTCCACTAGATGATGCTACATACAAAATATGAAAGCTGTCTGCCTACTGGTTTCAGAGAAGAAAAATTTTGAAGATTTCCTTTTTTTACCAATCATGCTCAGATGAGCTAAAAGGTGTGTGCCCGGGCAAAGCCCAAATATGACCTCAAGAGTCTTGATATGAACAGATTTGGTAGGGGCCCACTAGATGATGCTACAAACAAAATATGACAGTTGTGTGCCCTCTGGTTTCAGAGAAGAAGATTTATAAAGATTTTCCCTTTTTGATTCTACGTTAAGAGAGTTGCACCTGGGTAGAGCCCGAATATGATCCCAGGGTCTTGATATGAACAAACTTGAAAGAGGTCCACTAGATGATGCTACATACCAAATATGAAAGCTATCTGCCAACTGGTTTCAGAGAAATAGATTTTTAAAGATTTTCTTTGATTCTATGTAAAAATGGTTACGCCCGGGTGGAGCCCAAATAGGACCCCAGGGTCTTGATATGAACAAACTTGGTAGAGACCAACTAGATGATGCTACATGCTAATTTAATATAAATTCTGTCTGCCTTCTGGTTTCAGAGAAGGAGGTCTTTTGAAGATTTTCCTATTTTTACCCTTTTTGTAAAGGTTTAAGGAAGATTTAAGGGTGGATTTCATTTTTTTGAACAACTTTGGTAGAGCATCACCCAAGGAACATCCCTGCCAAGCTTCATCAAGATTGGTCCTCCAGTTTAGGAGGAGAAGATGTTTAAAGAAATTCTGCAGTGGCTGCCAAGGTGCGCTGTGTGTAAACAGCGGACTTGAAATTCAATGATCAGCGGGTTAAAGTGTAAGTAAAATGTTTATGTCTGCACAAAAACAGGCTATAACCCAACCTTAATTTTTAACTTAAAGAATAAGTTGAAAATTACTTTTTAAGGGGCCAACTTATTTCAGGCTCGGGAGGGGCCCGTTGTTGTTGTTTTTCCAGCTTGAAACCAGTCCGGCGTTTAGGATGATAGAACAGTTCAAGTTATATCCCACTTTACACGTGTGCTTGCATGTAAAGCGGAATATAATTTGAACTGTTCTGTCATATTAAACGCCAGGCTGGTTTCAAGCTGGAAAACAACAACAACGGGCCCCGCCTGGGTCTGAAATAAGTTGGCCCAAGGAAATAAATGCTGGACCCCAATATTTTTCAAAAGCTATCTATTCACTTTTTTGTGGACGAGTTTATTTTGATCCAAGACAAGAAAAAGATCATCTCAAATTTTTTGAGGTTCATGGGAAAAAATCCATTTCCACACCCTTGCATAAACAAATACACACATATACAACACTGAAATAAAATGCTCCCAAACTTTGAATGACAAAACAGAAAAGATGTATCACGATTTCCAAAAATTTGGATTCTGTTCCAACCGTCGAATAAAATTTTGATACCAGTTTTGTAATGAGCTCAAAGGCACATAGGTTTCTGACGGATTTGGTGTCATCTGAGCTTGAGTCAATGCAAACGAAGCCACATAGTTAAATAGATTCTCACACATTTTCTGAGAAAATTCCATGAAAGAGTCCACCGTGGAAGCTTTAGCGTTTCTAACTGGTGTTTGTTGTGCTAACGCTGTTAATGGTTCCACCGATATACCGATTTGTGCCATGTGAGTTTGTGGCGACATCTGTCCAAATGGATTGAAACTTTGACTGTTATTGGTATCTGTAGAAAAAAGTATTCAAACATATAATAAAGCTTTTACAGAAATAGAACTTGGGAGAAGATTGTTGAAAATAAATAACTTGGTAATTTCTCCATTTTATATAGAGGATATTGAATGAGTGGTTTTTGAATACCAAATTTATTAAACGAGTCATCTATAAATAGCTAAAAAAAAAAGACATTGCCAAGTTTTTATCTGTTTTTAGATGACAAGTTTAATAAATTCGGTAATTTATGAGCACAAATTTGATATTACTTTTAAAATATGACCTGAACTTTTGCAATAAATCAAGGGAATCCAGAAATTTATTGATTAAAGTTATTCTGCAAAACATATAACACTGTTTACAATTGATGTCATCAAATGAATTATTATGTCATTTTCACAATGAAAATATAACATTGCTATACGTTCTCAGCTCATTTGAATATTATTTCACTCCTGCGACGTAGGTCATATTATAATAGTATTTCATGCAACAAAACCAAGATTCTGTCCTTGAATTTCAACAAGAGGATCATGATGGTCCTATATTACTTACCTAAATTATGCAAGTTCAAAATTTGAAGAACTTCTTTCTTTTTGTCATTGACCTTTTCAGGAGAACTTTAACATAAATGTAAGGTATTTTGAAAATGACCTAAATATCATCAAGCTAAACATTCTGACAAACATTTACAATGATTGATTTAACATTGGAACTTCCTTAGCAGAGTGAAGGTATTTTTCTATAGTCAAGCTAGTGACCTCATTTTGATCCAGCATGACCTATTTTGAACAATACCAAAAGTTATCAGGAAAATCATTCTGACAAATTATGACATTGATTGAGCCAAAATTGTGACCTCTAGAGCAAAAATAAGGTTTTTCTAAGATTTGACCTAATGATTTACTTTTTAACCTGCATCAACTTTTTTCAAAGTTGATCTAGATATCATTCAGATAAACATTCTGACCAACTTTGACAATGATAGAACCAAAATTGAGACCTCTCGAACATAAATTAGATTCCACCTTTTGAACTACTTTTCAAAACTTCGTAAAAGAAAGTGATTTAAAGCATATTAACTAGGCATGTGTCGGCTAACTATTCCTGTACTAGCTAACCAGTTTAGAAAACAATCACATTCTTTTTAGAGTTGACGTGTTGGTTGGGGACAAGAACCTGGAAATTATAATTTTTCATTGTGACATTTTGATTGCCCATGGAATGCTTCTTTCAAACTTTATTGAAATTAAAATATACTGGTAACATATATTTTTACATATATATGTATGTCCATTTTATTGAAGAATATATATTGCAACAGAAATGACTTGCATCATTGATTGACACTCAACACAATGAACCTAGGTTTGTTGGTTTAGAAATAAGTTGATCAGTAAAACAGTTATAGTTCATTTTCATACAATTTATATGTTTAACCTTGCACTCTGCTTAGGTTATATCACAAAAATTGTAAGAACTACTACTTTCAAGGGCGTAACTGCCATTACACACATTAATGCACAAAAGAAATAATTCCTTTTTCCAAAAAATTGTTGATGAATGCTCATAACATCTAATCTACAGCTTATTTAAGCTGTAGTTACAATGTTTTGATTATTCATCAATGCTCAAATCATAAAAGACAGAGGATATTCATCTAATGTCACATATCGCCTTTATCCTATATATTCTTTTGTGGGTGCCTTCTGAGTGCGTTCAAATTTCAAAGTCCTTGATATGTCTGTGACTTACCTGTTTTTAAGTTTGTAATCTTAAATATTGCACTTGGTTTGGCATTGGAAATATGGCCCAACATCTGCCACTGTTGTCCTGCAGCACTGGGCCAGGAAAAATACACTGAAATATACAGACAGACCTTATAAATACACTAAATATACATCCCTCATTTTTGGCATGCCATTAACTACTCTGGAATATACAGAAAGAGATACTTTACAATAAAGTGGTAAAATCCAACATCATAAAAGCATACACCTATTTATTTTTTTTTAAACTATAGTAAAAGTGATGTCTGATCTAATGGCTTTTTGAAAAAGCAAAGGAAGTCTCTACTATGAAAATAATCTTTGATCAAAAATCTTTTGTCATTAGTCAAAATGAATAAGAACAAGATGTAAGTTTTAAATCTGATAATCAAAGATTAACTTCAAAATCTTTATAAGTAGAGCTTATCATGGTAATATATTACCAATATAATTTTTCATTAAACAAGAGGTCCAAAAGGACCTGCAGCCCTGCATCGCTCCATTGGCTTTAATAAGACTTTCTCCCTGCCATGCCAATATTTGGGGGTCAATCAAAATTTCTTGAACAATTTAAGTTTAGGGTCACCCAAGGAACATCCATGACAAGTTTCATTAAAATCCTCCCAATGGTTTTGGAGGAGACGATTTTGAAAGATTTAAACATGAAACATGCCCTGCCCTGCAACGCCAATATTTGGGGGTCAGTCAAAATTTCTTGAACAAATTAAGTAAACGGTCACCCAAGGAACCTCCATGCCAAGTTTCATTTAAATTGGCCCAGTGGTTTGGAGGAGAATATTTTTCAAGATTTAAAGCCGCCGAATGCGTTCGTGAACGTTTCTCAAAGACAAGATAGTTATCTTAAACGAATATGTACAATATAAGTAAACTTGATTTATTAAAGATTATCTTGAATTTGCCCTTCTAAAATTTCGAAATGCAAATGAGTATGACGCGATAATCTAAATTTAGGCCGAACTTCATGAATATTTATTTTCACGCAACGTTTCAGACTACCATTGAAAACAAAGATGGAGTCTATAAACACTGCGAGCGAATCGGACGGAAGCATAAGTTGAAATTCTGAGGTAAGGCGATTGTGAAACGAATTCATTAAACAGCAAATCTTTCAATGGTTGTTTTCAATGCGATCTTTGCCTACGAATTAATGATTCGCTAGATTTCGTTGCAGAAAAGACGCATTTTTACAACAAAATGAGGAAAGGGCCCCCGATGGGAGAAAACTTGGGCACTTCTGATAATGCGTTTTTAGCTCACCTGAGCACGAAGTGCTCAAGGTGAGCTTTTGGGGTTACTTGATGTCCGTCGTCCGTCGTGCGTCGTGCGTCGTCCGTCGTCAACATTTACCTTGTGGACACTCTAGAGGCCATATTTTTAGCCCAATCAACCTGAAAATTGGTCAGAATGATTATCTTGATGAAATCTCGGACAAGTTCGAAATTGGGTCAAGTGGGGTCAAAAACTAGGTCACAGGGTCAAATCTTAGAAAAACCTTGTGGACACTCTAGAGGCCATATTTTTGGCCCAATCAACCTGAAAATTGGTCAGAATGATTATCTTGATAAAATCTCGGACAAGTTCAAAATTGGGTCAAGTGGGGTCAAAAATGAGGTCACGGGGTCAAATCTTAGAAAAACCTTGTGGACACTCTAGAGGCCATATTTTTAGCCCAATCAACCTGAAAATTGGTCAGAATGATTATCTTGATGAAATCTCGGACAAGTTCGAAATTGGGTCAAGTGGGGTCAAAAACTAGGTCACAGGGTCAAATCTTAGAAAAACCTTGTGGACACTCTAGAGGCCATATTTTTGGCCCAATCAACCTGAAAATTGGTCAGAATGATTATCTTGATAAAATCTCGGACAAGTTCGAAATTGGGTCAAGTGGGGTCAAAAACGAGGTCACGGGGTCAAATCTTAGAACAAACTTGTGGACACTCTAGAGGCCATATTTTTAGCCCTATCAACCTGAAAATTGGTCAGAATAATTATCTTGAAGAAATCTTGGACAAGTTCTAAATTTGGTCAAGTGGGGTCAAAAACTAGGTCACGGGGTCAAATCTTAGAAAAACCTTGTGAACACTCTAGAGGCCATATTTTTAGCCCAATCAACCTGAAAATTGGTCAGAATGATTATCTTGATAAAATCTTGTAAGAGTTTGAAATTGGGTCAAGTGGGGTCAAAAACTAGGTCACCGGGTAAAATCTTAGAAAAACCTTGAGGACACTCTAGAGGCCATATTTTTAGCCCAATCAACATGAAAATTGGTCAGAATGATTATCTTGATGAAATCTCGGACAAGTTTGAAATTGGGTCAAGTGGGGTCAAAAACTAGGTCACAGGGTTAAATCTTAGAAAAACCTTGTGGACACTCTAGAGGCCATATTTTTAGCCCAATCAACCTGAAAATTGGTCAGAATGATTATCTTGATGAAATCTCGGACAAGTTTGAAATTGGGTCAAGTGGGGTCAAAAACTAGGTCACCGGGTAAAATCTTAGAAAAACCTTGAGGACACTCTAGAGGCCATATTTTTAGCCCAATCAACCTGAAAATTGGTCAGAATGATTATCTTGATGAAATCTCGGACAAGTTGGAAATTGGGTCAAGTGGGGTCAAAAACAAGGTCACGGGGTCAAATCTAAGAAAAACCTTGTCGACACTCTAGAGGCCATATTTTTGGCCCAATCAACCTGAAAATTGGTCAGAATGATTATCTTGATGAAATCTCGGACAAGTTTGAAATTGGGTCAACTGGGGTCAAAATCTAGGTCACGGGGTCAAATCTAGAATAAAACCTTGTGGACACTCTTGAGGCCATATTTTTGGCCCAATCAACCTGAAAATTGGTCAGAATGATTATCTTGATGAAATCTCGGACAAGTTTGAAATTGGGTCAAGTGGGGTCGAAAACGAGGTCAGGGGGTCAAATCTTAGAAAAACCTTGTGGACACTCTAGAGGCCATATTTTTGGCCCAATCAACTTGAAAATTGGTCAGAATGATTATCTTGATGAAATCTGGGACAAGTTTGGAATCGGGTCAAGTGGAGTCAAAAACTAGGTCATGGGGTCAAATCTTAGAAAAACATTTTAAGATTGTTAATTCAGGTGAGCGATTAAGGGCCACTATGGCCCTCTTGTTCTCATTTTTTTTTGTCATTACTCATTCAATCATTCATTTTTCGTTCTGAAAATTGAAATCATTTTATGTTCTGAGTCGCTGAACGTCGCTTTGACCGAATCTTCGAACGTTTTTCGCTCGAAACATAATTCGCCCCGTGTCCGTTCGTACCTATTCCAGTTTGATTCTCTTCCAGTTCGCTATGAGACCATTCTATCCATCTCATTTATGCTGTTTAAGAAAACAATTATTTGAAATATTTTCCGATTTTGTCATGTCTTGGATCAAACACTTATGAAACAAAACAAAAAAGGGGGCATATGATAATACATCAAATATTATTCAGCAACGATTCTGGTATTCAGATCTTTGAAAAAAGGTTAACAATTACTAAAAGATATTCCTGCAAAAATATACCAAATTTGCTGTGTCAGAGTAAATCTCTGAATGCTCAAGCTAATTATATAGTATCCAAAATCAGTTGTTTGCATAGGCGTTACATGGATTTTGAAATTTATACTCACTCAGGAAGGCGACCACCAAATAACATAAAGGATGTAAGGCCATGTTTGGACTGTGACAAAAGATGAATGTCATCCGTCTGCCTCCCCCTCTCCAGGCTCTTTTTATGAATTGAGCATTGATCAATAATCAAAACATCGTGAAAAAAGCTTAAATAAGCTGTAGTTTCCATGTTATGATGATTCATCTGATCAACAACATTTTTCGAAAGAGGATTTATTTTTATTACGCACTTGCGTAATTTGCATAATGGGAGCTACACCCTTGATGTGGTTAGAAATAAATGTGATTGATATATCTTTATTTGAAATTGAAACTGCTTTGTAACTGAGCAGCCTTCATAGCACAGTGGTAGCACATTGGATTATCATTCAAAAGGTCCTGGGTTTGGTTCCGGTCAGAGGCATGGATGCTATAATCATAACAGCACGGATAATCATAGACTTATAATGTGGGATAGCAGCTGGCTTAAAAAGGATGTATCCTCTTCACCTCAATTATTGTGCATGTAAGCCTTTTGACCCTTCCCGTACTCTGAAAGACAGCCTTTCATACCATTTAATATCAATTTTCTATTAATTAATTTTTCACGAACCTATCAATAAAATTTGGTTCAAATCCGTTGAAAACATCATCTTGAAATTGTGTTCATCAAGTGCTAGTTTACCTTAAAAAAATGGATTGACTCCTTAGTTATCATGCATCTGGAAGAAAACTCCCTAGCAACAAAAAGAAGCAAAATTATAACTTTATATTTTGGTGTCACCTACCACTGCTTTAGTCAGCTTATTCCATATATTCATTTAGGTAAAATCTAGTTCTGAATTTTCTTTTGCAAAGCTTAAACCAGCCTATGTTAAATTTTAAATTTTGTGCAATATGGTTTCAGTTTTTCCCACTGCACCATTATTGGGGCACCATAATAAAACATAAAATGAAATAAAGTTAGGCCAATCAAGCTCAATGAGGCTCATTTAGGTTCATGCAGAGGTATAGAGGTATGCATGATAAATGAGAGTTGACAATTATGCTAAAACTTGTTTGAGAAATACCAGAAAACTGATGTTAGATGCTCCAGCCCCTTGATACATGTATAATACATATTGTTGAGAGCTGGGTAAAAACCCTGAAGTCTGTGCCTAGCATGACCCCATGAAACCCAGAAAAATGAATAGGGTTGCATTTTATCCATGCATATTTTTTTTACTTATTTCTCTAGGAGCAAGTAGTAATGAATGCCATAACCAAGGGAAAAATAAAGTGTTGAAGTCAGTAGGCAGAAACAGGCTGAAAGGAGGGTGAGTGATAAGAGACTAAATTATCTAATACATACAGAGATTAATGCAATATTTTTTTTTTAATTTCTTACATTTTATCTTAAACGACAGGGGTTGACACCAACTCCTGAGATTAAGGAGTTGATTTGACTCCTAACACATGAAATCAATGAGTCCAAGCTCAAAATAAGGACTCCCAATTTTCAAAATGGGAGAACATTGTGGAAATTACTTGTTATAGGCAATTTTTTCTTTTCTACAATGTCCTTTAAAAGAGGAGGGTTTCTTTTTCAAAATACTACAGGATGCAAGCAAATATTTTCTTCACCAATTTTTGTAGTGAAAAGGTCTACAGTTTTGGCAAGTGTAAGAAACGACAGTACTCTTTCATTTGTTTTTCAAAATATTCTCATATGATCCTTGGAGTCAATCGGACTCCTTACTTGCAAATGGAAGGAGTCCCATCTGGTAAACAAGGAGTCTCGGACTCCCGGACTCCCCTTAGTGTCGAACCCTGAACGATAGATTTATCTTCGCACTATAATGATGTGCTTTTTTCCATTCACACAAAAAATTCTGTTTCTCTTAAATAGAGGATTTTTAATATATATATATTTATTGGTATTTTACAATACCAAATTTATACTAGTATAAAAAATCTATTGAACTTAGCAAAATAAAAATTTACTCATTTACTCAATGAGTCATGATTGTTATTTTCTGTTTACAGCTATCAAATTGAATTGATTATTCACTGGATACTCCCAATTAAAAAAAAACTAATACTCACTAGGAAACTTTATTTAATTCATGGAGAAATGAAATTAAAAACCGTATCTCACTGTATTTACATGCAAAGTAGATTCAAACACAAGTTTGATTTGGTTTTTAGTGTCTTTCCATTGTAATAAATTTGAATTTCTTCTAATCTAATATCATCAAGGTAAAAAATAAAAGATTTTACTTTTATGACAGAAATCTCTTGGGACTACAGTGCTCAAGCTAAAAATGGCTGTATACCCATTTTCTTTTCAAGGAGGTATGAAATCAATTTTTTCAATCAATAAAAATACTCAAATAATGGTGTAACATTTTATCTATTTCATCAAGAAATATAACAAATTTCTCATCCTTCATTTTGATGTTCTTAACATTCTTTTTCAAGAACACATAAAGAACACATATCCAGATGAAAGGCTACACTGACAAATGGCAGATGCATACCAAGAAAAGGGTTATTGTTTGATTTCCTGCCGGAAAGAAAGAGCCTGCTGAGCCACCACCAGGGCCTGTTCCAAGTCCAACATGACAAACCTCTATATATATGGGTATACATGTATTTTGGTAAGTATTTGAATGGGTAGTCTTCACTTCCAACTTTGTCCAGACTATAATCTATACATTTATGAATAGATTATGAACAAATTCCTTGAAAGCTCGAATAGAACACGGTCATGAGAAGATTTGCTAATTCAAACGGAAACCTTCGGATATATTGTAAACTTTTGTTTAGCTGAAAGTTGAAGCTCAAGGTCAATTGTAGAAATTTTGCTAGCAGCCATCATAGCGCAGTTGTTAGTGCGCCTGACTGTCAATCTAGAGGTCTTGGGTTAGGTCCCCAATAACAGCACTTATACTTTCCATCTGTTTGTATCACCACCAATTGGTTGATAATTGTAGACCTTTGTTGTGTGATAGCAGCTGGAGGCTAGAAAAGGATGTAATGGTAGTACAAGTGTGAGAAATACCAGGAATCCATTTTTAGGTGCTCCAGCAACTGCAACATGTCTGAAATTTTTGTTAAAAGCATCGTAAAACCCCGCCAAGACAAACAAACATCAAAATTCAGCCAATCTGGAGCATATCACCTCCAATTAAAAATGGATTTCAATTGTACTTGCTATATTCATTCTGCATCAAAATATACACTTTGAAGCAAATATGAAGATTTATACCTCAAATAGCAAGGTTGCAGAAGAAGGGTTATCACTAATATTTTGATTATCTGGGGTATTCTATTATAATGCCCCCCTTCGAAAAGAGGGGGGTATATTGCTTTGCACTTGTTGGTCCATCGGTATTTATTTTAGTACAGATTTGGAAAATAATTTCCAAACCTTTGCCATATTGAATTCTCAAGTGCTTTAAGTTCAAGGAGAAATTGTCTAGCCCATTTAATCCTGACTCAATTAAGCAATTTCATTTAGATCTTTCGCTTAGGAGCTGACAGACACGCACATGCACTGATTTTTCATACTAAAAATTAAAAATTATGTTTTGCTGTCTGTAATAGACCTAAGAAAATATGAATATGAAAATATAGCATGGTAGAATGACCATCATATATTTGGAAAATCTATGAAAGATTCTGTTTGGCAATGAGTCAACAACTATGGCAATACATGTTTCTGTGAAAAGGATAAGTGATGTAATGTTAAGACTAAACCAGAATGAAATGAGGATTAGTGGATACCCCTATTTCTATTTGCAGGAGGAGTAGAGGCTTATTTCAGGACCTTAGATTCAGATAATCCACTTGAACTATATGACATGTTGGCTGGTCAGGGAAAGTTATAGATAAAAAATTGAGGCATAAAGAAAACAGGACAATTCAGTGTGAAAGAAAATATCGAAAGTTTTATTGTTCCAATGACGGTTGCAAGCCAGATACCTTTTACACAAGATTTAATATCTCGTTGATTTCAGAGAAAACCTGAGGTATTGCTATAGCCTTGGTGTTGTTGTCTAAGGCGTCGTTGTTGTGCGAATACTTTGAAATTTTGTGATATCTCTAGCTCTACTGAAGGTATTGACTTGAAACTTGGTACACATGTTCACCATCAAAAGATCAAACTATACTATTAAGGGGCTCTAGATGCATTTTGTGCAAATAATGCCCCTTTTTCAACTTAGATTTTTTTCCCATCCAGCACTCAACAGCCGAGCGTAGGCACCCGTAGGCGTTCTCTTTTTCCAATCAGATATCTCTGGGACTTTCATATTTGTTAGTTCTGTAGGTGTAAATAGATGTGATGTGTTTGAGGCAGCTGTTGTGGACCACTTCTTTGTCCAGACCATTAGTCTTTCATCCTGACAAGAAATCTGGCAATTATATTCCTCTCATGGTTAGAGTGCAGTGCAAATGGATCATAAATCTACCTAGTATTTCAGCTCACCTGAGCGCAAAGTGCTCATGTTAGCTATTATGATCACCCGCTGTTCGTCTGTTGTCTATCAAAAATTTTTAACCAAAAACTCTTCCTTTACTACTAGGCCGATTTACACCAACTTTCAAAGGAATGTTCCCCAGAATAACTAAAAGAATTAAAATTGGTTGAAAACTGTATGCCATGGCAACAAAAGTGATTTTTTTTTTAAAAAATCTTTAAAATTCATCTTGATCTGAACCAGAAGGTCTACAATGTGGTATAGATTATCAGCTCATAGACCTTCATCAAAATAACTAAAATCATTAATGTTGGGCCACCAGAGGCAGAGCACCAGGGGGGGGGGGGGGGGGAAGGGGGGTAGAACTTTGATCAAATTAGCTAATTCCAAATTCTTTTCTAATGAACCAGAAGCCGAACAACCTTGAAATTTGGCATGGATCATCAGCTCAATAACCTTTATTAAAAGAGCTTGAATCATGAGTTTTGGACAGGCAGGGGCAGAGCATTTTGGGGAAGGGGAACATGTTGGATCAAACTAGAAATCTTTATGATATCTGCTTCTACTGAACCATGACCCCTACAGGCTTAGAATTTGTCATGGATAATCAGCTCATTATTATCAAATAGCTAAAATCATGACAGGGTTACCACCAGGGGCAGAGCAACAGGTGAGAGTTGGTAGGACTCTGACCAAATAAGACATCTTCAAAATTCTTCTTCTCTTTCTAAACCAGGTCCCCAACAGCCTGTATATTTGACACGATTCATCAGTTCATTGACCTTTATTTAGATAGCTAAAATCATGTCTCTTTTGTCATCAGGTTTAGAATAATAAGGGGAGGGGGTAGTTCTCAGGTATCAATTTAGAAATCTTCAAAATTTCTTCATCTCAACCAGAGCTCCACAGCCTTTATTTGGTAAAGATGAGATGATAGAAATCAAATTGCCAATTTAACTCAATTAGGAAGGAAGGGTTGAAATGAGAAATCATATTGCCAAATTTTCCCAATTGGTTTTGAAGAGTTTAAATTCACAGAGCTGGATGATTAAATATGTGAAATCTCTTCTTTCTGGGATTGCTTAAACTGATCTAGGGTATAAGGCTTTTACCTCAGGTGAGTGATCCAGGGTCAATGGTACCCTTGTTTTTCAAGTTTTAGCCTCTGTTGATTTCAAGACTTTAATTTAAATCCCCTGTCCTACTCTTCATCAAACAGTGTGAAAGGCATATATCTTGTAGCAATTTGCCACCTGGTTACATTTCAGTTAACATTAACATCAAATCTGGTTAGCACCATCAATAAAGCACAAGACTAACAACCCTAAAGTGAATCCTGAATTCTGCTGATTTCAATCTGATATTTGCCTTAATCCTTCTTAAGCTGTCAACAGCATCCTTTACCAAAATATAACTTTATTCAGGAAATAAAGGCAATATTGCCTATCAAACCACATATTTACAAGCAAAACATCATAAGTGCAGTCAATGGTGAACATATTTAAGTTCGAGTGATTGAAATATGAAACGATTTTTTTTTCCATATTTTGTGGTGATTGTGATGGTTACGTAACATTTGAAACGTTTGATAGAAATACGAGAGAAGGCCCTTTTTGACGATTTGAAATATAACCTTTGTAAATGAGGTTGTGCTGACGCATATATTTCTTTTTTTTTTTTTTTTTTTTTAATTAATTTTATTTTCTTATTTTCTGAAGATGCGAAAAACAAACTGACATAAATTTGATCCGGCCGTGCACGATAATCCATCAATTTGACCCAAAATATGGAAGAATAATAAGTTAGGGAGGTAATCAAAATATTTTTGCATTCAAGTATAATAGCGTTATTCCCCTTTGACACCGATATCAATCGATGAAGGGGAATAATCCGATTTTAAAGTTATTCATAAGTAGGACCAAGTTTTTTCCCTTACACAAATACTGACACAGACATGCACGTTTAAAATGTTAACCCTTGCCATACTGAATAAATAATCTAACAAAATTAAATAGGTTTAAGGTCGTTGTTGACGCCACTTTTTTGTTGTTGTTGTTTTCTTTTCTTTTTTTTTTCGTTTGATTTTTCCATTCTAAGAGGTGGTTAAGGAGTTAAAGACCAAGATCAGACTGTACATATGTTCATGCTGATCCTTGTCTGTACTTCCTGTCAATACTAGTAAGTATCAAATTATACATATTAGGTTAAGTATCAAATTAAATGTAATAGGTTAAGTGGCCAGTCACCAGACCCAGTGAAACCTTATGTAAATCATAAGAATCCACAGCCATCCTGTGTCTGGCCTTCAATGTTAAAGGAATGGATACTTATGTCCCTTAGTCCTCTCTTACCCGAAACAAAAAGGCAAGATAGAGGTTGTAGGGATTTTGTAGGCTAAATTACAAGTAAAACATTCAATTTAAGAGTTGCAACATAACATTTGAAAATTATTATTATTATTTTCTTTTTTATTATTCTAATATATTAATCTTGCAGACTCACACCGTACAACCGGTTGCGGCGATGACGGGTGAGAGTCAACGATGACAGCATCGGAACATTATGCCGAGGAGACGATAGGTCAAATAAATTTATTCGTGTGAATAAACGATTGAAGCTTTGGTATTCTAAAGCAGATAAATGATCGTGTAAGTGTTCAGCGCTTCTACAGAATAAATCTTTTCTCATATCCCTCCCAAATAAGGCTACAATCATTGATTATTTCGGAGGTTTCCCATGAAAAGTTACGAAATTAGACTTTATGCTCTCATATTTCGCCTATCTCTCAATAAATGCTATTTCAACTTGTACACAGCTGAAGTCTAATCATCCGCCGATATTTCTTCCAAATTTGAAGCCATAATTCAAAAAAATAAACACACAGCGGGTCCCCAAAGACGACATGTAGTAAGAAAAATGCTGCCTCTGTAGACAGTCGGAATTTCACCGGGTTGCCATAGATGACAGAACTGAATTATTTGTGATTGCCGATGTCGACAGACCCTTATTCAGATATTCGCATAAAAATGATCATTTTTGGTGTTGCATTTTTTAATAACACACCAAAACAATTGAATTCGACATACATGCTGACATTCATGTCCACTATTTTTCAAATGGAGTGTCAAATCGAAAAATAATTCAAGGGATTTATTGTAGGATTTCAAATACTCACAAACCAAGGAAAAACAGTTGTGATCAGACTGAATATCTCGTATAAGTTTTTTACTTGTAATTCCAGTGACTTAGTATACATTCGACGAGTCAAAAAAGCATTTATATTGGAAAACACAGTTGGCCTGTCTTTCATTATCTTTCGTTAACTTTCGATAATATCGACGAGTTCACAAGAATGATTTTTATTTTAGATAAAATAAAATCCTACTAACATAGCCAGGGATCGAAAAGGAGGATTATGAAAAATGAAAACTCTATCCGTTACTTTTCCAAAAGCTTTTTTTTCATTTTAAGTATAGGTCACTGAGCAATAGGAAATTACATCATGTAGATATATAAGAAAAGGTGAGAGGGAGATTCGATCTTCGGACCTTGCACTGCGAGTCTCTGACCTTATCTCATTCTATTCTGTTATCACGATTGGGTATATATTATCACGATTGGGTATATATTATTACTTGAATGTAATGTTTGCTTATTGTTTATCCATATAAGGAAGTGGGTTTCGAATAATTAAGAAGGTAAGTAGGAATATTAATTGATTGATTGAATGGAGTTAAACGCCGATTTCAACATTTTTGCGGTTATATCGCGGCGGCTGGAGCACCTAACAATGGATTCCTGGTATTTCTCTCACCAGTACAACCATCACATCCTTTCCTAGCCTCCAGCTGCTATCTCACATAGGTTAACGATTATCAACCCATTGGTGAGAGACCGATAACTTTCAAAGTTGACAAATTTAGGACAATTGAAAGGAGTTTTACGTTGACCCTTGTAACAAAACATGTGTTTTGTGATGTGTTCCTTTACACTTTTTTTCATACTGACGCAAAGAAAAAAACGCCTTAGTAAAATGTGAAATTTCTTTTCCATGTGGCATTTTACACCCCGAAAAAACATTGGGTAATTTTAATAAAACTACCTCTGCGAGTGTCAAATTGAAAGGATTTTGATCTCGTGATTTGGAATGTCTAAATTTCAGAAGCGGTTAGTTTTTTCCGAGGAACATTTGTGCCTTTTTAAGATTGTTGCTTCGATAAAAATTACACATGTTTCTCTTGCATTTGATATGCATGTCAGTGATTCACGCATGAAGTGTGTATTTCAATTTTGTAAACCTATCCTTTTCATGTTCTTAAAAATAATCCAACATTTTGTTTTAATTTCAGATAAAAAAAAACACCCTATGCATTTGAAACTGACTTTATACACTGCTTAAATGATGGAAATCTAATCAACTACAATGTACTTCTTCTTCTTCTTTATCTTCTTCTTCTTCTTCTTCGTTTTTTGCATTTTTATTGTTTAGCGTCAGAAAGCGTTATTATAAGGAAATATATTAAGGACCTTAATCGCCGTTTTTGTTTATATTTGTAAACAATTTTGTTTATATATAACAATGTTGGCCTGTGGCTCATTTGATATTCCTGCTTACCTTCTTCAGTATTCGATACCCACTTCCTTATATGGATAAAAAAAATAGGCAAACATTACATTCAAGTCACATTATATAACCAATCGTGATAACAAAATAGAATGAGCTATATCCATAAGGTCAAAGATTCGCAGTGCAGAGGTCCGAAGATCGAATCTCCCCCTTACTTTTTCTTATATATCTGCATGAAGTAATTTCCTATTGCTCAGTGGCCTTTACATAAAATAGAAATAGGTTTAAGAAAAGTTACGGAGAGATTTTTCATTTTTCATAATCCTCCTTTTTAGATCTCTGGCTATGTAAGCAAGATTTGATTTTATCTAAAATAAAAATCATTCTCGTGAACTCGTGGATATTATCGAAAGTTAACGAAAGATAATGAAAGACAGGCCAACTATGTTTTCCAAAAGAAATGCTTTTTGACTCGTCGAATGTATACTAAGTCACTGGAATTACAAGTAAAAAACGTATACGAGATATTCAGTCTGATCACAACTGTTTTTTCTTGGATTGTGAGTATTTGAAATCCTACATTTAATTCCTTGAGTTATTTTTCAATATGACACTCCATTTTAAAAATAGTGGACATGAATGTCAGCATGTATGTCGAATTCAATTGTTTTGGTGTGTTTTTGAAAAATACGATACCAAAAATGATCATTTATATGCGAGAATCTGAATATGGGTCTGTCGACATCGGCAATCACAAATAATTAAGTTCTGTCATCTATGGCAACCCCGTGAAATTCCGACTGTCAACAGAGGCAACATTTTTCTTACTACATGTCGTCTTTGGGGATCCGCTGTGTGTTTATTTTTTTGAATTATGGCTTCAAATTTGGAAGAAATATCGGCGGATGATTAGACTTCAGCTCCGTACAAGTTGAAATAGCATTTATGTAGAGAAAGGCGAAATATGAAAGCATAAAGTCTAATTTCGTAACTTTTCATGGGAAACCTCCGAAATAATCAATGATTATGGCCTTATTTGGGAGGGATATGAGTAAAGATTTATTCTATAGAAGCGCTGAACACTTACACGATCATTTATCTGCTTTAGAATACCAAAGCTTCAATCGTTTATTTACACGAATAAATTTATTTGACCTACCGTCTCTTCGGCATAATGTTCCGATGCTGTCATCGTTGACTCTCACCCGTCATCGCCGCAACCGGTTGTACGGTGTGAGACTTAACTTATCATGCTTTAGGAGTAATATATCAACACCAGGCAGCATAATTCATGCAGTATGGCCCTAGTAAATATCCTTCCTGTCAGTATCAATTTTAACCCTTTCCTGTTTTACAAAATTTTGGATCTGTCCAAATTCAAAGGTTTTGCAGACGAAAATTAAAAGTGGATTTAATTTGAAAAATAACCATTCAGTAGGGTAGAAGAGAGTGTGGAAAAAGAAGAAATTGCTTGTCAGAAGTCATCAGCAAATATTGAGCCTACCCTGAAAGCTAAAACATGTTCATAACCTTCTAGATAGTTAAAATTTTGTTCAGCAAAATGCAAAAAGTAAATAAAAGGAAAGATGGCTCATTGATTTTCAGATGAGTTAATTTCCTCTCTGCGTTCAAACCCTTTATAGATAAAAGTAGCTAAGTTTGTTATAGTTTTCACATTTTCACATTTTAGTAATTCTGAGAATTTCATCATACTTGGGTTTTTCCAAAAATACTTTTTCACATAACTTATCCTAAGGTCCTTATAAAGAGTGCATTCCAACAGAAAGTGCATCTCATCCTCTATTACATTACAAGTCTTGCATTTCCTATTTTCTAATGGTGTTTTTTGTGGTTTATGCCATCGTCCTGCTTCTATTTCAAGTCTATGGGCTGAGATTCTAAATTGTGTGTAAGCTTTTCTAATTTTTTCTATATGTATGAAATCGAGATATGGTTGGAAGGAAAAATTACAGAATGTCCTATATGTCCTTGCTCTGTTGGACTCTAATAAATTTGCATTCCATTCTTGAAGATACATATCCTGAGCTCTCTGTTTAAAAATAGCTAAAAAGTAATTTGAGTTTTCTACTCCTTGGTTTAACCATACATCATAAAAACCATATTGTTCAAGAATGCTTTTGACATTTGTAGCCCAAGATTTCTTGTTTGGGTGCAGAACAAGGTCATCCAGCATTAGATTATACACATTTTTTACTAGTTTTAAATCATCAGATTTAGTAATTTTGAGCCAATACTTGATTACTCTGGCGATCAATTTCACTTTTAAAGGATATCTTCCCAGCTCACTGTAAATAAAAATATTTTGGCTTTGTCGACGCACACCTAGTATATTTTTGTAAAAGCGTAAATTGAGATTTTCAAGCTTATATATCTTATTTACTGCCCATGTCTCACACCCATAGCTTAAAATGGGTTCAATGAGTTTATCGTACAGTTCTAGTTTATGAGATATTGCGAGATTGGAGAAATTTATGAAATAAGATTTAAGCCTGCTCATTGCTTTTAATGCTTGTCCATATAGTAATTCGTAGGTGTTTTTGAACGATCCACCTGTAGTAAAGCTTATACCAAGATATTTGAATTCATTCACAATTTCCAATATTGTATCTTTATATTTAAAAATATATTGCCTCTCCCAAATATTTGCTGCAAATTTGCGGCAAACTGTTTGCGAGAGTACTAATTTTCATACAAAGTCGAATTTGCAGCAAACCCTAATGGTACGCTGGAAGTTAGAAAAATGTGTAATTAATAACAGAAAATTATAGGTAGCTGTACTATAGAACTGAAATATTGTTGAAAGAGGTTTATTTGTACAATTCTTTTTAGCTTGGCTGTTTTTAACATTTGTCAATTATTTAGGCCTAGGATTTGACAGCCTATCAAACATTTTCAGTTATTATTCAAGATAACTCTTGGAACATGGCATGTGCTTTCTCTATAACTTTAGTTAGCCACTACATCTAAGGGTTAACTAAATGCAAGATCTAAGAAAACAATGGGCAAATTTCATTCAAACTGGGCAGAAATTTTCTTTGGGTTGCCATCTTCTTAATATGTTCAGTAAATTTTATTTGTAATTAGCATGAAGACTTAAACAAAATTTAGAGCGCTAACAAGGATCTTCATATTAAGGCCTTTTTTCCCATGATTTCAAACAGAAGATTCCTAATTTCTATACAGATTATCCTTGAGACCAGAAAATTATTCTGACCAACATTCATGAAGAATCGGATTGTTCATAATGCAAATCGCACCAAAGAATAAGAAACTTCCAACAACAACACCAGGGCTGTAGAAAATTCCCTTGAAAACAGCAAAGCTAAAAATAGAAGGGGGATTTTGCTTAGCAAAGAAATCATATTGAAAAAACAAGCAATGTTTGTTTTAAGTATTTAATCATTTATCATTCTTAATTGATTATCTTTTCTAGTATCACATTTCTTTTAGGCAATGTAATAGCTTATTACATGTAAGAATTATTTTCACAATACCAATTTTACCGATATTCATTTATCTTGGATTGAAAATAAAATGTATAAACAAAAAAGTACATATGAGTTTTCATAAAAGAATAAGACAATTGCCCAGAGAAAATGGTATTAATTGTCATAAAGACTATTGAAAAAACGTTTTAACTCCCTATAAACATGTAGGAAGTTTCAACTTTTTTTCGCAAGGAGCCATCGAAATGATAATGTTCTTGACTTTCTATCAACTCCATTTATGCAAAGCTACGCATCTGGCTAGTAAGTGCATCCACAAGGTCTGACCCAAGCCCTATGTAGAAAGACAAGGGTTAGCTCTTCCTCAGGTGGTCAACAAATATTCTGATTTATTTGTGTGGTTGTTTAGGCCACACATTGCCTCATGCACATAAGAAATTGCTTGTAAATTTAAACACTGGCTCAAATGATATCTGTCATGCAAATAGGGAATCTCCAAATACAGCTTTGGTGTATGACTGAATATTTTTATGCCCCTTTTCAAAAGATTGGGGCATATTGTTTTACCGTTGTCCGTCTATCTGCAAAAGTTAACCAAAAAGCTTAACATTGCCAATATCTTCAAGCCTATTCAACATACAAGGCTCATATTTGGCATGATAAAGATCTCAATGATTTGCATCTGCTGGTACCGGTCATGTGACAAGGTCAAGGTCATGTGACAAGGTCAAGGTCATCTGTCAAGGTTGATAACTCAAAAAACTTAACCAAAAAACTTCAAGATACAAGGCTAATATTTGGCATGGTGATAGATCTCAATGATCTGCATCTGCTGGTTCCGAAGTCAAGGTCATGTTACAATGTGAAGGTCATCAGTCAAGGTCAAACTTCTGAAGAACATAACCAAGAACCTTTCATTGTTCAGGTTTTTAGCTCCACTGGCCGAAGGCCAGCAAGCTATTGTCATAGCGGAGTGTCCTGCATGGGTCCATGAGTAAACTTTTTCTTTAAACATCTTCTCCTCCCAAACCAATGGGCGGATTTTACAAAACTTGGTGTAGAAATGATCCTTGGGTGGCCCTCTTCTTAAATTGTTCAAAGAATTTTGATTGGCCCCCAAATATGGGTGTGGCATTTTTTTCACTTTGAAATCTTTAAAAATCTTCTCCAAAACCATTGGGCCGATTTCAATGAAACCTGGCATGCATGTTCCTTGGGTGACCCTTTACTTAAGTTGTTCAAGAAATTTTGATTGGCCCATAAATATGGGCGTGGCAGGGCAGGGCTTATTTTGAGCCCGAAATCTTTGAACAACATCTCCTCCTGAACCACTGGGCCGATTTCAATGAAACTTTAACAGAATGTTCCTTGGGTGACCCTTTACTGAAATTGTTCAAGAACTTTTGATTGGTCCATTAATATGGGCGTGGCAGGGCGGGGCCTATTTTGAGCCCAAATTTTTTTAACGATATTTTCTCCTGAACCACTTGGCTGATTTCAATGAAACTTTACCAGAATGTTCCTTGAGTGTCTCTTTTCAAAAAATATTTGCTAAATTTTGAGTGGCCCATGAATATGGGCGTGGCTGGACGGGGCTTATTTTGAGGCCAAAATCTTTGAACATTATCTCCTCCGGAACCACTTAGCCAATTTTCAATGAAACTTTACCAGAATGTTTCTTTGGTGACTATTTACTTAAATTGTTCAAGAAATTTTGATTGGTCGATAAATATGGGCGTGGCAGGCAGGTCCTATTTTGAGCCCGAAATCTTTGAAACTTATGTTTTAATAAGATGGGTAAAGGGTTGCAGGTTCATTGTGATTGAGTATTTTGATGCAATATGGACCAGAACCAGTTAATTATTATCAAATAGGTCTTAGAAAATTTCGGAGTGTTAATGTATTCATTTTAAAGAAAGCTTTATTTAATGAAAGTCTAAAGATTTTAAAGCCAGTGGAGCGATACAGGCCCTCTTGGGCCTCTTGTTTTTCATATTTATTCAAGCATATTAAAGATACCCTGTCTCATAACTGGCATGATGGAAGATCCAGTGATGTACATATATAGGTAGCAAGGTCAAGGTCGTGCTAAAAGGTCAAGTTCATCTATCAAGATCAACATTTTAAAAAAAATCTTTAACAGGGGCGTTTGTGTTTCACAAATACATCTTGTAAAAACTATTGAAGACTACAGTCTCTGTTATTCGTGAATTATTGATTAAAATACTTTGACCTCTGCTAGATCAAATTTTAAATGCTTGGTTTAGCCAAAGCATGGATAACCTATGCATAACTAGTTTGATGAAACAAGAAATCTGTTGGCCATGGGCTGTCCACCTCAGAAAGATGTTGGTATTGCCCTTTGAAATTTTAAAGACCAAGATTTTGTCTGAAGTTGATCTGCAAAAGATTTTGTCTGAAGTTGATCTGCAAAAGTATAACAGCTATGTAACTTCATAGGTGGATAAATCCTATAAAGACGAAGTACAATGCACAAGATCAACAACTCTTGCCTGTTTTGGGTTATTGGAATTTCTTGGGTATATATAACTCATCGAGAATAATGCATTTGACAAGAATCATAAATCTTCCTAGCTTCAGTTAACCATCAAGTTTTTAAAGCTGTATCAAACATTAATTTTCTCAAACAATTACACAGTGCATGACTCCTTTGAAAGCCTACAGCATGATATACAGCATACTATAGATTTGTATACTATAGATTTGACTATTTCAACAAGTGCATGTCGTATTGCGATGCAATACAGGAGTCCCCCACCGGATAACAAAAATCCTTTCTTATAATATATCGCCTACTTACTAGATCTATAACTGTATACAAAATTTGAAGCTGCTAGCACATTAGGTTTTGAACAAAATGTCCCAAACAAAAAAATAAGAGTAAAAACAACCAATGGCAAAAACTCCAAAAGTGGGCGGAGAAGAATGATTCTTGTACATGCCACTTGTCCTCTATAAGTGTACCAAGTTTGAAGTTGCTAGCACTGATGGCTCAGGAGATATGGTCTGGACAAAAATGTCAGGATAAAAAACAACAATGGACAAAAAACTAAAAAAGTGGATGTGGCAGAGTAACAGTTCTCGTGCATTACACTTCTTCTCAATGAGATCTACCAGTGTACAAAGTTTGAAGTTGCTAGGGCTTATGGTTTAGGAGATAAGTACGGGACAAAAATGTAAGGATAGAAACAACAAAGGGCAATTACTCAAAAAGTGGACATGGTAGAGTGACATTTCTTGTACATGACACTTGTCCTCAATGATATCTGTAAGTGTAGCAAGTTTGAAGTTTCTAGCACTTATGGTTTAGAAGATATGTTCCGGACAAAAATGTAAAGGTAAAAATAACAAAGGGCAATAACTCAAAAAGTGGGTGTGGCAGAGTAACAGTTCTTGTACATGACACTTGTCCACGATAAGATCTATCAGTGTACAAAGTTTGAAGTTGCTAGCACTTATGGTTTAAAGATATGTGCCGGACAAAAATGTAAAGGTAAAAACAACAAAGGGCAATAACTCAAAAAGTGGACGTGGCAGAATAACAGTTCTTGAACAAGACACTTGTCGGCAATAAGATCTATAAGTGTACCAAGCTTGAAGTTGCTAGCACTTATAGTTTAGGAGATATGATCCGGACAATTATGTAAGGCTAAAAACAACAAAGGGCAATAACTCAAAAAGTGGGAGTGGCAGAGTAACAGTTCTTTTACATGACACTTGTCCTTGATAAGATCTATCAGTGTACAATGTTTGAAGTTGCTAGCACTTATGGTTTAGGAGATATGATCCGGACAAAAATGTAAGGGTAAAAACAACAAAGGGCAATAACTCAAAAAGTGGGGATGGCAGAATAACAGTTCTTGAACAAGACACTTGTCCTCAATAAGATCTATAAGTGTACCAAGCTTGAAGTTCCTAGCACTTATAGTTTAGGAGATATGATCAGGACAATAATGTAAGGCTAAAAACAACAAAGGGCAATAACTCAAAAAGTGGGAGTGGCAGAGTTATGGATCTTGAACATGACACTTCTCCCCAATGAGTTCTATAAGTGTACCAAGCTTGAAGTTGCTAGCACTTATAGTTTAGGAGATATGATCCGGACAAGAATGTAAGGCTAAAAACAACAAAGGGCAATAACTCAAAAAGTGGGCGTGGCAAAATAATGGTTCTTGAACAAGACACTTGTCCTCAATAAGATCTATAAGTGTACTAAGCTTGAAGTTGCTAGCACTTATAGTTTAGGAGATATGATCCGGACAAGAATGTAAGGCTAAAAAACAACAAAGGGCAATAACTCAACAAGAGGACTAAGATGGTCCTAGATCGCTCGCCTGAGTCTCTATGACCCCCGGGACATCACATTAATTAGATAGGCAGATGACAAAAAGAAGATAATTGCCTAAGATCAATACCATGGAATGTTTTCAGCGAAGAGCAAGACAGATATGCCTTTTTGCTCTTTGATTCTATGTAAAAAGGGATGCACCTGGGTGGACCCCAAAAGTGACCCCAGGGTCTTGATATGAACAAACTTGGAAGAGGTCCATTAGATGATGCTACATTTTAAATATGAAAGCTGTCTGCCTTCTGGTTTCAAAAAAGAAGATTTTTGAAGGTTTTCATTTTTTCACCCTTCGTGCTCAGATGAGCTGAAAGGGATGCGCCTGGGTGGAGCCCAAATATGACCCAAGGGTCTTGATATGAGCAAACTTGGTAGGGGCCCACTAGATGATACTACATAATAAAAATGAAAGCAGTGTGCCCTCTGGTTTCAATTAAGAAGATTTTAAAAGGTTTTCGCCCTTGATTCTATGTAAAAAGGGTTGCGCCCGGTTGGAGCCCAAATATGATCCTAGGGCTTTGATATTAACAAACTTGGTAGAGGTCTACTAGATGATGCTACATACCAAATATGAAAGCTGTCTGCCTTCTGCTTTCATAGAAGAAGATTTTTAAAGATTTTCATTTTTTAACCCTTCGTGCTCATAAGAGATAAAGGGATGCACCCGTGCAAAGCCCAAATATGATCCAAGGGTCCTGATATGAACAAACTTGGTAGAGGCCCACTAGGTGATGCTACATACCAAATCTGAAAGCTGTCTGCCATCTGGTTTCAGAGAAGAAGATTTTTAAAGATTAACGCTCTTTGATTCTATGTAAAAAGGGTTGGGCCCGGGCAAAGCCCAAATATGACCTCAGGGTCTTGATATGAACAAACTTGGTGGAGGTCCACTAGATGATGCTACATACCAAATATGAAAGCTGTCTGCCTTCTGGTTTCAGAGAAGATTGATTGATTGAATGGAGTTTAACGCCGCTTTCAACATTATTTCAGTTATATCGCGGCGGCCGGAGTGCCTAACAATGGATTTCTGGTATTTCTTTCACCTGTACTACCATTACATCCTTTCCTAGCCTCCGGCTGCTATCTCACATAGGTTTACGATTATCTACCCATTGGTGAGAGACAAACGTCGGAAAGGATATTTGCCGCCACCGGGGATCGAACCCACGACTTCCAGATTGGAAGTCTTGTGCCTAACCAACTGCGCTATGGTGGCGGCTGGTTTCAGAGAAGAAGATTTCTAAAAATTTCATTTTTTCACCCTTTTTGTTAAGGGTAAAGGATAAGTTAAGGGTGGATTTCATTTATCTGAACAACTTTGGTAGAGCTTGATCCAAGGAACATCCCTGCCAAGTTTCATCAAGATTGGCCCACTGGTTTAGGAGGAGAAGATGTTTAAAGAAATTGTGGACGACGGACATCGGACGACTGACGGCGGACGTTCTACGATCACAATAGCTCACCTTGAGCACTTCGTGCTCTGGTGAGCTAACAAGAGGGCAAGAATGGTCCAGTGGAACCCATTCAAAAAATTTCTGACAAAGTTTCATTCACATTTGCCATATTGTTGAAGAGAAGATGTTATTCCAAGAATTTTAAGTGAAAATAGACCCTGTCCACCAATTCTTTACTGAGGCAACTCAAAATAAGCCCCGCCCTGCCATGCCCATATTTATTGGAAAATCAATTTTTTCCAAAATAATTTGAAAAAGGTCATCAAAGGAACATTATGAATGAAATCTGCCCAGTGGTTCAGGAGACGTTGTTCAAAGATTTTGGGCTCAAAATAAGCCCTGCCCTGCCAAGCCCTTATTTATGGGCCAATCAAAATTTCGCAAAGAATTTCTGAAAAGGGTCACCTAAGAAACATTCTGGCAAGGTTTTATAGAAATTGGCCCAAAGGTTCAGGAGAAGAAGTTTTTAACGTTGTTGACAACAGACGATGCACGACGGACTCATTGCTGGTCCTAATAGCTCACCTTCAGCACGTTATGCTCAGGTGAATTTTGTGGAGGAAAGTTTGTGGTTCAGGAGGAAATGTTGATCAAAGATTTCAGGCTCAACATAATCCATGCCCATATTTACAGCCAAATCAAAATTTCGCGAACAATTCTTAAAGAGGGTCACCAAAGGAACATTCTGGCAAGGTTTCATTGCATTCCGCCAAAAGGTTCAGAAGAAGAAGTTTTAGCATTGTTGACAACGGACGATGCACAACAGACTCGTGGTGATCCTAATAGCTCACCTTGAGCACAGTGTGCTCAGGTGAGCTAAAAAATTTGTGGACAAGAAACACACCATTGCTGTAGGTCGGACGCTCTAATGACCTTAGTTCCTACTAATTCATATAAGTTGATTGTGACAAAAGCATGAGCTTACAGTCAATTTCAAATTTACTACCTCTATTTAGAGACCACTTTGATCGCTTAATGAAAGTGGCATTTTCATTAAGCAATCATTATCAAGTTCTTCAGACAAACACAAATTACCATTAAAACTCATATATTCTTGCATATGTAGAACTCCTAGAGGTTTCATTAGAAATGGTGTAGAAATCTGGTAGAAACACACACTAGTGATATATCTCTAGTCTTAGGTAGTTCATTGAGTGGTTGCGCGGTGCAGATTTAACCGTGTATTCATTGAATTTTCTGTTTAGGAATTAAAACAATTGACTAGAAATAACTTTCGGCTCTATTGATTGTCCTTCCAAGTGATGTGGTATGCAGTAATCTTTCATTCTTCAGAAATGTGACTTCTTCTTACTAAAAGGTATTGTGTGGATGGAAGGCTGATACTTATAGTGTTCTAGCTCCTTTTGGATAGGCTCTTTTGGATAAGTCTGAAACAATAAGATGAATGTAACATTATTATGAAACAATCAGGTTGAAGAGTTTTTATGCATTATAAATACTCCCACTGGACTCTTGCTAAAGATCAACAAGAGGGCCATTTTCTGTTACATGAGGAAATGTTCACAAAGGTGGCTTTGTTTGTTTGTATAATTTTTTTTTACACTGCTTTCAACAATTTTTCAGTCATATTGCAGCATGTTACATTTGATGTATAGTATTTCTCACACCATTACTCCTAGTACACTCTTTCCTAGCCACCAGCTGCTATCCCTCATGCGTCTACTATTATCAACCCATTGGAGGAAGACAAATAGTAGGATAGATTAAGAGCCGTCGTTGGGGATCAATCTAGTTTTGGATCATAGACGGCCAAATTTCAAGCTTGTCCCTGATCTGATAGATATTTATTCCGATCTTATTTCAAAACATTTGAAAACCAAAATGTGACCTTGTAAGTGCAGACAGGATCTTGACACATAATTAATACACAATAGAGGACAGACACAGCTGAATTACCATAGCCCATTATGAGCAAGAAAATGAGCCAAAACAACAGGGCACCATATGTACCAGACCCTATGACGTACATATCATACAGTTGAAAGTGGAGTAAAATCAAATTCAAACTAAGCTTTACACAAAATCCTTTATCATATAAATAAATACAATATTATTATATTTGTCAAGAACACACTCACCTCTTAAATAATCTTGCTGTCTCTTAAGCCTGCTGTGTCTTCAATATGTAACTTTCTCCAATGTCAGATGAAATTCTGAAATACAGTACATTTACATTACTTTTATTTAATTGGATACTATTTACAGCCAAAAACTATCTTGAGATTTGTACATTGTATATTATCTTTACCTTTTCTATACAGAATAAAAACAAGGAACTGAAAATATTTTTGGTCATTAATTTAATTGAAATCAATTATAATGACAATCTGGTTAATTAGGAACATACAGCTGATACCATCTAACATCATGGTGTACATGTATGCAGGCTAATCCTTGTCTATAATCATGTCAAAAACAGGACTATATCCAGAGTTCAGCATGATAAGGGATAAGTGCTACCTATAGTCCATAATGAATACCCAATTGTTTAATAAAACAGGCTGTGATATCCAGTATTATCATTGTGGCAATGAGTTCTTACTTAGTGATTGTTGTGTTTTACCTTGACTTTTCACCTCAGAATTACATATAACTTCTTTAAAATTGCACATCTTCTCAAGATGGAGAGCAGCAATTGTGCAAGGTTATTTTGAAATCTAATCATAAATGCAGGGACTGAGTGTTTTGACAAAATGGACGAGACTGGTTGACAGATTGACTGACACATATGCAATGATACCGAGCTCTCAATACTTCAATTGTCTAAACCAACCACAAGGGTGGTTGATAAAAAGGTTCAACCAGAATCTTCACTAATATCTTGATTTTGTAGATTTTTTGCTTTACAGCAAACGGTCAGGTACAGATTATTACTTATTATTCTATTATCATAGCAACAAAACTCATTACAGCTGAGATTTTAAGATTTTGCAGGCAACTGTTAAAAAAAGTGGTTCAAGAAAAAGGATAACCAAGTCTTACGGAAATAGAAAATAATGACATTGCGAATGTTCAAGAGTAACACAAAATAGGCCGCCAAAAGGATTTATCATTATCATTTACTGTGATTGTGCATCTTAGGAATGAAAGGGTTATTCTTCAAGATGAAGAATAACCTTTTAAAGTATCAACCAAATAAATACTAAATAGAGAGTTGGTTCCTTCCAATTGCAAAATGAAGCCACTTTTTTTTGCGTGACACGGTTCACTAAATCAGGACAATATGCACATGGCCCCTTTTTCCATTACACGCCTAAATTTCCTCAAACAGTGTCAATATGCACAATGTTGGGTGACAAGGAACACTTTAATCAAGTTTCATCAAAATAGGTCCATAAATGAAAGAGAGTTTGGTTGGCTTTAATTAAATACTTGGTAGTGGTCCAACAGATAAATATGAAAGCTGTCTGCCTTCAGGTTTCAGAGAATAAGACTAAAGTTCTCCTTTATATCTATATAAAATGGGATGCCCCAGGCTGGAGCCCAGATTTGACCCAAAGGGCATGATATGAATATACTTGGTAGAGGTCTACTAGATGATGCTTACATACTAAATACAAAATCTGTCTGCCTTTTAATTTCAGAGAAGATTTTTTTTAAGATTTTCGCCTTTATTTCTGTATAATATGGGCTGTGCCCGGGCAGAGAAAAAATATTACCCCAAAGACATGATATAAACAAACTAGGCCACTAGATGATGCTTTTAACAGAAGAAAGCTGTCTGGATTCAGGGGAGAAGATTTCCATAGCATTTTTAGTTGCCATGGTAACCAGACTAAAGGATGGATTATACTTTATTTTAACAAGTTTGGTAGAGCATATTCAGTAGCTGTAGCTAGTGCATAAATGACCATCTCATTTTCCCCCACTATAATATCTCCTGCATATATAGAAAAAGTGTTCACTATATAGGACACCTTTGAAATATAGGACAATATAGGACAACCATCAAAATATAGGACAAATAAAGGGTATATGACAGAAGTCGGCTCGCTGTAAGCAGGCTCCTTTTTTTCACCATGAAGCTGAAAACAACCAAACCCCGACAATATGCACAAGGTCAGGTGACTGGGAAAATTTTGTGAAAGATCATCCAGACCAGTCAATAAATGGAAGAGGAATTGTGTTCACAAATTTTTTTACAAGAAGACTCCTTTTTCAATGACCAAGAGGAGATTCACTAAATCACATTAATACACAAATGGTCAGGTGACTAGGAACATTTTGTGAAAGATTCATTGAAGTAGGTCCATAAATTGAGGAGGAGTTTCTTTCAAAAGAATTTTTACAGGAAGACTCCTTTATCCATGACACAGCTGAAATTCTTCAAACCACAAACCGTTTATCTCCAAGTTGTGCAAGAGAAATTCTTCTTTGTCCAAGGACAAAATATGTAAACAAAATCCTTGATATGATATAACTACTACACCAAAATGGTAATCATTTGAAAAAAAAAAATGATGAATTTGAAAACATACCTCTCAAAAATATCTGAATCCTCTAAATAAATGAGTAAACTCTCTCTGGCATGGATAGAGGTTGAGGTGCCAATATATGTTGAGGGTGATATTTCTGCATTAATGTCATCTCTCCTGTAGAAGGCTGTATTAATTGGTATAGAGCCCCTGCAAAGAATCAACTTACTTTACATTTTCATACTGCAATATTTTTGCCTAGTAAAATGTGGGAGAAATTAACATTGTGTCAAAACTTTTTTTTAAAATTAGATAGCAAC
The DNA here is from genome assembly GCA_948146395.1 of Fragum whitleyi. Classification (NCBI taxonomy): domain Eukaryota; kingdom Metazoa; phylum Mollusca; class Bivalvia; order Cardiida; family Cardiidae; genus Fragum; species Fragum whitleyi. The sequence goes on along the minus strand of OX411551.1, from coordinate 58,026,872 downwards.
TATAACCTAGATAAGCTTGTTTTTTTACATTTTAAATTAATCGACAGTATTCCCACTGCTGATTCAATCTGGCGGTAAATATGGGTATTTTACAGCATGCATGAACTCCCTCTATATGAGATAAAGAAGGTTGCTTGCAAAAATAGGGGGTACAAGCTTCAATTTGGGGGTAAATCACCCCATTTGAGGGTTTTTGGGAACACTGAATTGAGCTGTGCCACCTTTAACTCAGAGCTGACTGACAACGAATCAAACAATCAGGTGAGCTAAAAAGCACATCCCGTCGTGTGGGGGACAATAGTTCCTTGTCACTTTGAAGATCTTTTCATAACAAGACTTCAATGTTTGAGTTGTGTTTGAGTTGTGACTTTGATCATAGGGAGTCCAGGAGAATGAGACTCCTTGTTTACAAGTTGGGACTCCTTCCATTTACAAGTAACTAGTCCCATGGACTCCAAGGGTCATATGAGAATATTTTGAAAAAGTAAATATCTATCTATATATACTGCCCAACTCCCTTTTCGGGTATTACTGGAAGGTGAATAACGCTTGCCAAAACTGTAGATCTTTTCACTACAAAAATTTAGTGTAGAAGAAAACATTTGCTTGCATCCTGTAGTGTTTTGAGAAACAAACTCTTCTTTGGAATAATATCATGAATATTGTAGAAAAGAAGAAATTGCTTATAACATGAAATTTCTTCTTTTCCTCAAAGTTCTCCATTATGAAAATTTGAACTCCTTACTTTGTGCTAATGGCCTCCTTGTTTTCATGTGTTAGGCGTCAAGTTGACTCCTTTATCTCTTAGTATCAACCCCTGGCAGTCATTCTTTCCGACTATTTGTCTCCCACCAATGGGTCGATAATCATAGACCTATGTGGGATAGCAGAGCTCTAGAGGCTAGGAAAGTAGTACTTGTGTGAGAAATACCAGGAATCAATTGTTAGGTGCTCAAGCCTCCGTATTATGACCGAAAAAATGTTGAAAGCGGTGTAAAATCCCATTCAAACAAACCAATTAATGTCATATAACCAAAGCAGAGGTTGGTGTTAAATGTCACATGTGAGAGAAAAACATACAGCCAGTCCGGAGTTTGAACCAGGGACTGCATACAAAGCGAGAACTCTATAGACTTGGCCTCCTAAACGCAATCTTTCATAAATCATAAATGCGTATACAGTGTAAAAAAAATGACATTTGATCACTTATTTAAACTTGTGGATCTATAGTTTAAAATTTCAGTTCCTTTAATTTTCCCCACTTGGAGCCCCACTATATGAAACGAATGCGTGCGACATTTACAAATTCAGGTTTTTCACTTTACGATATTTCTTATCAGATCATGTGCATAGGCCAACATTCATAATTCGCCGATTATCATATTTTCAAACTAATCCTTACCATTTGTCAATGAGCTTTGCAGCCAATTCACCGTGCGTGGATAAGTTCATCGACGATCGAAGAGCTGCCCATCATCCGTCAATTCAATACAAGGGACAGGTCCTCGAATGACAGCCTTCTTTTCTCGCAAAATTCGAGTAGACGCTGGTGATAGACCCCGAATGTATGCTTTTCGTCTCTTTCGTGTCGCCATTGTTGTCTGTTTATAAATAGATCCACGCGATTGGAATCTGTTCGGAGTCTGCGCAATACTACTTCTGGGCGTGTGCATATCCCACGTGACCGGTTTCTCATTTGCATGAGATTCAGCTTACCAATATAATTCGTACCCAGAAAATAACCCCGTTGGCTTATCGATTTTTATTTTTTAAGTAACTCAACCTTCATAAGACTATACGAATACTTGATATTGATAAAAATTACAAGGAACATGCGATTTTTTCAATCTAAACGCATTCGGAGGCTTTAATTATGAAAAATGTCACACCCTGCCATGCCAATATTTTGGGGTCAATCATGATTTCCTTTATAATTTAAGAAGAGGGTCACCCAAGGATCATTTCTACCAAGTTTCGTTAAAATCCCCCCATCGGTTTGGGAGAAGATGTTTAACGAAAAAGTTTACCCACAGACGGACGCAGGACCGACACTCAGTCATGATAATAGCTCGCTGGTCGAAAGCTAACAAAAACTCACCAGCCCCTCCTAAACCATCTGGGAAAGGTGTTTGTCCTGTCATAAATACCACAATATGGTTTATACTGTCGGCATCTGCTATGTTAAACAAAATCTGTGTGTCACTGACCGTCTGACATTCTGTCTGTACCTATAAATAAGATCAATAAATAGAAACATAATCACAAAGCGGCTAAAAGTGGTTTAAGCTGTCAACATTTGGTGTCACTTGACGTAGGCGTGGCCTGATTCCACCAATTTGTCTAAATCGTAAATGAGGAATTTGAGCATTGACATAAAACAATTTGCTTATGACTACAAAAAACGGTCAAGATTAAACCTCAGGAGTAATTACTTCAGTAACCGCTAGTTAACATTTGGAACTCTCTACCTGATAATGTTATCTTATCACCCTTTGTGAACACCCTAAAAAGTAGGCTTAATCAGTTCTGGAAGCACAGTACAATCAAGTTTGAACCAGCATACTATGTTCCCGGCAAAAACAACTATATCAAAGAAGACGAAGTACTAAAGCATCATCAAAGGCAAATATTGCCTACTTAGATGTCAACGTTGGTAAGAAATTGGTAAGAAATTATAGAAGGATGGACGGTGTTTCATAAGTATAAAATGATTTTTATTGCAAAAACACCAAAAAAGTGCTGGAAGAACTCATTTTGCTAGCTACAAAAAATGTAAACAAGGGCACGAAATCCGATGACAATTGCTTACCAATCGACCAGATACGATGATCCCAAACATCGGTGGAGCGGCCATGACTTTAATTGATGGAATCTTATATTTTTTAACAATGAACTTTTAATATATAACCTTATTGTTTAAAATTCTACATCAATAACGAAATTTCTGGAAGCAGTGGCCAAGTGTCTTTTCCAACTACTTTATCCCAACATATTAGTTTAGCTCCGCCCTCAAAAGTCTAAGGGAAACAACTCACGAACCAGACTGTATAGATAAGCATGAGTTATCTTTTCTTATAATAATGCAGGCTATCATTATGCGCAAAAAAATATCAGTGGTAAATTATGATATAAATGACACAATTTCTGATATTTACAATTCCGATTAAAGCATTACAGAATAAACTGTTCGTAAAATGACATAATCATATGATTTACCAACTTAATACAAAAATCTTTAATATTTCATGAAAGCTTTCAATGTAACATTTACATCTACATCTACTTGATACTCCCAGGCAATCAATACTGATTATTAATGGGAGGGATCACCTACCACCGGGTCATTGTTAGTAAAGAATTTGCGCTAAAAAGATAAAAGATTAGTGGAAAAGTATAAAATGATAAAAGGATAAAAACAGGACTGAAGATACTACATATAGGATGCCGAGTCCAACCTTGAGGAGAATATGTCAAGGTTTGGACTAGACTTAACTTCAAATGGTAGGGAGTTCCACAGGCGGATTGTTCTGGGAAAAAATGAGTTACAATGATATTGGGTACGGGACTGTGGAATAAGGTAATTAAGGTTACGGGTGGGTGTTAGGTGGCTGTGGTCGACGTATACTAGGCTATTTTTTATCTTGTAAAAGTATATGAGTGAGGAATGTATACGCCGTTGGTGGAGGGACACTTTCCTTTCCTGAATGCCTATGAACTCTGTTATCAGGGAAATTTCCTATGGAAGCCATTAATCCTCTGTTGACAAACTGATCCACTAAATTTTGAAAGTAAAGATTCTGAGGACTCCACAAGGTTTGTAGATAACCATTTTTCAAAATTTGGGACTGGTTCAAAATCAAGGTTTGAAAGACATAGAAAATGTTATGAGAAAAAGGGAAAATGCTTTTCACAAGGAATATCTCCCTTTTTCCTATATTTTTTTAGTGCAGTTTACCCATCATGTCATCCAGAAATATTTTGGGTCATAAATGTTAGAGCTACACAGAATGCTTCTGACAGGCTAGATTTTAAAATTTGACCTTTGGCTGTGATCAAGACCTTGAAGCTTTTTGAAAATTTGCTCAAATGGAAAATTAAATAATGATAGAGAAAAATTGCTTCAAGTAATTTCAAAATCTCATGTAATTGTAGGAGCTATGCTGCAGACATGCTCTTTTTTAAACTTTGACCTTGTTTTTAGAGCCATCTCAAAACTAGTTTAAAGTGATACATCATCTACTCATGAAAGAGAACCACTTGTGCTATTTTGAAATCCTTCCATGAAAGAAGGAGCAATTTACCAGAAAAAATTGAATAAATGGCAAAACACAATAAAGCAAAGACCATATATTTATTTCTCCTAATAAACGCCCCTGGGAGCTATACATAACATAGTCAGGGAGCTTTTATTTAGTATGCATTCTCTGATTACAAAATCATTAAACTTAAGTTTTTTATGCCCTTTCCCTTTAATTTGAGGTGAATTTCCTCTAAACAATCATATAAATGATTGTTTAGAGGAAATTCATCTCAAATAAGAGAAGAAGTTTCAAAAAGTTCCTAAAATTAAGGCATTTGCAGGGGGTTTGCACAATTAAAAAAAATGTAGGGGTGCTACTACAAGGGAGGTCACTATTATTAGAGGAAATACAGTACACAGATTTATCATAGTGAAAAGGATGTCTGTGCACCAACACTCTGCTCTGTGAAATTTATTTTTAATTTCCAGGAAGATGTTCAGTTTGCACATCATTTCATCAATCAAAGTTTTGACAGACATACGGATCGACAGACACCTGTAAATCAAAATGCCCCAATTTTATCTAAGCGGGAACATAAAACTTGCTTATATAGAGATAAACACAAATGTCAACAGCATTTCAGTAATATTGTGTAATCTGTTGCACCTGTCCATTGCCACCTTTCATTTCTAATTATCACACAAGTACAAACACAAAACTTCATTCAAGTACAGTATATTGACAGTCCCTGATTCAAATCACCAACTTTTCATTTCACTTTGTTATCACATGTATTATTCATCATGTTTCAAAAGACAAATCACTTCTGCCTTAGAAAAATTAAATAACATCAAGTAAATTGATCAAAATTGCCTTAGCTGGGGACCAAACTCACAATCCTGACATGGTTACAATTTAGCTAACTAGACCTGACATTTGGGCATAAAAGTAGCCAAGAAAGTTCACAAACTTTTCATATTTTACCTTTGTCCAGCTGAGTTTAATTCGGTTTGAACAAATTGCTGATGCAAGGGACAGTAAAAGTTTCCCAAGTTCCCCAACTATATTCATTTAGAAAGCAGACATCATAGGCTAAGATCAGACTGCACATCTGTGCAGACTGATCATTGTCTATACTGTCTGCCAAAGATTTGTGTACAGCAGCAATGTGCGGTAAACCTTGTGAGAAGGGCTAAAGGGGGACAAAAAGAGGTAAAGGCAGACAAAATTTATTTTGCATTTTTTTTATTTTGATGTGACAAACTTGGATCAAGTCTAACAATTCAAATGACATTAACAATAAACATATATAGTGGTAATAGTAATAGATAATATATTCTTGCAATATATGTAACAAATCACCTCAAACCTAGCATTCACATCACACATCAAATAGTACAAGTACTGACACAAAGCAGACAGGTATACCCCCTCCCCAAACCCAACACACACACAAAAAAGCTTGCTCTAATACAATTTCAGACCAAACCTGTGCTGTGACTGCAATTTTTTTACACTTGAAAGCCTAAAATAATAGAGTAAACTTGTTTATATGCAGTATGTGTAAAGGTTATCTTGAATTTAAGACTGAAGTGTGTGGCCAGTTCAAAACTAGTTAAAAGTTTCACTGTTCTAGTTCATATTGTTTCTGAGTAAAAAGACATCAAACAAACATCATTTTAGATTGCATACAATTTATAATTATCTGAAGAGTGATTGTTTATTAGCAAGGTCAAAAGGGGGCATAATTCTTGCAACAAGGTTTCCAATGCCCACGCCACTGCCATTTTGAGAAATTTTCAACATATCTGACCAAAAAATTATCTTGACCTTGACAAATGACCTTGAAATTTGGTCCAACAAAAAGGTCTTGTCACAAGCAATAATCATATAAAATATGAGGTTCTATCCCATACCAATCAAAAGTGATGGCCAATGTTAAAAGTTTTTGGAGAAAAAGTTTGACAAAGTACCTCTAGTATTCAGACAGACAAGTCTGAACAAACATTGAAGACCCCAATCAGACTGCTCCTAGGACCAGTCTGATTGGGGTCTGCAATTTTTGCCTTTCACTAGAACTCATTTAGATGCATTGGCATGTTTTGATTCCACTCTGTAAAGAATTTTGGAACAACAAATCGATGGCTCAGCTTGAAACAGTTGTAACTGCCTATATGTTTATAGGCAGTCACAACTGTTTCACGCTGGGCCACCAAAATATGTTTTTGTAGTGTCAATTTTTTTACGGTAATTACCATACTAGATTACAGGCTACTATATACCTTCAATTTTAATTCCTTATTTATTCTAAATTGAATGAAATTGAATTGTTTGCACCCCCCCCCTCCCCCAACACACTTGCTTTCATTCATTCCTTCTTTCTCTCCAGTATTTAACATATTACATAAAACAATCTTAAAAGTAAACTACACCATATAAATCATTCGCTTTAATTCTTTAAATGAATCAATGGAATTTGTGTCTCAAAAAGTTCTCAATGAATGTCTTACATTGTAAATGTCTACATTTACGTATCTTAACAGTTTTAAGTTTCATTCTAAGTTACAAGTTAGTGACTCTGCAAAATACAGCCTTGCATTCATCTAAAACTGTGCAAACTGTTTTCAAATTATACCCTGCTTTGCACATGCACTTGCAGACAAAGGAGGGTTTAATTGGCAAACAGTTTGCACCATTTTGTTATCTTGAACACAAGGCAGTTATAACTGTATGTGTAACTCTCTACTGTTGGATTGCTTCCACTACATCAATTCTGTAACTTGTTCAAGTTATAGAAATGATATATTGGTAGTAAGTTAATGGTATGACCTTCTGCCAAGCAGACAAATGTAAAACAAGTGCTGTCTTAATCTGACATGCGCATGACATTTTCAACACTTTCAAATGTGTGCCAAACAAAGACTTAACCAGCCTGTGCATCTGCACAGCCTGACAAGATTTTTCACTGTTTGCTCTATAGATAGAGAAGGTCTCAAGGTAATTTTAAGATAACCAGGCGACCTTAAATTACAATGTGTTGCTGTCAGAGCTACCCAATGTTAACAGTTAACTCATGTCAAATTGTTGGAAATGTCATGCAATTACTCATATATACCATTACCAAGTGCCTGTCACAGTCAGGTGGTTAAGTCCTAAAAAAAAAACTCATAACAGAGCACCGCCTATGGGTGCCTACGCTTGGCTGTTGAGTGCTGGATGGTGGGAAAAAATCTAAATAAAACAAGAGGGCCGTTGGCCCTGGGTCGCTCACCTGAGAAAAAAACTTCATTACCTAGGTATGTCCATGCAACCAAAGAAAAAGAGATTTTCACTTATTCAATCAGATAACATTTGAAATAATCCCCCCCCCCTCTGCTCCTCACCTGGTCATTATTTATTTAAGCTTTTTTCATAAAAGGTCTGTGATCAGCTAATCAATGCCAGATATACAGGCTGAGTCTGAGACTTTTAAAGTTTTCTTTAATGAGTTGATCAATCCATGTCAAATATAAAGGCTGTAGGGATTCAAAATTCTCAACAAAGCACTCCCCCTCCCCCAAGATGCTCTGCACCTGGTGAATATACAGTCATGATTTTACCTAATTCAATTGATGTCCATATGCTGATCATTCATACCAATTTTCAAGTCTGTAGGACTCCTGGTTCATTAGAAGTTTAAAGATTTCTAAAATGATCCAAAGTACTACCCCCTCCCCAAGACACTCAGCACCTGGTGACCCTACAGTCATGATTTTAGCTAGTTTTATTAATGTCAATATATTGATCACCCATTACAATTTTCAAGTCTGTAGGGTTCCTGATCCAGGAGAAGAATAAGGTTAAAGATTTCAAAATTGATCCAAAGTACTACCCCTCCCCCCTAATGCTCCGCATCTGGTGGCCCTACATTCATGCTTTTAGCTATTATATTTAAGATCCATATACTTATCATCCATGCCAATATTGGAGTCTGAAGGGCTCCTGGTTATTTTAGAAGATGAAGGTTAAAGTTACAAAATTTTCACTAAAGTACTACCCCTTCCCCCCTGGTGCTCCGCACCTGGTGGCATTACAGTCATGATTTTAGCTATTTTTATTAAGGTCTATGAGCTGATCCTCCATGCCAATTTTCAAGTCTGTAGAGCTTGTGGTTCAGAAGAAGAAGAAGGTTAAAGATTACAAAATTTTCACAAAAGTACTACCCTCTCCCCCATGGTGCTCCGCACCTGGTGAATCTACAGTCATGGTTTTAGCTATTTTTATAAAGGTCCATATACTGATCATCCATGCCAATATTCAAATCTGTCGGGCTCCTGATTCATCAGAAGAAGAAGGTTAAAGATTACAAAATTTTCACATAAGTACTACCCTCTCCCCCCTGGTGCTCCACACCTGGCAGCCCAACAGATATGGTTTTAGCTATTTTTATTCAGGTCTATGAGCTGATCATCCATGCCAATTTTCAAGTCTGTAGGGCTCATGGTTCCGAAGAAGAAGCAGCTTGAAGATTACAAAATTTACCCAAAGTACTACCCCCTTCCCCCTGGTGCTCCGCACCTGGTGGCCCAAAAGATATGATTTTAGCAATTTCAATTCAGGTCTATGAACTGATCATCCATGCCAAGTCTTAAGTCTGTAGTACTACTGGTTGAGAAGAAGAAGAATTTTAAAGATTTTCTTAAAATTTCACTGTTTGTTGCCATAGCAACCAGAGTTTTTCATGGATTTCAATTCTTTTAGCTATTTTTGAAGGGGACCACCTAAGCAACATTTCTGTAAAATTTGGTGTAAATCGGCCCAGTAGTTTAGGAGGAGATGTTGTTTAAAGAAATTGTTGACGGACGCCGGACGACGGACGACGACCGACGGACGGAGGCCGGATGAAAGGTGATCACAATAGCTCACATGAGAACTTCGTGCTCAGGTGAGCTAAAAAGGGGCATAATTTGTTCAAAATGCATCTAGAGTTATCCCCCTTGATAGTATAGGTTGCTCTTTTGATGGTGAATATGTGTGCCAAGTTTCAAGTAAATGCTTTCAGTAGAACCAGAGATATCACAAAATGTCAAAGATTTCACACGACAACGACATCACAAAGGCTATAGCAATATCTAGGGTTTTCTCCGAAAACAGCCGAGCTAAAAAGGAAGTAAAAATATGCAATGTACCTGAATTTTGTAAGCAACACATGGGAGTATCTGATATTCTATTCCAAGTTTCCAGTTGCTGTGATTCATTGTTGCTGAGAAAAGTGTGGCGAAATCTTTCATTATGGACAGACAGAAGGACAGACAGGGTAAACCAGTAAACCCCCTCTTCTTTAAAGTGGGGGGGTAAAATGATACAATATGGCCAAATAAAGTGAGGTATGTATGTATGACCCTGACATTACCGTGAAAGCAGTTATAATGGTATACTGGGCTACAGATAGAGTTTTTTTTTTAATTTTAGATCAAAGAATTTACAGCACAAACCTTATGTTGTTGGTAATCATTTGAATTGGCTTGTCGAGACATTCAAATGAGCACCCTCATCATAGGGTTTCATCGAGAAATGAAGATTTTAGTCTGGCTTTACCAATCTTGGGCTTACATGTTCCATGAATAAGCAACGCTAAATAGGCAACGAATGTAGCGAGCATATCCTATCATTTTAAGTTTTAGCTACAACATATGTTAATTTGATATGTTGATGCCAAACTAATGTTAGCATGTATAGGTTAACATTGCATATATGCACTCTCAAAAGTTTAAAAATGACTCCCAGATTTTCAAGGGTCAGAGCAAAACTATGTAAGTGCAAAGAAAGTAGGCACTTACAAAAGGCCTGTGTTGACCCCTCGATTCCTAAACCAACAGAGTAGCAAAAGGACAAGAAAAACATCATATAATTGTAACACATTTCACATATAAAGAGTACATAAAAAGAGCCTGTGCGTGACATTTCAAACAAGTTGATATCTGAATGAGATGAGAACATTTCGCAGCCAAGACTGTTACAAAGTGTAAGTACAGGATTGTCTAACTGTCTAAAGATACTTTAAGAACTTATCTATCTACAAATCACATAGTGAAGGCTCTGGTCAGACTGTACAGATGCACAGACTGGCCAGAGTCTTCGCTTTGCACACATTTGTAATTGTTGGAAATGTCACACACAGGCTCAAATATCTTACCAGCATTTACCCTACACAAATAAACAGATAAATAGTCAACTACACAATTCAAACAGTCCTTTGAGTCACTCTACATATTTATTCTATTTTTTTTTTTTTTTTTCATTTAAGAAGTTGGCATGAATTAATCTAGATCTAGTATCAGTAGTATGTATTAACATCTTTTGCCTAACAATGGATTTGTACTATCTCCTTAAGGTAGTGGACTTGTAATAATTCTGCTACTTTTCGTTTGTCATAAACTTCAACAGTATTAACCAAGGTTTCCAAATGATTTCAAAGGAAACCTAAGTTAACATAACTGTGTGTGAAAGATCATGCATCCCACAATGTTGCAGAACTATAACAGGTCCACTTCCTTAACAAAATCTCTTTCTTAAGCAAATCTTTAAGACAGTTGAAGCATGGCATAATCAAGAAATGGCCTGTATCTATTTTTTTGCATTAAAACCATTGGCTAGTGAGGGCCAATAGGTGACACTGATGATCTAGATTAAAAAGATTTCAAGTTCCGAAAATTCAACCAATTTTCCAGATGAAAAAAATCTAGAATAGTCAAAATTGGAAAACAACAAATTCACATTGAAAAATAAATATGAATTTTATGTCTTCTTGGTAGAAAAAATTGTGGAAAATAAAGGTAATGCTAGTTATAAAATTTCTTAATTTCCATTTTTTTCCAAAGCATGTTTAATTTGGGAAGCATCTTTCTAAACATTTATTATCTATCGTTTCCAGACAAAATTCTGTAAGACTTGAATGCTCAAAATTTAATGTAGTAACTTAAGGAAAAAAGCCCAGCGATAAAGTATGTTTGCAAAGAAAAAAGTATAGACTGTAACGAATGAATAAATTTGATGCAAATGAATACTTTAAATGGCACGCTAGCAAAACACTAGTTTTTTAATATATTGCATATTTTGTGTACATCTATCAGAGAAAACCTTTGACTTAAATTGGTGCAATCAAGGGGCAAATATTCATTTGTAAGCAACCAAGACTGTAAGATTTAGCTAAATGTACATCATTACTGATTTTTGCTTTTGTATTTTTGTCTCTTTTTTCAGCTTAAAGAAAAATTGTTTAGGTAAAAAGATCTACAATGATAAATCTACAATTATGCAAAAAAAATATTTGAAACGCAATGTCTAGTTCACATCTCTTTTTCAAATATATATTTTACGTAGTTCCCAGATGGCCCTTTTTTTGCATCAGGGGTAATATTTTTTTTCTTGTTCTTCATTCTCTAATTTGAGGCTCCCAAAAAATTCTTTCACCTTTTTCAGAAACTTTCATTGAAATACTAAAATAGCATAGAAATTTTGTTGTATTCTTTCATTAACAAGGAAATCAAAATGTTGACAGAAACTGAGATACTGTAAATTATGTTATATTAGAAAGATTTTTAACTTCCCTTAAACTCACTGAAGAAGCCAGGAAATATAGAATCTAAATTTTAGTATCACAAAGAACTAAATATCAAATATACCATTCTTGGTAAAATATGAGCCTACCAACAGTTCTGTCAGCCTAAAAGAGGTGAAATATAAGACAATTCAACAACAGCATCACCTACCGGTGCTTGTGTACACTCAGGCGATGGGTGCTGGATGAATAATATATTTGAAAAAGGAACATAATCTGAAAATGAATCGAAAGCTATCCCCCTTGATAGATTGCAAAGTTTTTGAGGGATACCTTTGGTAATACATGTTCCACAAATATCATAAAATGTCAAAGTTTTTGAAAACCACAACAGAGAGACACCAACGACATTGAGGCTATAGCAATACCAAAAACAGCCAAGCTAAAAATAAGCTAGTGTACAGTAGACTGACTAAATGTATGTTTTTGGTATAAATGGTTCTCTTTTCTTCTACAACTAGCAAATTAAAGCCCCAAACTAACATCCAGTGTAAAACCTTTGTCCAAGTCTATACATGTTTTGCAATAGCCTTTTGAGGTAGTGGACCCGTAATAGTTTCGCAAAGGCTCGGAAGTAATGAACTTTAACAGTGTTAACTGAGGTTTCCTAATGATTTTCATTAGGAAACCTTGGTCAACATTGTGAAAGATCATATGTTCCAAAATGTTGCGGATCTATTACAGTTCCACTACCTTAAAATGATCCAAGCAAAACTGATATCTTTAATAAAAGAAAACAGTATTCTATGTCAAAACTTTAACCCTTTCCTGCACAATCCAAGTATTTTATGTCCCTGTGATTTTATACCAGATGACATATTGTAGAAAAGAAGAAATTGCTCGTAACAAGTGATTTATTTCTCTTTAAACAACTATATTTCCAACTGCATATGATATTTACTTTCCAAATTGCATCTCTTTGTATTTGGATCATTTGGTCTTAACAATAGCATCACCTATGGGTGCTGAATAGTGGATAAAAATCCAAGTCAAAAGGGACATAATTTGCAAAGAATACACCTAAAATTTTACCCCTTGATGGTATAGGTTGCTTTTTTGATAGTTCACATGTGTGCCAAGTTTCAAGTGAATGCCTTATGTAAAACTAGAGATATTACAAAATGTCAACGTTTTTGCACAACAATAACAACATTGACACCAATGTTATGGCAATGACTCAGGTTTCTCTAAACAGTCGACTTATAATTTTGAAAGTCGGGAAAGGATTCGTTTTGACTTTGCAAATTATTGGACAACAATAAGGCTTTGAAAATGATTCAACATTTTCTTGCAAACAGTCGAGAAAGATTAAAGGGCCAATATAAGGTCAATATTATTGTTAATATATTAATATATTACAATATATTGATAATCTTCAATATCAATCACAGTGACATACAGATCTATAATATTGCCTATCCTAAAGACTGGGAATTTTAAATTAGGTACCAAGACTGACGAAACGCATTATTTATAAGGATAGGAGTGTTTTTGCACAAAAGTTCAGTTACCTTAGTCCAAAATTAAGGTAGTAGGACCATAATTGTTCCGCAACATTTCCCCAGTAATGAACTTTAACAGTGTTATCCGAGGTTTCCTAATGATTTTCATTAGGAAACCCTGGTCAACATTGTGAAAGATCATGAGTTCCAAAATGTTGCAGAACTATTACATGTCTACTACCTTAAGGGGCCTCAAGAAACCAGGGTCTCAAAGTGTTTTTCCATGTTGATTATGCATATGAGGTATAGACCCCTTGTCAATATATTTATTTTATATCATTTATGGGTTCAACACTTATCTACTTCTCATCACTGGCCTGCAGAACCTTTTGGTCCTAGATCTTACAAGACCAACCTGATAATCAGATGTCCTCCAATATATATTAATTTTAGATTCTTTTGAAAGGAAATACAATTAGAGAAAAGAAATTGCTTGTTACAAGCTAAATCTCATTTCCCATTATGTTTTCCATTGGCAATGAAAATCTTAGCATGAAAAAGCAGCTGTTTTTCAAAACTGAATGCTTTGGAAAGAATGTTGGCAACCATCCATAGGCCTGTAGAGAAAAAGAGTAGCAGGGGTGCAATTGCCCATGGCCCCTAGATTTTAGCTTTGAAGCGAAAAATGCCTATTTCCCAAATGTTAAATACTGAATTTTGGAATTATGGGCCCTAAAGTTGAAACAGTCATTCTTCTTCCCTGGTCTGGAGGCCTTTCAACAAGACAGCCTGCTAGTACTCCCAAATTTTCACAGGTCGCAGGCACAAGAATTGATATCAGAGTCGATCCCTGATAAATTATCAATAATTTTGACTAAGTACCGGCCCCCAAGTAAAAGACATGTCATCACATTGCTATGTCCGGGAGATCTGGGGCACCACTTGGGCCCCTTCATTCTGGTTAGGATCAGGTAACAGTTTCATTAAAGCCTTTAGAAGTTCATTCAGCACTTCATACTCTTTCTCCTCCAGTATGTCAAATTTCAAGTTGAAAACCATAAAATGCGTAAACAGTGAGTTCATGTGTCCGTTAATCCCAAGAATTAGCAGTTCTTTGTAGTGGACGTGATATATATGGGCTAGTATATGAAACAAATATCTGTGAGTTTTCTTGATTGTTGCCTCAAATGTGTTTGGAAATTGCTGACCTGAAATTAATAAATAAAGGATATTAACCCTTGTCATGCTGAACCCGGAATATTCCTGCTTTGACAGGAGCTATAGACAAACATCAGCCTGCAAACATGTGCAGTCTGAGGTTAGTCTATACCACCTGTTTCTCACTTTCAAACCAGAATTTTCAATAGATTTAGTTTTTCAAATAAAAATTGACCTACAGTTGAAACTTTCAGTGCTTTTTGTCCTTTGATTTTTATGCAAATTTTTAGCCAAAATTTATTCAGCATGACAAGGGTTAAATGAGTGGTCATTGAATACCCAATTTACTAGATAAGTCATCTCTAAACAGATAAAACGAGGCTGCGCCGAGTTGTTATCTGTTTAAGATGACGAGTGAAATAAATTCTGTATTGAATGAGCACAAAGTTGATATTCTATTTATAATATGACCAGAGTTTTTGTGATAAAACAAGGAAATTGCGATAAACATCCATTCAGGTCATTCCTCAAAACTTATAACACCTTTTGAAAAATGACGTCAGCAAATCCATTATGATGTCACTTTCCCAACGAAAACATAACGTTGCTGTCCGTTCTTTGCTTATTTGCATAATTAATCCACTAGTGTAATAATTACCCTGTAATATCAACATAGGAGATCACACCAATTAAATAGGCAGATGTCATGAAGGAGATAATTTCTACACAAAACTATTTGTTTTATGAAGTTTGGGCCAAAATTGTTGCTTTTAGAGTTATAACAAGAAAATTATCATTAAGACCCCTTCTCCTGTGATCTGGCATAGATCTTTCCCATTTTAGATAGGATTTATCCTTGAGACCTGACCAACATTCTGACCAGGTTTCAAAATGATTGGGCCATATATGTGGCCTCAAGAGTGTAAACAAGAAAATTGTCATTGTGTCCCCTTTGCCCATGATATGGCATGGATCCTTCCCATTTTCAGGCCAACAATCTGACAAGGTTTCATGAGGATTTGGCCATATTTGTGGCTTCTAGAGCATAAACAAGAAAATTGTCAATAAGGCCCCATTTCTCATGATAGGGCATGGATCCTTCCCATTTTCAATATGATTCATCCTTGTGACTTGACAAACATTCTGACCAAGTTACATGAAGATTGAACCACATTTGTGGCCTCTTGAGTATAAACAAGAAAATTGTCATTAAGGCCCCTTTTCCCATGATATTGCATGGATCCTTCCCATTTTCAATAGGGTTCATCTTTATGACCTGGTCATCATTCTGACAAAGTTTTATGAAATTGGGCCAAATTTGTTGCCTCTAGAGTGTAAACAAGAAAATTGTCATTAAGGCCCCTTTTCCCGTGATATGGCATGGATCCTTCCCATTTTCAAAAGGATTCATATTTGTGACCTGGCCATCATTCTGACAAAGTTTCATGAAATTGGGCCACATTTGTGGCCTCTAGAGTGTAAACAAGAAAATTGTCATTAAGGCCCCTTTTCCCGTGATATGGCATGGATCCTTCCCATTTTCAATAGGGTTCATCCTTTTGACCTGACCAACATTCTGACTAAGTTTCATGAAGATTGGATCATATTTGTGGCCTCTAGAGAGTAAACACTTAAATTGTTGACGCATAATGACAGATGAAGCATGACACACCGCACGACGGACATTCAATGATCACAAAAGCTCACCTTGAGCAAGATGTGCTCAGGTGAGCTAAAAATGTTAAATTGGATTAATTCACTCCCGCTGCAATAGTTTTGCGCTGATCCTTCAAAATGTAAAAGTTTGTGATAATTTCACATTGGAGAAATGGCAAAATATTTCTAAAAGCATATTGACGGCTCAGCCCGAAACGGTTATAACTCCCTATAAACATATAGGGAGTTACAACTGCTTCCTGCTGAGCCATTGTTATTTCACCACATGGGTTCAAGTCTGTCTATTAATTTTCTGCTGTTCATGTTTGACTAAATTGCCAAAAACCACAACTTAAAGAGCTGCTGTTATGACATTTAAAGACACAATATTGAAAGGTGTTTGTGTAGCATAAATAGTCTGATTCATATAAAATTAAGCAGTCATCAAATCCATATTGTGAACTCTATTGTTTAATTGTGTCAATAACATGTAATTTGCAAACTTTGCGACTTGCTGATATAACCACCTACACAGTAAAATTTACTGTAGAGGAAACTCTAAATTGCTAATTTTCTTTGCCTTGATATTAATCATTTCTAAAACAAATGCTTAATAAGTCGATAAACTGGTGATATAGTGTAAAGTAATTAGCTTAATGAAAGTAAATGAATAAAGATAACAAATTGCCTATAATTTCACAAAATAGATAGGCATTATTGTACTAAAACTGTAATTGTATACTTGACTGATGCTTCCAAGAAAATTGGAGAGTGTAAAGTTAGAAAGTATGATCAAACATAACAATGATAAGTGAGTTATGAAAATTGAACTTAATTGTAAAATTGTTTATTCTTACTGTAATTACTCATCCCTTGGTTAAGACAATACTATACTTGAGCTCATACTTGTTGCAAGTGATTTCTTTGTTTTAAACAATGCAGATGGACTCATCTAAGATAGTCTTGTGTATACTCATTGTAACTTTGTCTATATAATTTTTCAGTTCTTTGTCCTATGTGAACAAGAGCTTGACAGCATCCATTCAAGTATCTCATTCTTTTTTCCAATTTTGCGCTCAGTTAAGCTAAAAACAAACAAGTTATTTTACCAAATTTTGTAGGAAAGATGGACTCATCTAAGATTGTCTTGTGTATACTCATTGTAACATTGTCTACATATTGAGGTGCTGACTCTTTTGTTTTCTTTGTTTTCTCCTCTTGGAAGGTATATTGCCTGGAAAAAAACAATCAAGATTTTAATTTACCCTTGTCACCTGATTTTCCTTTTCAAACCAGAAAAGTTTCAAAATAGGTGTTTTCTTTTTCTTTTCAATATCAAATGTTGACTCAGTTTAACACATAATTGACATTAAGCAATGACCTTGACCTTGGTACAAAAAAGGCCTTGTCGCAAGTAATGCACATATAAAAAGAGAATCTGTTTCACTCATCAATCAAAAGGTAAGGCCAATGTTAGAGTTTTTTGTGGTCAAACAGATAAACAGTCATAGAAAAAACAGGCAGGACAAAAATAAATATGACCCTAATCCATTACATGGGGGGAATCAATAGGTCAAAGGCCTCAAGTCAGGTATAGTTGCTGATCATCTAAAAAAACATATGAGCTTATGCGTGACATTTCAAACAATTTCACATATGTGCAAAGCAAGGCCTCTTGTCAGACTGTGCATCCCCTCAGTCTGACAAGAGTCTTTGCTATGCACTCTGTAGATAGTTTGAGGTTGTAACATCTCTTCATTTGGTCAGGGAATATTCTTACTGTATTGCCTGGCTGTCCAGGCTGCTCTAAGTTTGTGCCTCACTCATACGTGAAATTGTTAAAAATGTCACACACAGGCTCAAATAAGATTGTTGAAACCTGTGACCAGACTTTCAGAATACTTTAAAACCCCCTTCAAATTTTGCTTGTTTGGCTTGCAAGTGTTTATAAGTCAAGAATCAGTGCAAAACTATTGTCAGTGTAATTAATTGAATATATTTATTATTGCTTAGTTTTGTATTGCCCCATTGAACTGCAGCATAATTGAATTGAACTCTTATCTTTTGATTGGAAAAAAAAACATTTGGGAAAATGGAGAAATTACCTATTCACATTTTTTTTAGTTTCAACAATGTTTTCTTTCAGCTATTTTATTAAGATTTAAATTGGTGCTGTGTAGAAATAGATTTACAGCAAGATATTGATATTTGCTAAGGAAACCTGCCCTATGTTCAGGATGACAAAACAGTGCAAACTGTTAGCCAAATTTATCCCGCTTTGCATGTAAGTATGCATGCAAAGCGGGATAAAATTGGAAAAAAGTTGCACCATTTTTATCATCCTGAATGCAGGGCTGTTCTATTTTATTTTCTTTACTAAAGAGTAATCAACAAGACAGAAAGGGTTTGACATATTGTCCAACGCCCAACATTTATCTCAATGAGATTAATACAAACATGGGTTGCAATAATTTTCAGCAAAAACAAACAGAAAATGTAACATTTTTATTGCTTCTTGTAAAATCAGTAATTTGATAACAACCTATATCTTGAGCAGTCTCATAGTCATATTTTCTGATTAGTTATACAGATTGGTGGAAAAAATAATTTTTTTTGAACACTCCATTTAACAATCATTTGAAATTGGTTTCAAATTACAATCAATAATCAATTTTTAGTTGGAAGAGTAAATCAACAAAATGATCAATTGTACAATTATTTTCTCTAGAAATTAATACAGCACTCCTAGTATCATCCTTTAGAGAATAGAATGTCTAAGTTTCGCTTTAACTCATGACCTCAAGACTCTTTCTACAGATTTTTCTTCCAACTTCATGGCTCAGCATGAAACAGTTGTAACTGCCTATAAACATATAGGCAGTTACAACTGCTTCAAGCTGAGCCTTCAAACTGATGTCAGTTTGGAGATCAATTAATAATGGCTTTCATTGTGTTAGGAACTAATTAATCGATTATGAAATTTCTTAGTTGATTATCAAAATCAGTAGCTCAAACTAACTGATTATTAGATTTTAATCCATTAATGTGCCCACCACTACATACCACTAGGTGATCACAATAGCTCACCTTGAGCAAGTTGTGTTCATGTGAACTAAAAACAAAATGCCTTTAATCCATTAATGTTAGGGCATAAAAATGTAATTGTAATTGTGGGTAACAAAAAATCTTAACGGCTGCTTAGACCTAAAGTCAGCCCACAACAAACCTAATTGTTATTCCATTTTTAAACAGGAGAAAGGATGTTAAGATCAATGCAACCATAGTGAAATACAATGCAGGAAATTGGTAACAAGAAACTTCCCATGTTAACCTGCATGATAACTAAATACCCTATATGTTTCCAACAACTTTGTGTCACATACCACCAGTTTTTTCTGATCTGTTACATTGTATTTTATCATCAGTCATTCTCATCATAGGTTTCATTTTCTTAACCTACAGTATGTTTGTTTGTGTAGGGTTTAAGCCACTTTCAACTACACTGCAGTTATGACTTTGGTTAGTTGGATGACCTGCCATTTGCTTCCTTTTGAATCTCACATAAGTTCAACCACAGTATTTTATCAGCAACTAGCTACCCATCAAACTCATTTTGATATTTTATTCATTATTTGCTGATTGGTGGGAGACAAATGATTCTTGACACTATGTTTTAAATTGTCAAATGTTGAATAGAAGTTTGTCAAGCCAGGATCAAACTAAGGGTCCTAGAATTGAGTGCCTGTCATAAACCAATCCATATATGTAGGAGTTATGTTCTGAAAAATTTGTAAAGATTGACTAGCACAAACACACATTCACTGACTTATCATGGGTATAACTGTTTTGGGCATCGCAAGCAGGCCTTATAATAAATCATCTGAATGATTCAGATATGACTAGAATTGTCATAAAGCAGACTAATACCCCCACAAGTGCTTGTCCATGATGAAAAAAAAAACATTTTCAATCAAAGGGCCATAACTCTGTGAAAAGTCAATGGACCAAATCAAATTAAGACATGCACATCTCTGCTTAATACTTATCACATCTATAAAATTTGATTGAAATTCATCCGTTATCGTTGATGAGAAATGAAGGGGACATGAAAAAAAACAAGAGGACCCTGAGACTTCATCCTCATGACCTAACAAACATTCTGACCAAGTTTCATGAAGATTGGACCATATTTGTGGCTTCTAGAGTGAAAACAAGAAATTTGTCATTAAGGCCCCTTTTCCCGTGATATGGCACGGGTCCTTTCCATTTGAGCAATTTTCATAAGGGACCACCCAAGGAATATTTCTGCCAAGTTTGGTTGATTTCAACCTATAAGTTTAGGAGGAGATGTCGTTTAAAAATATTGTTGACAAAATTGTCATTAAGACGGCTTTTTCTGTGAAATGGCACGGATCCTACCCATTTTCAACAGACTTAATCCTCATGACCTAACAAACATTCTGACCAAGTTTCATGAAGATTGGACCGTATTTGTGACTTCTAGAGTGAAAACAAGAAATTTGTCATTAAGGCCCCTTTTCCCGTGATATGGCACGGATCCTTTCCATTTGAGTAATTTTCATAAGGGACCACCCAAGGAATATTTCTGCCAAGTTTGGTTGATATTAACCCATAAATTTAGGAGGAGATGTCATTTAAAGATATTGTTGACAAAATTGTCATTAAGGCAGCTTTTTCTGTGAAATGGCACGGATCCTTCCAATTTTCAATAGTCTTCATCCTCATGACCTAACAAACATTCTGACCAAGTTTCATGAAGATTGGACTGTATTTGTGGCTTCTAGAGTGAAAACAAGAAATTTGTCATTAAGGCCCCTTTTCCTGTGATATGGCATGGATCCTTTCAATTTGAGCAATTTTCATAAGGGACCACCCAAGGAATATTTCTGCCAAGTTTGGTTGATATTAACCCATAAGTTTAGGAGGAGATGTCGTTTAAAGATATTGTTGACAAAATTGTCATTAAGGCGGCTTTTTCTGTGAAAAGGCACTGATCCTACCCATTTTCAATAGACTTAATCCTCATGACCTAACAAACATTCTGACCAAGTTTCATGAAGATTGGACTGTATTTGTGGCTTCTAGAGTGAAAACAAGAAATTTGTCATTAAGGCCCCTTTTCCCGTGATATGGCACGGATCCTTTCCATTTGAGCAATTTTCATAAGGGACCACCCAAGGAATATTTCTGCCAAGTTTGGTTGATTTTAACCCATAAATTTAGGAGGAGATGTCGTTTAAAGATATTGTTGACAAAATTGTCATTAAGGCAGCTTTTTCTGTGAAATGGCACGGATCCTTCCCATTTTCAATAGACTTCATCCTCATGACCTAACAAACATTCTGACCAAGTTTCATGAAGATTGGACCATATTTGTGGCTTCTAGAGTGAAAACAAGAAATTTGTCATTTAGGCCCCTTTTCCCGTGATATGGCACGGGTCCTTTCCATTTGAGCAATTTTCATAAGGGACCACCCAAGGAATATTTCTGCCAAGTTTGGTTGATGTTGACCCATAAGTTTAGGAGGAGATGTCGTTTAAAGAAAAAGTTGACGCCGTGACGGACAGACGGACGCCGGACAACGATCGATCACAATAGCTCCCTTGAGCACTTCGTGCTCAGGTGAGCTAAAGAGCTAGACTGACACCTGACCAACGGACAAACCAACTCGAGTTTGACACTTACTTCTTTTTGACATCAGCCCGAAAGGACCTTTAAGCCCTTAATCTTACAGGTCCTCCCTAATAATAATAGGTCCTCAATGAAAACTAATTTTATTTTTCAGCAATTTACAGAGTGAATTTGAAGAAAAACAGTGTGGTAAAAGAAGAAATTGCTTGTGATAAGCAATTATTTCTTTTTCCACAATGTTTTTCATAGAGAAACGAAAAAAAAAAGTATTGAAAAAGATTTTTTTCTTAACCTGACAGATTGGAAATAATATGTCCATTAACAACAGACCTGAAGGATCTGCAACATTGCATCTTTTACTAGTTCTCCCTTAAATCCAGAGGTCTAAGGCCAGAGGTCTGGTTTTAGTGCCAACCCACTACTCCTTTATACTCACCAACCCCAACCCCAAACATAGTTTTGTGTGGGTATTTAAAATTCCATATTTGAACAAGGTAATACTTACACATTCCCTGGACCTGACATTGTGGCACATGTTTCACTAGTACAGTATTCTGATATCACATCATACATTATGTTTACATGGTTAAAGAATGATATAGCTGAAATGAGATACAAAATAGAAAGAGTTACTGATATCAATTTCATGTTGCAAAGATTTTTAATCTTTTTTTTGTTTTTTTGTTCAACATGGTACAGAATGACTGAGGAGATTGAACAATGATCAATTTCTTTTCTGACAATAATTTTCATTTTCTTTTCTTGAAAGAATTGGTTTATAATGCACCAGCCCCTTATCCCCTTACCGAACATTTTTTTTCAATTACACAAATTGGTATCAGTATCATCTTAAAATTTAAGAGCAAGAGTAACTTTTAAGCTCATCACAGTCTTATCTTGCAATACGCTTGATAAAAAATTGTTACATTGCAGAGTTGTTTCTGCTTCGGGCTGAATATTTTTTATCTCTAATAAAGTTTTATCAATACAGCCTCAGATTTTAAATCATAAGTATCCTCGCTCTATCAAAGTGAATCATAACTAGAGGCGCTTGAGCGCCTGATTCGCTCCACAGGCCTGAATATCCTGATAATGATTATTAGAGGATGATAAGGCTGTTAAAAGTAAGGATCATTCCAGTGAAATTTGTTTGAAATCAAAAAATAAAAAATTCAATACTAATAGAATGCTACTGCATAATATACTGGTATTTTGTCCACAAAATTTTGATTGTAGATCTTTCTGCTTTTCATTGAACACCACTGTAAGGGTGTTACTTCACAATAATTGTTTGTCACCAAAACAAAATTCTATCTTATAATAAGAAGAAGTAAAATACTAAATCCAATATTTTTATTCTGCCCAATGCCTTAGAGTGCAGTCAACTCAGCCTTTTCTTCCCCACTCTGATCTTCAGTAGGCCACTTTACACCACTTGACCTCTTTCACCCTTCATTCAACGAAACTGACCAATTCTAAGGTGGCATCTCAGGCTTCCTATTTCACCTAATGTTTCTACACATTTGGATTCTAACAAAGCTTATGTTCCATCTAACCTACAATCTTTACACCTATTAAATTTAATGAGTCTAAAAAAATCATGATTTAGGTGATACCAAAAGGGTGGTCATATATTCAATTTATATGTTGAAATGTCCTCTGCCAATATTGAGCATGCTGTTCATCCCATCAAATATTTTTTGCAGCCTGATATAACTTCACAGAAATAAAATTCCTATGATATTTGGTTGAAATCCATCTGTTTGAACTTTGAAAAAAGTTTGTTTTACCCCATATTGGATATTACACCATGTAACATATCAAAAGAAATGACCTCTGACAATAAAATACATATTTTGCATCTGACCACAATAAATTTTTGCAGACTGATAAAGTATCACTAAAGAATCATTCCAGTGAAATTTGGTCGATATCCATTAGTTACATTCTGAGAAAATGATTTTCAAAGTTTTCACTATATAACATAAAGAGAAATGACCTCCACCCATAAAACGCTTATTTTTCATCTGATCACAATATATATTTACAGACTTGTATAGGATCATTTAAGAATCATTCAAATGAAATTTGGTTGTTATCCATTACTTAGGTTCTGAGAAAATGATTTTCAAAGTTTCCACTAAATAGCATATAGAGAAATGACCTCCGCCCATAAAATACACATTTTTTATCTGATCACAATAACTTTTGGTAGACTGATAAAGGGCCACTCAAGGATCATTCCAGTGAAATTTGGTTGATATCCATCAATTACATTCTGAGAAATTAATTTTCAAAGTTTCCACTATATAACATATAGAGAAATGACTTCCGCCCATAAAATACATATTTTCCATCCGATCACAATAATTTTTGGTAGACTGATGAAGGGTCACTAAAGGATCATTCATGTAAAATTTAATTGATATCCATCAATTAGAATCTGAGAAAACTCACATATTACCATATATGGAAATTAGCCACGCCCACTACTGCCATGATTTTCAACCAATTAAAATTCTTTGAAGGAATCTGATAGAGGGTCACCCAAGGAACATTCCTGTGAAATTTGATTGAAATCCATCCAGTACTTTAGGTGGAGAAGATTTTTAAAGTAAAAGTTTACGGACGGACGGACGCATGCACGCACGCACAGACGCACAGATGACGGACACCACGCCATGACAATAGCCCGCTGGCCTTTCGGCCAGTTGAGCTAAAAATAAGATGTGTTTGTGAAACACGAATGCCCCCGTAACAGCATTTTTTTCAAAGTTTGATCTTGACAGATGACCTTGACCTTGTCACATGACCTTGACTTTGCTACCAGCGGATGCGGATCATTGAGATCTATCATCATGCCAAATATTAGCTTTGTATCTTGAATAGGCTTGAAGATATTGGCAAGGTTAAGTTTTCGGACAGATAGACGGACAGACAGATGGACGGGCAGACAGACGGATGGACGGACAGACGGACATGAGTAAAACAATATGCCCCCGATCTCTCTATACGTGGGCATAAAAATTGTGTTACTGATTCTGTTGCTGTCACACCAAACTTAGTTGGTGATTTTACTAACCAAGAGGCATTGAGCTTCAAGAAGTCTGACCCATGTCTTCAGGGAGGCAAAAACGAATGAAAACATTTAGAAAGTGTATCCCCCTTCACATGTGAGTCCACACGCAAAACTGGATACCATATCTAAAATGTTATGCAAACCTTTTCATGTTGAAGGCAGGTAAGATTCTTAAGAGCTTAAAACGGGCCATAATTTGCATCTAGAGTTATCCCCCTTAATAGCATAGGTTGCTCTTTTAAGGTGAACATGTGTACCAAGTTTCAAGCGATTGCCTTCATTAGAACAAGAGATATCAAAAAATGTCAAAGTTTTCACACTATGACAACAACAATAGGGCTATAGCAATAACTTGGGTTTTCACCAAAAACAGCTGAGCTGATAAAAACTAAACATCTTACTGTGAGTAGCAAGCCATTCATTATAATCGAGACATTCCGGTAATGAGACTAATTTGTAGAAATCTGTATTTGTTATTCTATCTTGTACAAACTGTTCTTCTAAATATTGTCTATATTCATCTTGAAGGGGTGGGGTAGGGGAGTCTTTATCTTTCCGACGGCCTTTTCTGAAAATAGATAAAAGAAACAATGAAATCTCTATTTCAAGGGGTCAGAGCAAAAACATAGTACCTGTCCAAATGTCTATGCCCCTGCAAATACTTGTTTTTTAGCCATGACATATTAGACCTTCTGCCAGAAATTTTGCACTAAATCTAGCCCTTTAACCCTTTACTGTTTTATCCCTGCTTTTTACGTGCCTGTGATTTTATGATTGAAAAAACATTGTGAAACAAGATGTGTTTGTGAAACAGGAATGCCCCCGTAACGGCATTTTTTTTCTAAGTTTGACCTTGTCACATGACCTTGACTTTGGTACCAGCGGATGCAGATCATTGAGATCTATCATCATGCCAAATATTAGCTTTGTATCTTGAATAGGCTTGAAGATATTGGCAAGGTTAAGTTTTAGGGTTAAGTTTCGGACAGACGGACGGACAGACAGACAGACGGACGGACGGACAGACGGACATGAGTAAAACAATATGCCCCTCGATACGGGGGCATTAAAAGAAGAAATTGCTTCTGACAAGCAATTTCTTCTTTTTCCGCTCTTTTTTCCACCCTACAGAATGGTTTTTTTTCAAGTTAAATGCACTTTAAATTTTTGTCTGCAAAACCTTTGAATTTGGACAGGTCCAAAATTTTGTAAAAACAGGAAAGGGTTAAAATAATCCAAGCAAAACTAATATCTTCAATAAAAGACTAGAACTGAGTCACAGATACCATTACTTAAGCAAATACTTAATTATTGCCTGTGACCCATTTGACCTTCAGCCGTGACCTTGAACCTTGGTGTATCTGGACAAACTCTTCATATGACACTGCAAGGGTTCGGTGCAAGACTGTAGTAAGTGTATATACATTGTATATACACTTACTACAGTCTTGCACCGAACCCACGAAATTTAGTCTAGTACTCCCACAGAGGAACAACTATCCTAAATAATTTTGAAATTCATCTATAAATGTAGAAGTTAATTTCATATACACACACAGATAAGTACTCACCCACTCACACACGAACAGAGGTAACTGTAATATGCCTGTCGCCATTTCATGGCCAAGGCAACAAAAAAGGAAAGTGATAGATCTCACCATAAGAAAATCATGTATTCAGAAAACAAGATTCATTTGTTTGTTTTCAGAAAACAAGATTTATTTGTTTGTTTGTGTCACATAAAAATAACTCAAATCGTATCAATATGCAATTGATTAGCATAAATATTTATGAAAATGAAATTTACACGTACTGCTCTATCATGCGCATAAAATAACATTCATTATGTTAATTAATGACTGTAATTTGAGTTTGCATATCTTAAAATGAAACAAGACCCTTTGTTATCAAAAAGATGACATTTACGATTTAATTTATTTTTTTTATTCTAAATGCTAATTACTACAGGTTGTGTTCAGCTGAGGTTGTGAGGTTTTGAAGACAAATAAACAACATTATGCTAATGGCTCAGATTCAGAAAGTTAGCCCATCTATCAAATTGACCATTCTATCTCAATTCCAGTTGATTATCATGCCTGTGAAAGGTGGCTTTGTTAAACATCATAGAAAAAGAATAAAATTGCTCATGGAAATATATTTTCCTTTTGTTTAATTAATTTCTTACATACCAGAATAAAATAATTTTACAATATCCATTATCTTGTTGGTACTTAATCTAATAACCATTATCTTGTTTGTACTTAATCTATGAACAATCTTAATGAAATGACTGAAAGATTAGCCCAAAATTGAGCCACAAAGTGCATCAACCAGAGGTTGACACTAACTCATGAGATTATGGAGTCAATTGGACTCCTTAAACTTGAAATCTAGGAGTCCAAGCTAAAAGTAAGGAGTACAAACTTTCTTAATTAGAGAACATTGTGGAAAAGAGGAAATTGCTTGTTTTAAGCAATTTCTTCTTTCTGCAATGTTCTTCCAAAGACGATTTTTTTTTTCTCAAAACACTGTTTTCTTCATCAATTTTTATAGTGAAACGACCTACAGTTTTGGACACTGCTCTGTGCATTTGTTTTTCAAAATATTCTCATATGACCCTTGGAGTCCATCGGACTCCTTACTTGCAAATGAAAGGAGTCCCAACTGGTAAACAAGGAGTCTCGGACTCCCTGACTCCCCTTAGTGTCGAACCCTGTCATCCTATAATGCAATGTATTGTCAGTAACTATGAAGCTGGAATTTATGATATATGATTACCCTTTGATATATTGTACTAATCACAAGAGCAGAGTCTAACTTCCACAAAACTGGGTCCAGAGGGCTCAATTATTAGGATCTTAAGGGTCCTTTCTTAAAGTTTGGGAGTCCCCGCTTAAGATATAGCCTATTTCTTTTAAGCACTAAACTTAAGATGAATTAAAGGCTATTTCCTAGTTAAAGTTAAAGAAAGTATTTGGTATTCTTCAATTCTTTTCTGAAGCTGATTCTCAGAGCGTCTTTAGGACTCGCATAAGACAATTTTGAGGGTCCTGGCTACTTATATGAGGGTCTCAGACTCCCAAAACCTGTGTCCCTTAAAACCATTGCAAGAGCATAAAACACTAAAACAAGAGCACCGCCTACGGGTGCCTACGCTCGGCTGTCGAAAGCTGGATGGTGGGAAAAAATTCTAAGTCGAAAAAGGGGCATAATTTGCACAAAGTGCATCTAGAGTTATCCCCCTTGATAGTATAGGTTGCTCTTTTGATGGTGAACATGTGTGCCAAGTTTCAAGTGAATGCCTTCAGTAGAACCAGAGATATAACAAAATGTCAAAGTTTTCGCACGACGACGACAACGACGACGACGACAACGACGACACGGAGGCTATAGCAATACCTCGGGTTTTCTCCGAAAACAGCCGAGCTAATAAACATGATTCAAAGATTTTGAAGTTAATAAAACAATCAGATATATGTTCAAAGGCCTTTGAGTATTCCCCTACAGCATTTTTAAAGAAATGTTCACAAATCTGAAAGCAGGAAAAGGGTCAATTCTGAGTGGATATGATAAGAAAGTATCAATATTTAAAGATCCAATCTTCAAACTGCAGAACTTAGCTAGATAACAGGTTTTAAGTTTTTTTCATGTTGTTCCTCATGAGAAATATGCATACTGGTATTCAAGGTTCATATTTAAAGCTTCAATTTTCCTGGTCTCTGCAAATACTAATGCACTCAAAATGTGAATTTAACCTATATTATCATAAATATATGCATACTACAAAAGCTTAATGAACCATCATTACTGATGGAAATTTAGATTCTATTTCAATAAACTTCAAAAACGTTCATTTTTAGCAGGGCTTTTTTCAATGAAACCACCAGGTATTGCAAAAGCCTTGGCCACGCCGTCATTGTTGAGGTTGTTAATGTTGCACAAAATTCTTGACATTTTGAGATATCTAACCAATATGCTTTCAAGGGGGATAACCCTTAATCAATATTTGTTTGAATAATACAGACTTTTTGACATGTAGTATCAACTATTTTGCACTGTCCCATTGGTTTTGACACATGATGAGCATTATCATTCTACATTCAAATCTTTGATATTCAAGGTAAAGTGTGTAGGGAAAAAAGCCAACTCAATATTAATTTCAAATATTCATTTCACAAATGACTGGCAGTTGTGAAGTTAAATTGAAAGTTAATACAAGCCTCATGTTGGGCCTGCTGTTTTCAAATCAGATGGACAACTTTTGTATCGCGACCTGAATTAGTAAATTAGCAACACCAAGGTTCCAAACCAACTACTTTTTATCACCAGCCTGATGAATTTACAGGTCCTTCCTCAATGTCCTGAATGTTGCATTGATTGAATGGAGGTTTACGCCGCTTTCAAAATTTTTTCAATTATATCACCGCGGCTAGAGCACCTAACAATGGTTTCCTGGTATTTCTCTCACCAGTACAACCACCACATCCTTTCCTAGCCTCCAGCTGCTATCTCACATAGGTCTTCGATTATCAACCCATTGGTGAGAGACAAATAGTCGGAAAGAATGAGTGTCGCCGTCGAGGATCTAACCCGGGACCTCTAGATTGACAGTCTGATACGCTACCAACTGAGCTATGACGGCGGCCTTGTATGTTACAGATCTTGTAAGAAAACTATGCTGAAATTTTAGCGCATAAGGATTTAATTGCAAGGAAAACATAGTGGGCAAAGAAGAAATTGCTTCTTCTTTTCCACAATACTTTCCATGGGGTGATGAGGTTTGTTGTGATTGAAAATACTACTTCAATTGACTAGAGGCTGAAGGACCAGCAATGGCTTAAATAACTTCTACCAGTCCGCCCTAAAATCCACATGTAATGCAGCTTTCAAAAATCATTCAGTTATATGGTGCTGCTGGAGCACCTGGTACTTCTCACACCAGCACTACCATTTTATCCTTTCCTTGCCTGACTGGTGTTAGTAGCGATCTCTGAACATGTCCCGA
Source organism: Fragum whitleyi (assembly GCA_948146395.1). Lineage (NCBI taxonomy): Eukaryota > Metazoa > Mollusca > Bivalvia > Cardiida > Cardiidae > Fragum > Fragum whitleyi. The sequence goes on along the minus strand of OX411551.1, from coordinate 57,997,038 downwards.
GAATGTGAATGCATGTATACAGTTGGATCATTTCCATTACTAGCATTTAATTTTGAGATGTGATCTGCACACCTAAAAGGATAATCTGGGAACTGAGTAAAATAAACATTTAAGAAACAAATTGATTCCGGTAGAGGTCAACCAGATGACACAATTTCAAAATTTTATACAAGAATGTAGAATTATCATTCTAAGTTGTAAATCAGCCAAGTGCTTAAAGTTTCAAATCTAGTAAGGCAGCACAATCCACACAGCTTGACTAGAGTCAATGATTCTTTGTGTGATACCCAGATGGTCTCCTTTCACCTTACAGATCTCATAATTAAAACTAAAATCAAGATTAAAACAATTGACTTACAAAAATCTTTTGAGATTCGTGATTATCATATCACAGTCAATATCCATCTATATATAGTTTCAATTGCACACTATCTGTAAATTATCATTTGTAAAATTGTCCTTCAAAAATGTAAATTTATGTAAATCAACACAGAATTACTTCATCAACTAAGCATCTATAGAAAAAAAGGTATATATCTGCATATGTGACAATGCCAATATTCCAAATTAATAATGTCCTGTACATCTGCCGACTTGAAAGCTCGTAAAAGTAAACTACATGTGTTTGATGGACAAACACTCCAACTTTCTTGTAAACAATGCCAACTACAGCACTGAAAATCAAATAAGACCATTTTCAGAGACAAAAAATATGAAGGCTCCAACACTCACCCATGGATTCAAAAGTTACTACCATTGTTCAAGTTTTTTCCAGACAAACCAATAGTTACAGACAAACTGAAAAACACACAGGGCAAAACAATATGGCCCCATCTATCATTGTGGTGGCATGAAAAAATGAACTTTTCTTTTTACATTTTTATTTGAGTAGAAAATTAGTACAAGGGCAATGCAAGAAGCTAAAAAACAACTGCTGTTTAACAAGATATTTTTGCAAAATTTCTAATAGATAATCTGTAACTTATTCTGGTTTGCTTGAGGGTTTAACTTCTTTCAACAGGTTTCAGTTTTGGTAGCTCATGCACATTACCATGGCTAATAGTAAACTGTCTACATTCACACAATACTGACAGTGCTACCACAATAATTTCATAAGTGCAAGTAGCTTCTCATCCCAATTAACAACATATAACTAATCATTTGACTAAGGCTTGTTAACAAAGTCAGGCAAAAGTTATATGAGCTAGGGATCAATTATATAGGCACTTGAAATAGTCAAGGTTTTAGTCTGACTTTAACAAATCTGGGTCCAAAGGACTCGACAAAAGGGATTTTAGGGATCCTATGATGAAGTTTGGGAATCCCTGCTTAAGTTATAGCTATTTCTTTTCAGCTTTAAAATTATTATTTTAAATGAGTATGGAGCTACAGTCAAATCTGTGTGAGCGGCCAACTATGCACAGCGGCCAATCTGCAGACAGCGGCCACTCGATTTCCCCCTGCGCAAATTCCTTCTTTAATTGCACTGTGAATAGCTTGATCTCCTGAAATACGGCCGGCGGTCACCTTAATTAGTCTAATTCCAACTGTATATCACACCTATACAACGGTCAACTGACAAAACACGCGACTTAATTAGTCGTGTTTGAAAAAATCGATAATCATAACTATAGTAAACAGCCGAAGTCGTTTTATCGTAATGTACAAGTTATAAAAAAACAATTATAGATTTAATCATGTGTTGTCGATTAAATGACGTGTAATTGGTCATTATTATTTATTTGAATTTGATCTACTTAATTAATAAAAGGATATGGAATTTCTCAGTTGTCGGATCTCTTTAGATAAAATGATCTTGAACATAACAGGTTGTTTACACATTAGGTAAACTGATTTCTCGAGGTCTTTAAAATGGACAAAAACCTGCTTTTGATATCAAATCTCGCCAAAATGTTGCTCTCTATGCTAAATAGTATAATTCCTTATTTTTTTTAAAGACAAAAACTTAAAATGAAACTTTGGAATTGCTTAGAATTTGGAGAAGTCTAAAGTTTTGCGATCTGGTAATGAGCTAAACAAAAGTGGTACAACAAAATCGCCGCCCTAGGGATACTGTGTACAGCAGCCAATTTGGCCCTCTCCCTTGACTGGCTGCTGTGCACAGATTTGACTGTATTTCCTGATAAAGGTAAAGAAAGTTATGATATATATTGACTATTTGGGACTCAACTTCAGGAAAAAATTGAAGACCGTTATAAACCCTCTAAAATCCTTTTCTAAAGCTGATCTCCAAAGGGTCCCTGGGGCTCACGTCCTGGCTACTTATTTGAGAGTTTCAAGACTTGCAAAACAAGCATCCCTTAAAACCATGATACAATAAAAATTGTGTTAAGCGATGCTTAGGGGACCACTAAAAGGTGGTCACTCATTAGAAAGGCCACTTAATCCAAAAACATTTATAATAATATGTTACTTTGAAAGCATATATTTACATAGAAATTGTCGTATAAGTCTTACTGAATCCTTTGATGTTTGAACCCATCAGAAACGTCTCATAGAGACGATTCTAATGGGTTTTAATGTCATAAGATTCAATGATAAACAATTTTTCGTTTTAGGTAGTCCACATTTGGGTTATCTGCTTACGTTTAAGGGAGTTTTTATGATGGTCGCTTAATAAAAGTGATCACTTAATAGATGTGGTCGCTCGAGCAATATTGACTGTAGTTTTAAACTCACTGGCCCTCAAACTGTCTTCAATAATGACAAAGTTGAGTTATCCTCATTCTTCTAGAAGGGTTAATGAAAATTCTATTTAATGAAAAAGACTTCTATTTGCTGTTTTAATTAGACAAACAATCCCCATTGTCACACATATTCATTAAGGAATATTACATGACAATGATAAGATCATGCAATAATCCTTTCTAAAAAATCCACATAGGTTATATCAGTGTAATACAGTTGTAACTGCCAATATGTTCATCATGGCAGCTATAATTGTTTTATGCTGAACAATGAAAAATGCTTTCTTTTAAATTTGCTTAATAAGGGAGTCATTGTTGTTTCACTTCCATAGAATTTTTAGTCAGAATATTATGCTAGGAGCAAAGTCCAGGTTTATGATCTTTTTCATGATCAAAAATTCTTCTAACAGAGGTTTCATCTTTCTTAAAGAGACACAGTTGCTTCATTAAAGTGATCTCTTTAAACAGACTGTTTATCATTATTTAGACCAAATCCGGATGACCTTTGTCAAAAGTTTGAGAACAAAGATAATGGTATTATAAACACTATCCCCAGGCCTTTGGATATTTTGAGGTAAATAAAAATTATGATGAAGTTTTATGGTCATTTATCTTAAAAGATCACTCTACACCATAGATTTTCATGAATGTATCAAAAGATTCCCTCAGCTTGTCACACATTTTATGTTTTCATTTCTGTTTTAGGTCACAAACTCTAAATATTATTTAGAGCATAAAAAATTGTTTCTGCGCAAGATCAAAAACTTGACTGGTAAATGTCTAAAATATAGCCATTCAATACAGTTATCAACAGCATAACAAAATTAAATTTTCCACAAATCAGCCCTCAAAAATGACCCTGTAGGGATTAACATTAACACCAGTCCTAAGGCTTGAGGTCTGTGGATTTTAGGGAGGACTTGTAGATGTTACCATGCTGCAGATCCTTCAGGCCTGTAGTTAATGGCTGTACTTAGTATTTCAAATCTGCTTTGTTTTGAAAAATGATTTCCTTTCCAATACTAAAATAAGAAATTTCTTTTCTTCTCTTCCAACAATGTTTTCCTTGCAATCTATCCCTTAAATTACTCAAAATCAAATATGGTTTTCATGCAGGACCTGTTGTTATTAGCGAGGAACTATAATATTAATGGCTAACAGGCCCTTCAGGCTGGTGGTAAAAAGTAGTTAAGTGTCAAACCCTGCCTTGGCACATAGATTTGAAAGTGGTACCAACAGTAAGGTCTTGTCCCAAGCAATATTCATACAAAATATGAGGGAGCTATCAATTACCATTCCAAATTAATGGCCTGTGTTAAAGTCTTTTTTTTCTTGTTTTTTGGGTTTTTTTTTTTTTTGGAACAAGCTGAGTAATGGATAAACTGTTTACAGACAAACAGACAGAACAAAACAATATGCCTCATTCTATCAGGGCATAAAAATGCTGAAAGTATGGTATTACCCCAGCTTGAAGGCGAAGCAACATTTCAGTTCTGTTGTTGAACTGTGAAACTTGAGGAGTGTACATAATTATTGCATTCTATTTTTGTCCAATTTCCATCCAATCTGTTGCCATGCTGATATGAACATTAGCAAGCCACATCTGTGACTTATTATAATATGTTATCCCAACCCTGTTCCCTTATCTCTCCTCTTTACAGTTTGATTTGGTCAGACTGGACCTTTAAAATCCAAAAGTAGCAGTCAGAAAATTTACTACTGAATTGAACAATTAATCTGAATAATTAAGAAATTTTTCAACTCTTCTGTTCATTTTTATCTTTTATTTATTTATTTTTTTTATTTATTACCATAAAAGCTCTAAAAGAACCCTGGGATTCAATTAGAATCATTGCATTTCCATTGGAAAGGGATGGGCCTTTATTAGAGGCCACGCTACATATGGATGGCACTGAGCAAAACAGTTTTAACTCCCTATAAATAAATATCTATCATGCATCTTACAAGGTTTGGCCTACAGATGTGGTTCAGAGAAAAAAAGTTTAGCAGGGGCCCAGTTGCCCATGGCCCCTATACTTTGGGCTGGGCCCCTAAACCATGGGAGAAAATGCCTATTCCCCAAATGTTTATTATCTAATTTGGGCAGTATTGGCCCCTAAGGTAAAATTGTTGGTCTTTTTCCCTGTGCAGGGAAAATACTTACCATTTGAACCTAACGGCCTAGACTGCCCAAATACAATATTCAACGCAACAGATATAGGCATTTCCTCAAAAGATCAGTTGCCCAGCCTAAAATCTTGAAGTTAATTTCACACCCTGTAAAATGGCCCATACATCATCATTATTATTGGCAACTTGCCAACAAGAGTGCCATCGTCACAAAATACGCCGCCACTTTGCTGCTGTTTCACAGAAATAATTGTAGACACTACTTATTTTGACAGAACCAAATTGAAAATGACCAAGTTTCATTTAAATCAAGACAAAAAGTTAGGAGGAGTTGCCTTCACAAGGCTGCAATTTCAATAAGCCCTGGATACTAAGTTTTAAGGGGGCATAATTTAGGGTAAAATTAATGAGCCATAAAATCCTTACTTCATGCTCATCTACCAATTTCGGTTATAACATCCACCAAGTTTCATTTAGATCCAGCCAGAAACTTTGGAAGAGTTGCATTCACAAGGCTGCAATTTCATTAAGCCCCAGAGACTAAGTTTTTAAGGGGGCATAACTGAGGCAATAAGACCCAGAGACTAAGTTTTTAAGGGGCATAACTCAGGCAAAAATCAACAAACCATAAAATCCTTCCTTCATGCACATCTACCAATTGAGGTGATAACATTGACCAAGTTTCAAAAGATCCAGCCAGAAACTTAGGAGGAGTTGCGTTGACAAGAAAAGTGGACCCAGAGACTAAGTTATAAAGGGGCATAACTCAGGCAAAAATCAACGAACCATAAAATCCTTCCTTCATGCACATCTACCAATTTCGGTTAAAACATCCACCAAGTTTCATTTAGATTTAGCCAGAAACTTAGGAGGAGTTGCATTGACAAGAAAAGTGGACCCAGAGACTAAGTGATCAAGGGGCATAACTCAGGCAAAAATCAACGAACCATAAAATCCTTCCTTCATGCACATTCACCAATTGAGGTGATAACATTGACCAAGTTTCAAGAAGATCCAGCCAGAAACTTAGGAGGAATTGCGTTGACAAGAAAAGTGGACCCAGAGACTAAGTTATCAAGGGGCATAACTCAGGCAAAAATCAACGAACCATAAAATCCTTCCTTCATGCACATCTACCAATTTCGGTGATAATATTGACCAAGTTTCAAGAAGATCCAGCCAGAAGTTTAGGAGGAGTTGCGTTGACAAGAAAAGTGGACGGACGTACGGACGGATGGACGGACAGACGGACGGACGGATGGACAGACGGAGAAGATGACGCCAATATACGTCCGCCTCCGGCGGCGTATAAAAAAAGAACCAGAGCAGGGAAACAGACTTGTAATGACATTATAGTTAAGCAGATTGATCCAGACATAATAGTTTTACATGTAAATAAGGAAGAACATCAACTTTGTAAATTTCATTTACCTTAAAAAATGTATTTCTAAAAATCTAAATGATGACAGGGTTCCCACTGACTTTTAAATTTGGGAGTGAAAACAGTCATTTTACAGCATACTTGTACCCCCTCTACATGAAACAAAGAAGGCTACTTGCAAAAATTGGGGGTACAAGATTCAAATTGGGGGTGAAAAACCCCCATTTGAGGGATTCTTGAGTATTTAGAATTATTTTAATATATTGAAGAAAACATAAAGCAGTGGTTCTGAAATAAGCTGCCCGAGTTGTACAACTTGTCCATTAAGCTGCACACACAAGCAGATTTTCATGGCTAGGTTGTCCGTAGAAAACTGAAAAAATCTATAGAGAAAAAGATTTTTCTTAAAAAGTTAGCTGTTTTCTGATAGTTCATGTAATCCCATGTCAACAGGAAGTCTATTTCAAGGATACTTTTATTGTTTGTTTTTAACAACATCAATATTGTTTTCAATATTTTGCAGACACTTCAAAGTTCAATAGACAAGTAGGTTTTAGTACGGACAAACCAGTTTGTGACCAACTTTAGAAGAGGGTCACCAAAGAAACATTCTGGTAAAGTTTCATTGAAATCAGCCCAGTGGTTCAAGAGCAGATGTCGTTCAAAGATTGCAGGCTCAAAATAAGCCCCGCCCTACCAACCCCAATGGCCATAATTGGGGGTCAATCCAAATTCCTTGAACAACTATAGATAAGGGTTACCCAAAGAACATTCTGGTAAATGTTCATTGAAATCGGCCCAGTGGTTCAGGAGGAGATGTTGCTTAAACATTTTGGGCTCAAAATAAGCCCCGCCCTACCATGCCCATATTTGGGGGTCAATCCAAATTTCTTGAACAACTTTAGAAGAGGGTCAACCAAGGAACATTCTTGTAATGTTTCATTGAAATGGCCCAATGGTTCAAAAAAGATGTCTTTCAAAGATTTCAGGGTCAAAATAATCCCAGCCCTACCATGCCCATATTTGGGGGTCAACCCAAATTTCTTTAACTTCAGAAGAGGGTCACCCAAGGAACATTCTGGCCAAGTTTAATCAAAATCCACCAATTGCTTTAGGAGGAGAAGATGTTTAAAGAAAAGTTCACCCGCCCACGCCACGTAGCACGGACGCACACACGGACACATGATGAACATTTCCCCACGACAATAGCTTGATTGTCCTTTGGCCAGTGGAGCTAAAAACATATATCACATATCAAACGGGTCATAACCCAGGCAGAAAAACAAATTTGAACAACAGCTATTAAGACTTAAACATACGGGTGATAGAAATCTACTAACAAAATGGCAACCTTTGCTACTAAAAGGAATAATTCGAAGGGAATCTGCTTTGCTGGTGTTCAATCGTGACTAGACATTACTGAAAACTTGTGTGAAACAATTAAGACTTGTTTGAGACTTTCAACAATATTGCCTTTTCAGCTCTAGTTATAATAACAGTATCTTTTACAATATCAGTTTACATGTAATTTTCAGGTGCAGCAAATGATAATTCTGTGAAATTTATATCATTTGAGATGATCAATGGTTCACTAATTCTTAGTAAAAAAAATAAAGGGAAAAAAGAGACCTGTTGTGTATTCATTCTATACTCCTTGTACTATACAGTACCACCTTTAATTTTTGACTATCATATTACTGTAATGTATTCTATATAGTCTCTGTTACTATTGTAACTGTAGTTCAGTTCTTTAATAAACATCGTAGCTTCAGCATCTATTTGTTCTTCATTTTATTTAGCGATATTTATATACGACATATATAACAAAATTGGCGACGAGAATTTCGGATTTACTTTGTTCTGATGTTTTAGTGCACATGTCATCATGGCTTTGTTGGGAACTATTTCTCCTTTTAATATTGATACGGATAATTGGACAGTTTACCAGGAAAGGTTGGAACAATATCTGACAGTGAATAATGTTCGTAACGAGAGGAGGGTTGCTGCGTTGTTGACGTTATTGGGGGACAAGACATATGCCCTTGTTAGGAATTTGACGTCTCCTCAAAAACCTTCCGAGAAAACATTTGACGAACTTTGTCAAATATTGAGTCAACATTTGTCACCAAAACCGTTGGTAATCGCAGAGAGATTTCGTTTCCATAAAAGACACCAACTTCAATCAGAGAGTGTAAATGACTTTGTGGCAGTTATCAGAAAGATGTCGGAACATTGTGACTTTGGTGCCACTTTAGATGACACTTTGCGTGATAGGCTAGTGTGTGGACTCAAAGATGAGGCTATTCAAAGGAAGATGTTATCGACAAAAGACTTAACTCTTGTCAAGGCAATCGAAATTGCTACCGCCATGGAGACAGCTGTTAGAGATGCCGCTGAACTCAGTAGAGCTTCAAACGGGGAGAGTGCGAATAAAATTGCTGTTAGACGACAGCCTCGTTATAAGAAAAAGCCCCGTCAACCTGAGCCTGCTTCAAGTCAAGCTACTAAGAAATGTGATCATTGTGGCAAAACAAACCACAAATCCAAGAAATGCCGTTTAAAGAATGCTACCTGCTACAAATGCCAGAAAAGGGGACACATTGCGCCGATATGCCGTTCAGAAGTTCATACGTTAAGGGAGTGTGAGCAAAACGAAGTGCTGCACGTGCATTTGCTGAACACGCTGAATACTAAGTCGAAGTCGAAAATTGAGGTAACAATAGACATTGATGGGAAACCAGTGTTGATGGAAGTAGACACCGGGTCGTCCGTAAGTCTGATGAGTTACTCCAATTTAAAGAAACATTTTGGAAAGATTAAATTGGAAACCCCCAAATCAATTCTGAAAACGTATTCAGGTGAAGTTATTCGACAAGTTGGAGTTAAAAACGTGAATGTTGTCTATAATGGACAAAGAAAATCGTTACGACTTCATGTTGTGAAAGGCAATGGGTCAACTCTTCTTGGCAGAGATTGGCTAGCAGAAGTTAAATTGGACTGGAATAAGATATTGATGAATGAAACTGTAGGTACAAATGAAAAGCTTACACGTATCTTATCTAAGTACAGCTCTATATTCAGTGACGGTATTGGTAAAGTTAAGGGTTTAAAGGGATCTTTACAGTTACGCGATGACGCAAAACCGAAGTTTATGAAGGCTAGACCAGTACCATACGCTCTGAAACCGAAGATTGAGGAAGAGCTGGATAATCTGGAGCGTCAAGGAATTATTTCCAAGGTGAATACTAGTGAATGGGCTTCGCCTATAGTGCCAATAGTGAAACCCGTTACGGGAAAAATTCGTATTTGTGGGGATTATAAAGTGACTGTAAATCAAGCATTGGATATAGATAGGTATCCGTTACCACGTGTAGAGGATATATTTGCGAATTTGTCACCGTGTCAAAAGTTCACTAAATTGGATTTAAGACAGGCGTATCTACACCTAGAAATGGACGAAGCCAGTAAAAAAGTACTAACTTTAAATACGCATAAAGGGTTATATGCTATGGAGAGATTAGCATATGGTGTCTCAGCTTCACCCGCGATATGGCAAAGAACAATTGAACAAATTCTTCAGGGAATAAATGGTGTTCAATGTATTTTGGATGACATGGTTATTACAGGTGAAACCGATGAGTTACATTTACAAACGTTAGACACTGTTTTGTCAAGATTAGATCAATTTGGTTTGAAACTAAATCAAGATAAATGTTCATTTTTCCAAGATAGAATAGAGTATTGTGGGCATGAAATTAATAAACATGGCTTATGGAAGAGCAAAAACAAGGTAGATGCAGTCTTGAACAGTCCAAGACCACATAATGTCTCGACATTGCGAGCTTATCTGGGTCTATTGAATTACTATCACAGATTCTTAAACAATTTATCCACTGTTATCAAACCACTGAATGAATTGCTTGAGAAAAACAAAAAATTTGATTGGTCACAGAAGTGTGAAGACGCATTCCAAAAGTCAAAGCAATTAATTACATCTGAGCCAGTGCTTACGCATTATGATCCAAAATTACCTGTAAGATTAGCAACAGATGCAAGTCCGTATGGTGTATCTGCAATTTTGTCACATGTCATGAAAAATGGTGAAGAGAAACCAGTTGCATATGCTTCAAGGTCATTGACTAAAACCGAGCAGAGGTATGCACAAATTGATAAAGAATCACTTGCAATTTATTGGGGAGTAAAGAAATTCTATCCTTATCTATACGGTAGGAAATTCACCCTGATTACCGATTGCAAACCCTTATTGTCAATTTTCAATCCTAAGAAAAATATTCCAACTACGACGGCTGCGCGAGTTCAGAGATACGCTGTATTTTTGTCAGGTTTTGACTATGACATAGAGTACAAAAATACTCTGAAACATGGAAATGTTGATGGTTTGTCAAGGTTACCGGTACCATCGCAAACTTCGGATTGCACTGAAGATGGCGAAGAAACTTTTTATGCAATGCAAATTGAGCAACTTCCTGTTACGAATGAAGAAATCAAACGGGAAACTCAACGCGAAAATATTCTGTCGCGTGTACTTGAAAATACGCAAAATGGTTGGATTTATCCATTAGAAAATCCTATGTTGAAAGCGTTTTACAATCGTAGAAATGAATTATCAATTCATAGAGGATGTTTAATGTGGGGAATACGCGTAGTTATACCTACTAAGTTACGGAAACAAATTTTAGATTTGTTACATGCGAGTCACCCTGGTATTGTAAAGATGAAAAGTCTTGCCAGAAGTTATGTATGGTGGCCAGGAATTGACAATGATATTGAGAATTTGGTCAACCAATGCACGGGTTGCCAAATGCATCAAAAAGCACCACATTCAAGTAATTTACATCCATGGGAGTGGCCGACATCGCCATGGGAACGGATTCATGTTGATTTTGCAGGTCCTTTCCTAAACAAGATGTTCTTAATCGTAGTTGATGCGCATTCGAAATGGCCCGAAATTGTAGTTATGAAATCGACTACAGCCGAAAGAACGGTAGAAGAACTTAGATCAATATTTGCGCGAAATGGATTACCTAAGCAGTTAGTCTCTGACAATGGTGTCCAATTTACCAGCGAAATATTTCAAAAGTTCATGAAAGATAACGGAATCTTACATTTAAGATCAGCGCCGTTTAAACCCAGTACAAATGGTTTAGCAGAACGATTCGTGGGTACATTCAAAACGAGTATGCGAGCTATGACTATGACTTCAAACGATCTGAATTTGAAGATCAACACTTTTCTATTGCGATATAGAAATACTGCTCATTCTCTAACCGGAGAAACGCCTTCTAAGATGTTTTTAGGTAGAAACCTAAGGACAAGGTTAGATTTGCTTAAGCCCGATACGCAAACACATGTTACAAATTCGCAAATGAAATTAGCTTTGAATGATCAAAGAAAGTTACGTGAATTTGAAATTGGTCAAAATGTGTTAGTTCGTGACTACAGAGGTAATCAAAAATGGTTACAAGGCTCTGTCGGATCGCGTGATGGACCGTTAATGTACACAATTGATGTAGGTAATGGGTTAAGGTGGAACAGGCACGCAGATCAAATCAGAAAATCGGAGTTAATTGACCAACCCTTGCCAACCTCGAGTGATAAGAGTTTACCTACACCATTACTGTCAAGTGTCAAGATTCCAGAAAATGACCAGAGTCCAAATGTACAAAGTACAGACCCCAAGTCATTTGAAAACAATGATAATAAAGACAAGTCTGAAATTACAAATTATGATAAAAGTGGGAGTATCCCAATTACAGCAGAAAGACGATATCCTACAAGGGTCAGAAAACCGCCCGACCGATTAACGATGTAATTAACGGGTACTTGTTGTCTTGTTTAGTTGTGATTACTGCTGATAAAGTGCCATTAACTAAGTCCAGCTGGAACATTGGAATTTAACAGATAATTAATTACTTGTTATCAAGAACCTAAAGTTAAAGCAGTATATGCACAGTTTTTGGTTGATATTTTATATTCATTCAAGTTTGAAAATTTTGATTTTCGAAAACTTCAAAATTTATGACTTTTAATTTGAAGGGGGAGATTGTTGTGTATTCATTCTATACTCCTTGTACTATACAGTACCACCTTTAATTTTTGACTATCATATTACTGTAATGTATTCTATATAGTCTCTGTTACTATTGTAACTGTAGTTCAGTTCTTTAATAAACATCGTAGCTTCAGCATCTATTTGTTCTTCATTTTATTTAGCGATATTTATATACGACATATATAACAAGACCCAAGACAGCATGAGACGCTCTATTAACTATCATTTTTTTCCTGTTTTGAATCTGATATTTTAGAAACATAATCACTTATAATGATATTTCAGGAGCATAATCACTTTACCGGGGTTGACACTCCCTCCTGAGATTAAGGAGTCAATTGGACTCCTAACACATGAAATCAAGGAGTCCAAATTTTCATCATGGGAGAACATTGTGGAAAAGAAGAAATTGCTTATAAAAAAAGAAGAAATTGCTTGTTATCCACAATGTTCTTCCAAAGAAGACTTTTTTTCTCAAAACACTACAAGATTCAAGCAAATGTATCTTCAACAACTTTTGTAGTGAAAAGATCTACAGTTTTGGTAGGTGTTAGAAAGGACAATGCTCTGTGCATTTTGTTTTTCAGAATATTTTCCCCTAACCCTTGGAGTCCACCGAACCCTTTATTTGCAACAGGAAGGAGTCCTAACTTACTAGTAAACAGGGAGTCTCGGACAACCCTTTATAGTGTAGAACCCTGCTTTAAATGGAATGAGTCAAGTGAAAATGACAATGCTTACTTTTGTCCCTTCAAATTGGAATTTTGCAATAATCCTTGCAATTATCCTCAAGGCACCTTTTCCTGTGTTTTTATAGAATTTTCACACAGACATCAGAAATCGACACTTAATTTCAGTAAGTCCATGGTACTCACAACTTATGAAATCAAGGAGTCCAAGCTCAAAGTAAAGATCCCAAATTCTGAAAGCTGTTTGACGAAATAATCTCAATCAGACTCCTTACTTACAAAGAATAGGAGTCCAAACTGGGAAACAAAGAGTTTCACACTCTAGTGCCCCTGCTAGTGTTGAACCCTGGAACCTTCCTAGTAGAACAATAGAATCATTCTCTGATAATCTAATGATATTCAGGGGTCTTGTTTAGGAAAAGGGAAGACACAGGACACTGGTAGAAAGGGGAAAATCACATATGTAACCCAAGTTTACAAGAGGACCATGATGGTCCTAGATCGCTCACCTGAGGGCATCACATCAATTAAATATGTAGATGTCATAAAGGAGATAATTTCTACATAAAACAAACTTTCATGAAGTTTGGGCCAAAATTGCAGCCCCTAGAGTTAAACAGGACATTTTGAAACAAGAAAACCGAAAGGCAGAACATATGACAAACTTACTAGGTAGTGTGCGAATAAATGTTCTAAACTTATTTATAATTACGCTGACTTATCTGAATAACAGAAGACAAGAAAACCTCGTCATTTCAAATCCCTCGTCAGACATGTTGCTGCAGACACTTTATATGACGACATTGGGATTTCCCTGCATTCTCTAAAAATGCTGTATATAAACGAGGATGGTCTATTGACTGGCGAGTCTGTCTCAATCTTTCGATACAGTATCGGAGGGTAGCGTAGATGGGACAGGTTAACCAGTCTAGATTGTCAATTTACCTTTTGGAAATGTTTTCCGGTAGCGACTTTTTTCACTTCGGATAACACCCGTAGATCTATTTTAAGACTTTTAGAAAGGGATATTTCGAAATTATATCGGTCAGAGCTGTATAAATTACGTTTGATCTTACGAATAATTCCCTGATTTGAATTTCATTTTTTTAAATGGTTCAATCAAAGTATTCCTTGCCATTTGCACATGTGGACTTGCTTTAAATCCTTAATTAGATTAATTCCCAAAATGTCACGGGTGAAATAACAGGACGTTTTCCTTGAATCGGTTTAACATTACGGGAGAACTACTTTTTATGGCAAAAGCATTCATGTATTTAATGGTTAAGCTGCCGAGGGGCAGTTTGCATTCATTTGAACTTTGAGGATTCCTCAAAATTTTGTACGTTAACTAAAGCCAAATAATCCTCTAAAATTACACTAACTGTTGTAAAGCCAAATTGAAAGGACTAGTCACCTCAATGGTCACTCGACAAAGCTTTATTCTCTTTAAGTTGAATTTCCCTATTATGTACGTGTGTATCTAACAGAATTCGTGCTAAGGCATCATCAAGTACCTATAAGCTATGTTAACAAAGGGATCATTCTGGGATGGGCCAAACTGATTTTGAGGACAAACTATTTGTGATAGGCTTAATCTGATGATAGTTTTGGATAGGCCCCATATATAAACTATTCAAATCCAATGCTTATTTTAATCTAAGATAGGTATCAAGGATTCTACTGCCAATCTTTTTTTCCAAATGGCCCAGCAATTTTGCAGTTGGCCCATCAAAATCAAAGATTTACATGTAAATGAAAGGGAGAAGGGCCATTGGCCCATTTAAATGGCCCATCTTTACAAATTCCAGAAATATCCCTCATTATTTAAGTGTTATTTAAAAAGAAATATGTTTAGATTACCCTCTGTGTGGTCTTGGTTTCATGTTAAGTGCAGGTCGATAATATCAGAATCATAGCCTTAACTCTGGAATTATTGATTCCCTCAGATTGCTTACTGATAGTGTATTTAAGCACTCTTAACATTTTTGGAAACCTAAAGATTTATAAAGGGCATAATACAAACCTCAAATCGGGTTAATTTTATTGAAATTTGGTCTAGAGTCTTCAAAAGAAACACACCTCTGTCCTTATCAGCCCTCGTAACATCATAGATATTGGGAAAAAAATCTTTAGACAGTCAGCATAAACTTCAAAACTGGCATGCTATCTTAACCACAGGAGAAAGTATTACGATTATTATGACGGTGTAATGACGTGATATATATTCCGGGTTGCAATATTCCTAGTAATCGGTTAGTATAATCAAAAAGACATAAAGAAGGAAGAAGGGTTGACATTAGGCTTTATTACTCAAGTCAGGTTTGTACAAACAAATAACATTTGGGGGTACCAAGACTTGCATTGATGTATTGACTTTTTCCATTCATATTGTGATTGACAGTGGGTGCAAGAGCGTGAGAGTGCGTCAGCACTAAATCGGGAAAAACAGTGTAGGTCCATCAATTTCTAATATTGTGTGTCCCTTTCTGAGCAGTAGTAAACAGCATATTACTGTTTTGTCTATATCATGATTTTGATGCAATATAAAATTATGCTCGGGGCAAAATTTTGTAAGAATAAATTGTTTCCAATTAATTTTAGAGCAGACGATAATTTGACAGGTAGGCCAGACGGAACCCCTACTTTCGACATGGATATAAACGGTACATTACCCCATGAACCAGTCCATGGTGTCTCTTAAATACTCCGGTAGCCTGTCCAGCTTGGCAAGTAGAAAGTTTTAGGACAAAATATGCATTTGAAAGTAACAAACGCACATCTTTTGACCTGTTCTAAGCTAAAGATGGCGGTGAACAATGAAGAATAAATAGTGAAGATCTCGCAAGGGAAGGAACTCCCATTTTTGGATCTACGTGATTGCGCCCCCTATTTAAAGAGCGCGTAGGGGGCAATCTGCAACCAGGATATAATTTAAAGTAATTATTTTTTATAACTTGAATTTAAAAGAAAACCGTCTCAAAACTTAAAAACAGAACCCATTTTACCATAAGTGACAGTTACAATCTGAGACACAAATTCCACACGTCAGATCGGCGATTATCTTTTCGTCGAACTATCTATACGTCGAAGTTCTTTCGTGAGTTTCCTGAAATTCGACGAATTCGACTGTTTAGTATGACATTCCGTAACGATATCATTTCTCTTTCGACAGAAATCCAGGATTTCATTGATCCACAAATACCATTTTTATTGACAGAACGAAATAGATCTACTAACTGTCAATAAATGAACCTTAGGCGACCAATGCCGTGAAATCATCGCGGCTACCTTGAACCATTTTCAGAAAAGCAAAGGATACGCTTTTCAGTGCATGTTTTGAGCAAAAATCTGAATTTGAAATCTGAATCTGAAAGTATTGATATTATGTGACACGTCACAAGAAAAGGGACCATCTCGGAACTTTGTAGAATCTGAGACGAAAATCCTCGATGATGTAGCTATCCGGACCCTAATTATACATGTAGGCTATATCGAGAGTCCCTGATATCCGTGGCTTTTAAAAAATATCGTGACTTTTGTAGATCCTGCATGCTTCAGTACGATGTTAGCACCTACTATGATCTACACGTGCACGTTTTAGAACCCCTCAACAAAACTCTTAGCGATTAGAAAAAGAAAATAACGTTGGACTGATAATGTAGGATCGGCTCAGATGACGTCATTTTCCACCCGGGATTAAATCATAATGTAGGTACGCAACACTTGACGCTACGCGCAAAACTGGTAAAACTTCACGTTGCGTTGAATTGACGTTAACGTTGGCTAGTTAAAATTTTGTAATTATATCTTCATTTAAGAGATGAAGAGCGTATTCATAAATGGAATTGAAAAGAATATCTACATATCTCATAATTTAATACCGTGAAACAAAACTGGATTAATTTCTCCACTATCTTCAACCTCTGGCTCCACTTTAACGCCATTCATTGATTTAAGTTAAGTGCCAGATAAGTCTCACATGTAAAAATAATGTTGGTCAAGCACGACGTATGCCAATATAAAGACTATTTGGGTTATTTCATTCTTACCGCATTTTCGAGGACAATTTTAGTCTCTAGACGGCGTAGAATCTCCGGTTAAAAAGTGTTGAACCGGGGTAGAGAGGTCGGGCTTTCTACTACAACACTTTTGACGTAACGGTCATAATCGACGTCACCATTTTTAATATGTCATTCAAAAGCAACAATGAGTTTGATAAGGTACTTACCAGATTTCTAAAATATACTCTAGGTGTTCATTCTAAGGCCCAGAATTTTGCAGTGTACAGTGAGATAGGCCAGTTTCCAATGATATTGTCAGGAATCATGGGTTGTTTGAACTTTTGGATACACATTCTCCAAACTAATACCGAATCACTTACAGCGAAAGCTTATTGGGAAAATTCATTTAATCCCGAAGTAAAATCTGTTTGGCTTTCATTTGTAAAAAATATTTTATGTGAGTTAGGATTTTCTCACGCATGGAATAATCACAGCACATTTAATTCGGCATCGCTTCTATCCTGTCTAAAACACAAACTGAAAGAAAGGTTCATTCAATTCTGGGTGAGGCATATAAACGGCAGTGATGGTATGGATAAATTAAGCTCTTACAAGTTATTTAAAAAATCATTTTGCTTCGAGAATTATCTTGACTTGTTGACAGATAGAAAGTATAGAATTGCTCTCACCTCATTTAGGATCTCCACTCACAAATTGGAAATAGAGAGAGGAAGGTATGGTGGTAAAGACGTTAAAGATAGATTATGTAATTGCTGTAATGAGATAGAAGACGAAGTACATTTTTGTGTCGTTGTCGAAAATATGATGCACAACGTTCTAAACTGTTCCAAAATATCACCCTTAATACCTCAGTTCCGGATAAGCAATTATTTGTCAACTTAATGACAAGTACAGATATTACAAATGTTACTGCAATTGCAACTTTAGTGTATTCTTGCAGTATCTATTAAGCATTTAGTGGCTCTTTTGTCAAACCCATTTGATATTTATATTATGTGTGTCTTCGTTGTTTATGTTTGTTGAGAGTTATGGTTGCCCTTTCTAAGCAAGGCTAATAAGTTCTACGGTTAACAAATTTATTTGGTAAAATTTCAACAAACGAACTTTTAACAAAGTATTTTAATGTGAAAGGGTGATCGTAGCTTCATTGATTTGATATTTATTATACTGTTGTCTATGTATGCCTTTAACCCTTCAGGGTATAAGTGTGCATTGAATAAAATTCTGTATTCTGTATTCCATTGCAAATCTTTGATCAGAAGGAAGTTCGCTCGGCCTTTTCCTTCTATTAAACTCTTTTTTAAACCTTATTTTTCAAAAAGATCTAAATGTTTTATTTCGATTTTTTAAAATAAAAAATGGGGTCACCGCGCTTATTTTTTTCTCAGAGCCGTATAAAATAGGTACCAACATTAACGCCCTTTAGTTTGTGCCTTTGAATTTCTTTGAAAATTACTCCCTTGATAAAAAATATTACTTTTTGGAAAAAATAATTTTCTGAAGCAATTGATTTATGTTTTATTTAGAAACGATAATCCATTCCACTAATTCATTAAAGAAATATGGAATTTTAATTGAGCAAAAGAAAATTATGACATTTTACTCGGCCCTTAATAGAAGTGTTTTTCCTTTAATATTAAGGGCTACTAATAAGAGGGTTGTTAAAAAATTAACCAGATTTTGCCTCACAAAATTTTATTTTTGAAGCTATCAAACTAACTTTGGTATCATTCGCTGTCGGAATTCCATCCACATATGGTTATGTACAATTGATATAGCTATCGAACATAGCGCGCGCGCATCTGCCATATAAAATGTCATGGAAATGAGTACCCGGCGCAGCAGATAAATAATTTATATATATGTTCTTCCGTTCGTTTGTAAATATTCTTTCTTTTCTAACTGTTGAAATATTTGAAAATTAAGTGAGTTGCTGTAATAAGTATTACAAATGCCTTGTCTTAATTTGCATTAATTTGACCGTATAGTTTTTCGATAATATTCGTTTAAAATGTGGCGGGGTAAGTGTTTCGGAACGTTCTAGACCATGTCAAAAAATGCTCGGAATTTTGATCTTTAATTATTCTATTCATTATCTACCAAAATATCGAAAGACATAAACCAAACACTTGTCACGCTGAAAGGGAATGGTCCATTCTTCCAAATGCTTAATTTTCACCGGTGACGCTTCTGTGCCCCGTGAGATAAGAGGAAGAACAGACAGAGTGAAACTTTTCATAACAACTGTAGGAACGTTAATTACCGAGTCTCTGGAAGATATGGGGTACCTTTCTGAGATTTTTGACGTCGTACCATTCGATTTTACCTTTATACATACCATAAAAGCACAGTTTAATTACAGGAACACTTAATTCACCCTTCTTCCATGAATGACGAGTCGTGACAAGCTAAATTACACAACATCAAATGTCTCAATTCTCGACAACGTCGCTAACGTCATGTACCGTGCGCCGCCACCTAATACCCATGTTCTTTTGTTTAAGTGTGAAATAAATATACATCGTTCAACTGCTTCAGACTTTGGAAAGTTTGATCACATAAAGTGTCCCGTTAGTATAACTATACTTTTTTCGCAAAGTGATAAATCAGTGATGATGTATTGACCTAATCCACATAAAAATTTAACATCCCTCGTACATGCTTCAAAGTAAAATAAATATATTTCTACTATAGAATTTTTTCTTATACTCTCAATATAAATTTGTGACGTAAAGAAGAACATTTTGTCATGAAAATAAGTTGGGGTCACAGTCTAAATTCTTAGATATTTTGACTCATTTATTTAAATAAAGGGAGGTAATTCACAAAAATAAGTAATTTTCAAAATATATTTTTTTAATATTGTTGGTATTTTGGTTCAGGGATTTGAGGCAAGGGTTCTTTTTACCATATTCATAAGTTTTATTTGCTTTCTATCCGAAAAAAAGGTAAGGAGTAACATTGAATTCTTCTTTGTCGCTTAAGCTGAATTCTCTAAAATCGGGAAAAATGTCCCGAAAAATTGGGGTAAAAAATAACTTTTTGAATGTTTACATTTTTTACATTTTTTGACAACCTTACATACAGCTCTATCCAAAAAACATAGTTTGAATTTCGATTTATAGTTTTGATTACAGAAACGCAAATGTTTTTAATGGCGGAAAATCCAAAACGGATGTTCGATTAGCTTAAAATATATAAAGATATCTATTCTTATTTAAAATATCATTTCACAGTTGAAGAACTTTTTTGAAGATTATATTTTTCAGGGTTATTTGTATTGTCACCCGCAAAAACACTTGATGATAAACCGTGGGAACAAACGAACTAGAGGCACTTGAGCGCCTGATTTGCTCCATAGGCCTGAATATCCTGATAATGATTTTTAGAGGATGATAAGGCTGTATAAAGCAATGATCATTCCAGTGAAATTTGTTTGAAATCCAAAAATAAAAAAAAATGTTTCTGCACAATATACTGGTACTTTGTCCACAATTTCTTTTATTTTAGATCTTTTGCTTTTCATTAAATACCACTAAAGGGCTTTACTTCACAATAATTGTTTGTCATCAAAACAAAATTGTAACTAATGATAATAAGAAGTAAAATATTAAATCCAATATATTTAATCTACCCAATGCTTTAGAGTGCAGTCATCTCAACTCTTTCTACCCCACTCTGAACCTTAGTAGGCCACTTTACACGACTTGTCCTCTTTGTGCAGAGTCACCCTTCGTTCAACTAAACTGACCAATTCTCAGGGGGTATCTCAGGCTCCCTATTTCACCTAATATTTCTATACATCTGGCTTCCAGCAACTTCACAGAAATAAAATTTATGTGATAATTGGTTGATATCCATCTGTTTAACTTTGAAAACAGTTTGTTTTACCCTATATTGGATATTACACCATACAACATATCAAAAGAAATGGCATCTGACAATAAACCCCCCCCCCCCCATATTTTGCATCTGATCAAATTAATTTTTTAATAAAGGATCACTAAAGAATCATTCCAGTGAAATTCTGTTGATATCCATCAGTTAGATTCTGAGAAAATGATTTTCAAAGTTTTCACTGTATAACATATAGAGAAATGACCTCCGCCCATTACTTACACATTTTTCATCTGACCACTATAATTTTTTGTAGGCTGATAGAGGGTCACTCAAGGATAATTGATGTGAAGTTTGGTTTATATCCGTCAATTAGTTTCTGAGAAAAGCATCCTATTACCATATATGGAAATTAGCCACGCCCACTACAGCCATGATTTTCAACCGATTCAAATTCTTTGAAGGGATCTGAAAGAGGGCCACACAAGGAACATTCAAGTGAAATCTGATTGAATTCCATCCAGTACTTTATGAGAAGATTTTTAAAGTAAAAGTTTACGGACGGACGGACGCACGCACGCACGTACGGACGCACGGACGACGGACACCCCGCCATCATCGGACAATAGCCCGCTGGCCTTTCGGCCAGTGGAGCTAAAAATCGTTGTTATAAGTAACACAGGGGTGTTGAATTCCCTTGCCCGACTTGTCCGACACGGGCTTTACTTCCTGCGGTCAAGTTCATTTTTCTGGGCCACTTGTCCGTGGACAAGTAAATACTAGGGTAATACTTGGACAGGTACTAAATTTCTTAGAGAAGATTTTTCCTGATATGAATAAGTAGAAAACGTTGTTTTTTAACGAAAAATTGATCGATTCCAGCATTTTCTTCTTTAAAAAAACAATGCTGTCTCAAAATTTATTAAGTTACCCTGAGTAATCGACCGCTATCCTCTGCCATTGACCTTCAAAATGGCAAACAGTGTCGGATATAAAGAAAGTGGACCAATCATAGTTCCGCAACATTTCGGAACACCTGGTATTTCACAATGTTAACTAAGGTTTCCTACACTGGTTAACACTGTTAAAGTTTATGACTACCGAAAAATTGCGGGTGACGGGTCCATTACCTTAATCATCATTTGTCTTCAAAATATACGATCTTGACATTAAACAAGAAGCAGATCTTGGATTGCCGATTCTAA
The DNA here is from genome assembly GCA_948146395.1 of Fragum whitleyi. NCBI lineage: Eukaryota > Metazoa > Mollusca > Bivalvia > Cardiida > Cardiidae > Fragum > Fragum whitleyi. The sequence goes on along the minus strand of OX411551.1, from coordinate 57,974,993 downwards.
CTCCATAACCTTATCTCAACGGCGTTTAAGCTGCCCATTTAAAAACTAGAAAGCCATGAATGGCTTGAGTTGCACCACAGGCTTGAAATTCTTGTAGTTTTGACTAGATTTTTAGATATTTTGGGTTCTACTGATGTTGAAAATGGTTTTCAAAGTTTCCACTACAAAACATATTGAGAAATGACCTTCGCCCATAAAATACATATTTTAGACCAATCACAATAGTTTTTGGCTGCTTGATAATGGGTCACCCAAAGATCATACCAATGAAGTAAATTGATACCCATCAGTTACATTCTGAGAAAAATGATTTTCGAAGTTCAACTGTATAACATATTGAGAATTGACCTCCGCCCATAAAATAAATATTTTTCATCCCATCACAATATTTTTTTGTAGACTGATACAGGGTCACTTAAGGATCATTCCAGTGAAATTTGGTTGATATCCATTGATTACATTCTGAGAAAATGATTTTCAAAGTTTTCACTTTATAGAGAAATGACCTCCGCCCATAAAATACATATTTTTCATCCGATCACAATATTTTTTTGTAGACTGATAAAGGGTCACCCAAGGGTCATTCATGTAAAATGTAATTGGTATAACTATACCAGAATCTGAGAAAACTCACTTTTACAATATTCGGAAATTAGTCACGTCCATAAAAGCCATGTTTTTCATTTGATCAAAATTTCTTTAACAACTTTGAAAGAGGGTCAGAGAAAGGATCATTCCTGTGAAGTTTGGTTGAAATTGATCCAGTAGAAAACTGTTTCTGTAGAGAAGATTTTTTAAAGAAGCAGTTTACGACCGGACGCACGGACGCACGACGGATACAACGCCATGACAATAGCCCAAGTGGCCTTTGGTCAGTGGAGTTAAAAACTAGTCTGCCGTAAAGCGGACTAATACACTCCGCCCCCAAACATGTGATTGTCCATAATTAAAAGTAATTTTCCATCAAAGGGTCATAACTCTGTCAAAAGTCAATGGATTGAAATCAAACTATTACTCGAACATTTCTGCTTGATACTTACCATATCTGTAAAGTTTGAATGAAATCCGCCCATTAGCTTCTGAGAAATTGAGCGGGCATGAAAGAACTACAGACCGACGGACCGACCGACAAGCTGACTCCTATAAAAAAAAAATCTATGGACTCGGGAAATAAGTATTAAGAAAAGGGATTGGATTCGACGTAGGTCAACCAGACGGTGGATTTCGGGAAAAATTACATAGGAAGATAGAACGATCATTCTAGATTCAGAAAATATGTTTGTTGCTAAAAGTTTCTGCCCTTGCCAGTCTGCGCAGATTGCGCAGTCTGACCAGGGCGACACTTTTCACATTCCCAAGATGGCCCCATGTCGCGTGATGGGCCACATATATGAAAAAGAGATTAAGAAGAGGTCAATCAGGAACACATTTCAAAAATGTTGACGCTGGAAGGTAGAATGTTTATTGTTGTTTCGATACACGTCGGCCTGTCGACACTACGCACTACCCAGATTGGCCCTTTTGTCTGACAGGTCACATATGCTATGATCCTGCGTTGACCGAACAATTTGTTTATGACAAAAAAAAGACAATCACTCGACTGACGCAAAGCGGACTAATGTCCCCCTACAAGAGCTTGTCCAAAATAGAAAATCCAGTTTCCATCAAAATGGTATTTAACTCTGTCAAAAGTCAATGGATCGTAACCAAAGTATCACTTGACATCTCTGCTTGATACTTAGCACGTGTGTAAAGTTATGATGAAATCCGTCCACTAGTTAATGAGAAATTGAGCGGACATGAAAATATTACTGACCGACCGACCGACAAGTTGACTCCTATATACTCCCAACTTATTTGTGACCCCGGTTGGGTATTGTTGCCCGCTTTAGACTGCGGGCTACAAGCTTTAGAAGGGTCCAAATTTCGACTATTAGAATAGCCTAGAATCTATCAATGTCCGGCGTCAGTCTGTCCGTCACGGCGTCTACAATTTCTTTTAACGACATCTCCTCCTAAACATCAGTCAAAATCAAACAAACTTGGCAGAAATATTCCTTGGGTGGTCCGTTGTGAAAATTGCTGAAATGGAAAGGATTCGCGCCATATCACGGGAAAAAGGGGTCTTAATGGCAATTTTCTTGTTAACACTCTAGAAGCCACAAATATGGTCCAAACTTCATGAAACTTTGTCAGAATGTTTGTTAGGTCATGAGGATGAACTCTATTGAAAATGGGAAGGATCGGTGCCATATCACGGGAAAGGGGGCCTTAATGACAATGTTGTCAACAATTTCTAAAAACGACATCTCCTTCTAAACTTTTGTGTCAAAATAAATCAAACTATGCAAAAATATTCCTTGGGTGGTCCCTTGTAAAAATTGCTTAAATGGAAAGGATCCGTGCCATATCACAGGAAGACGGGCCTTAATGACAAGTTTCTTGTTTACAGTCTAGAAGCCACAAATATGGTCCAATCTCCATGAAATTTTGTCTGAATGTTTGTTAGGTCAGGAGGATGAACTCTATTGTAAATGGGAAGGATCGGTGCTATATCACGAGAAAAGGGGCCTTAATGACAATTTTCCTGTTTACACTCTAGTGGCCACATAAATGGTCCAATCTTCATGAAACTTGGTCAGAATGTTTCCCAGGTCACAAAGATGAATCCAATGGAAAATGGGAAAGATTCGTGCCTTATCATGGAAAAAGGGGCCTTAATGACAATTTTCTTTTTTACACAATACGGACCAATCTTCATGAAACAAGGTCAGAATGTTTGTCAGGTCTCAAGAATGAACCCTATTGAAAATGGAAAGGATTCGTGCTATATCACGGGAAAAAGGGGCCTTAATGACAAATTTTTTGTTTACAATCTAGAAGCTACAAATATGGTCTGATCATCATGAAACTTAGTCAGAATGTTTGTTAGGTCATGAGGATGTACACTTTTGAAAATGGAAGGATTGGTGCCATATCACTGGAAAAGGGACCTAAATGACAATTTTCTTGTAAGAGCTCCAGATGCCACAAATATGGTCCAATCTTCATGAAACATGGTCAGAATGTTTGCCAGGTCACAAGAATGAAATCTATTGAAAATGGGAATGATTCATGCCATATCACAGGAAAAGGAGTCTTAATGATAATTTACTTATTATCATTAGTAGACCAGAGTCACCATTCAGTTTCCAATATGCCTCAGGTGGTGTTATGGTTTTAATTTCACCTCTTTTCAGAAAGGTCTATCGAGTGCTTATCCAAAAAGGGTCCCCCCCCCCCCTGCATTTTGTCTCTGGAGGTCAAAAGATTTTTTTTTTCATAAAGGGCTATAATATAATTCAATGATATATTCCATATAAAGACTGCCATCCTCCTGGTCCATTATCAGAATAATAATGTAACTTTGTCTGCCATGGAAACAGGAGTTTTTTTTTTCAATTTCAATTCTTTAATTGTTTTGGAAGGTAAATGCAAAACCAAAAATATATACTAGGTTATTTTCTTAATTAATTAAAAAATTAAATATATAAATAATTATGTGTTATTTCTTAACATAACATTGATAATTTCCACCACTTTAACAACAATATTCATTTAATTGTAAATGATCGTTTTAGATTTGTCTTTTTTTTTTAGAAATTCGTCGGTGTTCTGCTAAAATCTCGTAACTACAGCTTGATTAAATTGTTTCTTACAGGGATTGACACCAACACCATTACAGGGATCGACACCAACACCAGTCCTCTGACCTGTTTATTTTAGGGAGGACTGGTAGAAGTACCATTCTAATCACCTTATTATTTCCAATCTGTATACTGCCTTACCAATACTTAAATTCTGTTACATTTTTGAAAACATTATAGATAAAGAAGAAATATTTTTGCTTCTGACAAGCAATATGTGACAAGCAAATTCCCCTTTACTCACAATGCTTTTCTTGCAAATATATGCATAGTTTTCCTGGAGAACCTGTTTTAATCAGGGAGGACCTTAATATTTATGGCTAATAGGTCCTTTTTACTAGTGGCAAAGAGTTGTTAGTGTCGAACCCTGTCTTATACAGAAATGATGGGCCCATACATTGTAAGTTTTAGTGCAGCATGGCAGTGCTAGGAATAGGAAATTGTTAAAGGGAGGCATAAAATTAATACCTTAAACTATTACATGTACTTGAAAAAGTTGTAGTGATGACTTTGTTTGTTTGAACAGGGTTTTAAGCCGCTTTCAACAATATTTCAAATATATCCCAGTGGCTGGAGCACCTAACAATGGACCCCTGTTATTTTCACCTAGTACTACCATTACATCCTTTCCTAGCCTCCAGCTGCTAAACCATGTGTACTTGCATGTCTATGTGTGTCTGCATGTCATTGTGTGTCTTTGCATGTCTTTTGCAGGATGTAGTAGGACCCTGAGACAATAGCCTCAGAGGCCTTTTACCAGTAGAGTAATAAACTATTTTCATTTGGGATTAACCAGCTGACTAGGGCACATCTAGCAAATAAGAAACCAAATACATGTACTTACAAATCTATTTACTATTTTGTATCATTCAGATTATCACAGGTTTAGCTTAAAATGTGTATTCATGTATTTTTTTCTTTTTTGACTATACTTGCAATGTTGTAATATTAACAATAATCCAATACCACTAGTATGAATTCTTACTCTGTCCCAATTCCTATATTGCACAAGGACAATTCCGGAATCACACTGCACAAAGTAAGAATTCTTCCATTGCCTTGCAAAGTGAGAGTTCTTACTTTGCACAAGACAATTCCGAATTTGTACAAATTCCTTCTTTGGGCAAAACTTTTTTTAAACTCATCAAGGTAAGCTTTTGAATAATGATAAACAAAACATCTAGCAAATTAAACAAATAATCAATGATAATAGGAGTGATTCTAAAAAATAAAATTCTATTCACCCCAATTAAACCCTATATTCAAGGATTTAGTGCAAGACTTTACCAAGTGTATATATAGTGTATATACACTTAGTACAGTCTTGAACCAACCCCCCATATTGTAGAAAATCATTGAAATTATTTTCAAGATGATTGCAATGAGTATCAAATACATAAGATAGGAGTAACTGAATTTGTTGGTGAAATATGATTTCAATTGAAGTTCTAAAAGGATTAACAAACTTGACCTTATTGAACGACCTTGAGTTTGCTATCAAACAATGCATTGAAAATCAATAGAAATTTTGATTTGAATGGGATTTATATTACGATTTCATCATAAAAAGACATTACCAATTCATTATTGAAATGACAAGTTTTTCAGTGTATTTTTGCAGACAGACAAAAAAGATAGATAGATATGCAAGGACAGTCAACATTAAAAAGTTATGCCCAAACTTTTGATGCACAGGTAGATCTATAATTAAACCACATACATTTGTATTTAAATGGGGAACTAAAATGTTGCAAACATTTACAATGTTGGCCCCCCATAAATTGATCTCACTCTGTCTTGTCTTTGGCTACAATAGACCATCGTCAACAATCATCATTTTGAATCGTCGTATGTATCACAGTCATAGTTGCCCATCTCACACCTGGTCTTGGACCAAAACTCTTGCGTCATAAGCATTGACCAGGCCATATGCACAACATATTATAAAAGTGCAGCCAAAATATTGTAAATCAAGGTTTTAGTGCAAGACGGTTCTAAGTGTATATACATTGTATATACACTTAATACAGTCTTGCACCGAACCCTCAAAATACAGCTTGAATAAAACTGTATTTAAAAAAATTTAATTGCCCACAAATTGATCTCACTATATCTTATCTACAGCTTGGATGCCTTATCTTCAACAATCATCATCTAGAATCGTCAGATGTATTACAGTCATCGCTACTCATCTCAACACCGGGTCTCGGACCAAACACTCTTGCATCGTAAGCATTGACTGGCGGGGTCATTTTATGTCTATAAGTAATTCTTGGCAAGTCTGTTGTAGAAGGTGCATTAATACTGATAATATCCGAGTACTGAACTGATCTGTTTAATACGGGTGCTTGAGACTGTTTCTGGGGCACCACACCTGTTGATGTTTTCTTAAATCTATTTGCAAAACCATATGGTCGTGGATTTAAAATGCCAATTTCTTGCTGGATTGTCTCATTCCGTTTCGGCATGGAGGGCGGTTTTGTTTGTAGATTGTGTCCAACGACTCTACGCTGCATGCTTAAACTTGCATACTTAGCAAAGGATTGAGCTGTTTTGTCTGATAATGATTTAAGTACCTTAGAATCACTACTTAAGTTTGAGCTCCCTGAGAGTACACTGGAAGGTCCTTTATGTTTTTCTTTCTTTTTTATTGTCACTGTCATATTGGTCATTCTTGGAGTCTGTTCTTCTCTTTGTAACCCTTCTTTCGGGATTGTACTGACATCATTTATAAAATATCCACTTACAATGCTTTTATCTTTGCGTAAATTTAAATCAATTTCACCTTGAGTAGGTAAAGGACTTTCTGGTATATCTTCAACTCTTTTTTCTTCAGAGACCATGTCTATTTCATTTACTTTTTCTGCACTATTAGCAATATGCAATACTTCAGGTTCTTTCTCCTGAGTTGCATGTGTATCAATGTTTTGCTTTTGTCCCATATAAATAGTTTCTGGAATAGCTACCTTATTTTTCTGCGCAGTCTGATCATTAGTTTTATTATTTACTGTAGTAGGAGCTTTATATTTTGGATGAGGACTTAAACCATACTTTCTAAGAACTCTTTCTCTCTCTGCTTTAGTCACATTTTCTTTTGGCTCAGATTTTTTAACAAAATTTCCAAGCCCATTAGATTTTTGTCCAGTGCTTTTATTTTCAATTTGTCTTTTTCCAACATCATGATTTATACCACTTTCTGATTTCACACTTCGACCAGTCATATTTCCAACTAAGTTTTTACCAGAGTTCTCCCCATTAGCTTCAGTATGTAATCTCCTTTTGGGATCTAATTTTGCACTCGAAGCCCTAAACCCGTTTAACCTATTACTAGCACCATTTCTTTGATAACTATTTGTAACTTTCCTCCTATTGGTTGACCTATATCTACTATTTTTGTTTTCCTCCACTGAAGAGTCAGAGGAAGTTTCACTTTCACTGTCCTCCTCGGTTGAAGAGTCACTACACATGGCTCCCTGGTACCGGTAAGCCAGGCTACTGTAATTTCTTGTTTGGTTTCCTGGAGGTTTGGGAGGTGACTTGTTTAACTGAAAGAAGAGAAAGAAAACTTGTTTATAACCACATGCTTAGTTACCATAAAACTTATAGATGTTTCTCACTTAAAGTACATTGTATCACATATTTCAAGAAATATTTACAAAAGCAACACAGAATTTATGGTCATCATCAGTTTTGGAAATGTACACATTAAGTTCCTCAATGTAGTTCTATTGTTCTTCTGTAATCAGTTGCTTAAAATATTTGTGAGGTGCAAATTTTCATATTTATTGACTTATGAAGCAAGAGAAGAAAGAATGAAAAAAGAAAACCCACAACAACAGAAAACCTATGAAATAAAACTTCATTACATGGATTTGATAATCACCTTGGTTAAAGCATCTTTACAAATAACCTAGAACTTATTGTCAACTAGGAAAACATATTCAAAATATGAAATCTCTAGCTTTACCATGGAGAATAATCATTCCTGTTAAGACTGGGGGAACAATGCATCTTCAAGTCTATAGATATTTTCTGAATCGAAGGGTATTGTTCTACCTTACCATAATTTAATTTTCAAAATGAAATTTTTAAATGACTTGTGCCAGACCAAATCCCTCTTACTAATATTCATTTTATGGAATTAGAAGTTGGTACTTTTTCATGATATAGGCCAAGAGCTTTTTTCCTCAGGAAAAAATCTACATTCTATAACAAGCAGTTGTGATCAAACTATCAACATGTGAACTCATATCAGTTTTAAATAAAGTGATATGGGCAGCATGCATTGGATGTCAGAAGTTCACAAGAATGCTAAAACACATCAAGTAGTACTAGAACTGTCTTTTTTCTATTTCCTACAAAGAAAATGTACTTCAAGGGAAGGTTAAATTTACAAGCCTGTGCACAGTGTCATTAATAATTTCATGAGTATATCAAATAAAATTCTGATAAGCCTGTACATCTTGATGGCTCAATGCAAAATGGTTGTAACTGCCTATAAACATATCAATAGTTCAGTGCAAAACAGTTGTAATTGCCTATGTGTGTATAGGCAATTACAATTGTTTCGGCATGAGCCTTCCATATAGGCAATTTCAACTGTTACACGCTGTTACATCAATCTGCACAGTCTGATCAGCCTTTATTTCGTAATTTGTAGTTAGCTGAAGCTTCAATATTTTTTTGGAAATTCAGAGTACATATCTTTAATGCTCTTTGACCACAAAGGTTGTTAAATACTCAAATAGCCATTAAAGTTGTTTGTATTTGTCAGTAATACACTGACTCAAATAAAAAAAAGACAAACTTGGGCAACATAACTAACCCTGTGTCCCAGATGAAAAAACATTGCAAACTGTTTGTAAATTATACTCCACTTTGCACATGCTGTGTGTGTGCAGAGTGGAGGTATAATTTGAAAAGTTTGCACCGTTTTATCATCCTAAAGCACAGGCCTGATAAAATGTTTAGAATAGTCACTGATCATTATTAGACAAACTGAATCAGTATCTACCAGTAAATGTCTGATCTCAAACTTTACTTCACATACTTCACACACATTCGGAGTTATTGACATGCTTAAATTTTTCATACATACAATGTTTGGGTATTTAGTATTATCTTAATATTTAACAAGAGCACCGCCTACATGTGCCTACGCCCCGCTGTCGAGTGCTGGATGGTGGGAAAAAACTAAGTCAACACAAGAAAGGGGCATAATTTGCACAAAATGCATCTAGAGGTATCCCCCTTGATAGTATAGGTTGCTCTTTTGCTGGTGAACATGTGTGCCAAGTTTCGAGTGAATGCCTTCAGTAGAACCAGAGATATAACAAAATGTCAAAGTTTTCGCACGACGACGACAACTATGACGACGACAATGACACGGAGGCTATAGCAATACCTCGGGTTTTCCGAGCTAAAAATCTTGATATGTAAATATTTTTTCTATGCAAGTTAGAGGCATCACTTAAATAATGTGCAATATGTTGTTTCAGGTATATGACTCATTGGTTTTTTGATAATTTTCTATTTAATATGGTGTAGTGGGGGTTAGGTTTTAGGGGTGTTTGTACTGCCTTGCCTTACAATCTAGCTTTTAAAGAAACATGGTAGAGCACTCGCTTAGGGACAGAGGGTCCTGATTTTGAATATAAATTTGCCAATTACATTTGGCATCCACCGTAAATAACCCTTATGTAGTGTCGGTTATGTAAATGGGTAGTTGATGATGTTGATTTGAGAAGATTCATGGAAGAATCGTATATGTCAAGGGGGTGTATGTAGTAGGGTTAGGAATATGGGGTCTTTGTACTGCCTTGCTGTACAAGCTAACTTATGAAGCAAAGTGGAAGAGCACTAGCTTATAGACAGAGAAGTCCTGGGTTCAATTTCCGACCAATATCATTGTGGATTACAATGGCATATATTTCAAATTAACAAAGCAAGAATATAGTCATAAAGACTTACAGTGAGCTATACATTTATGATTCACATTAAGGCGCATAATAAGACAAGTATAAAATAGAATGATTATATGAAATAATATAGGAAATAAAATGTATATGAATGAAATTAAGTTCATGTGGCATATGTAAGATCAAATGACTTAAATAAGACTCTACATATAATGAATGTAAAATGGCAATTCTGTCTTCCTTTACATTAAATTTTCAAATATATAATCAGAATGATCTGAGCCAAATCTGTTCTCTTTCAGCAATATTAGTTTCTTGGTGTTCTTTGTTTGTGTGACATTTGAAACAAGTTTTTAAGAGGAAGTATGAAGAGTTAAACAAACAGGATTCTTAAATGAACAATATCAATTCCAATTTCAAGAATATTTTCTAATGCAAATGAAATTAATTCCTTTGTTTTTTCTTGGATGAAAATTAGTTTTCAATTGTATCACTGCAAGGAAAATACCTTGAAGTCAAAGTTGTTTGTATTGAGAAATTTCTTTTTATCAGTAAGAAATCTATCCTTCTACATTGTTTAAACTTATCATTTCCCTTGTAAATGTCTCCTACAATTTAAGAGTCTCTTCCTACAATTTTCTACTAACACACAAGGGATGTAAATTACTTAAATCTTAGAACATGCTCTTTCAAGCTCTATGATACAAAGCAAAGCCACAATCAGGTGCTATAATGGGGGATATCATGTACAAAAACTTTGTAAATACAGCAACATTACTATCTAGCATTTCTTCATTGAGTAAGAAGTCTACTAAACTACCATATTAAGCTTAGGTAATGATAGGACCCATCAAACAGAAAAAGATCATCATTATTTGGTGACTAAAATATTACTGCCAAATCAATGGCTCAGCATGAAAGTTGTTACTGCCTATATGTTTATAGGCAGTTACAACTGTTTTGCACTGAACCATCAAAATAACAAAATACTGCTTTCATAGTGATCTTGTCAGCAAAACCCAAATTATACATTCTTAAATGAGTCTGTCTATAACATTTCCAACATTCTTAATTGTGACCAGTCACGCAAAAAAGGACCATCTGGGAACTCCAATAGAGTAGAATAGAATAATAGAATAAATACACTGTTTAGGAAAAGTAGATTACTTGCAGTACAGGTCAATAAGCGGAAAGGTAAATTGATTATTCTAGATTCAGAAAATGGGCAAAGTGCGAAAAGTTTTAACCCTTGTCAGATTGCGCACTCTGCCCAGTTTGAAAATGATTGAAACTTTATACACTAACCAAATGGTCCCTGTTGACTTGACGTCTTACAATTGTGCATGAAAGTCAGACTTAAAATGCCTTGAAACACATGGCCCATTTAGGGTACTTTAAGTAAAATGGAACTTTCAATCAGATAAGTTTATATGTATGAGGTTTAATGCCGCTTTCAACATTATTGCAGTTATATTGTAGAGGCTGGTGCACCTTCACATAGTTTCCTGTCATTTCTCTGACGAGTACAACCACAACATTTCATCCAAGCCACCAGCTGCTCCTCCCACTTGAGGGCACAACTTACACCCATTGGTTAGAGACTTGCATCACAATACCTTTTGTCAAGTGTCAGATGAAACTTGGCCAAGCAAGGGTACAAACACATGACCCTAGGATTGACAACACTCTCAATCAGAAACTATCTCCAGAGCTTAAGGTAGAGGACCCGTAATAGTTCCACAACATTTCAGAACTCATATTCTTTCACAATGTTGACCAAGGTTTCCTAATGAAAATCATTAAAGGAAACCTCGGTTTACATTGTTTAAGTTCATTACTTCTGAGGCGTTGCAAAACTATTACGGGTCCAATACCTTAAAGTAAAGACTCTGGTCAGACTGTGTAGACAATTATCAGGCACTCATATTAAATTGTTGAAAATGTTTCACACAAGGTCATTTTGATAAACATCAAAAACTAAGTTTACACATATTTGAAGATGGACAAGATCAAGAATATTCCGGCCTTTTTTTTCAAGACAAGTAATTTTTGCTTTACAAAGTTTTTATACTGTATTGAATCATAACATGGGCTCTATCAAATGCATATACTAGCATAAAGCTATAGTCTTACGTTTCTTTACCGGCTGCAAACATGGCAAAAACATTCATTATTCAAAACAAAAGAAGTTTATGTCAATACATTGTGCTTGACTTTTGGGTGCCAAAATGAAAGAAGTAATTATATGTTCACAAGTGAGAAAGATCGGGTGTTCCGATATGTTGCAGAACAACTTTGGGTCCGCTTCCGTTAGGGTGTGATCAACAGCTAAACCAATATTTCCTAACAAAATCTAATACAAACATTTATATGTGCCATTCACAAAACAATGACCTGAATAAAAACACAACAAATAACAACTTGCCCAATTGTTCCTCATTCCTCTTACTCTCTTTACAAACAAAAAACGAATGGTTTTTTTTGAAAGACAGTTCTACCCAGAAAGCTTATTCATTTTCTTTCTTAAAAATTTTTTTCTGTGGTTTAGCGAGAAATACAATCACTTGATAATCTCACAGTCAATTCCTGCTTTTGCAGAGGTACAGATAAGAGGGGGTAAAGCCAGTCTAAAATCTTTATTTCTAATTGAAAAATTATCTTGTGGGTACTCATTTGAATTGTCTGGACAAGATGATTCTAATGAGTACCCACAATATAGCTTTGTGTAAGTATAGTTGAAATAATCTAAATTTAGCAGTTCATCCCTTGTAAGCATTAATAAGATCGAACTTTCATTTCTTTTTTGAGTAAGTTCAATAAATATTTCATTTCGTGAATAACAGAAGCTACATTTTCACTCTTGGCTTCACCACTCATGAAAATATAGCTTTTGTTGTTTGCTCAATGAAATATAAATCTTTCTTACACCGAAATAAACAATTGACCTCTATGTAAACCGTTTACTTCAAGTGAAATGCTTCAGTTTTAAAATACAATCTTTTAGAGTTTTTTATCTTCTAAGTGAAAGTATCAATTTATTTCATTTAATATTTGTCTCTTGATAATTTTCAAAATTGAATGAGTATAATTGTTAAATACTTTAGGTGAATAAAAGTTAACCCTTGCCATGCTTAATCCTATACATTCAAGTTTAAGTAGGAGGTATAGACAAAGATCATACATATGTGAAAGCAAATTTTATTCTAGATCACTTACTTGTCCTTCTTCTCCCAGAATTGACTATTTCGATGCTTCTAATGTCCTAATGACTTTTATTGAAATGCAATTCTACCATTTTGCAATTCATTATGGCACCATTTAAACGACATGGCAAATTTTCAAAAGAAACACCCGTCACACTGCTGGATAAACATCCAAGGGAAATAACTAACTAGAGCACCGCCTACGGGAGCAACGCTCCACAACAGCCAGGTGCTGAATGATGCAAAAATTCTTAGTCAAAAAAGGGTCATATCTGTTGGAAAATGCTTTCAGAGTTATCCTCCTTGATATTCTTGGTAGCCTTTGTGATGGTGAAGACACACGCCAAATTTCAAGAAGATATGTTCATTAACAATAGAGTTATGACCTAGGTTAAAGTTTGTCACGCCATCCCATTTCCAACACGAATGACACCAAGGTGATGGTAATACCTCGGGGTTTCTCTGAAAACAGCCAAGCTAATTAATTAAGCTAGGTATAGTGACAAATACATTGTATGCATAACACTCAATGATCATAACAGGAACCGCCAAGTTAAAACTCAATTGACAAAGGTTGATAGAATTATGCTCTAGAACAGAAGTGGATGCCACACAAATGCAAGATACCACAAGTGATCGCATAATAAGTCCAATCTACTCCTCCCTATTTTCTGTTAAAAAAATTTAGTCTGTAATTGTTAAACAATGGATAAATATGTTCGGTCTACTTACGATTTTAAATTCTCCTTCCTCTTTTGTGATTAGCTGTACCATGTCTTCTTTCCAACCAATCATAGTGGAGAACTTCACCATGTTGTCTACAAGGTCACCTTTAAATAGCAAAAAAATCTTCTAATTAAAATATGTGGCTGTCTAGGCTCCCCAATATTGTCTGTTAACATATGTGTCAAATTGTTGGAAATGTCATGCAGAGGCTCATATTTAATAGAGCTAAAGGTTAACAAAAACTTAACAGCAACTCATTTTATAATTAAGCTTGTGTCCTTTTTGTTTTTCCTCTGTATCAATAGATTGGGAACATTTCATTCTTGTCCTGTCTGCTTGTCAGTTTGTCTGTCTAATTGCCGAATAACTATAAAATTGGCCATAACTTTTGAATAGTAAGTGAAAGAGTTGTTATATTTAACAGGTGCATTGCTTGTGACTGGACCCTCTGTTGGTGCCAACTTTAATGTCATCAGTTAAGGTCAAGGTCACTTTTCAAGGTCAAATATGTGGAAAATTCAAACTATGAATTAACTTGTGCTCTTGATAACAATAATAATATCAAATTACAGTTTCTGAAAGATGGCAGTGGCAGGGCATCCAATAAACTAGAAAGCCATGAATGGCTTGAGTCGCTCCACAGGCTTGAAATTCTTGTAAAGCAATAAAAGTTTTGACTAGATTTTTAGATATTTTGGATTCTACTGATGTTGAAAATGATTTTCAAAGTTTCAACTATATGACACATAGAGAAATGACATCCGCCCATAAAATGCATATTTTTCATCTGATCACTATAATTTTTGGTAGAGTGATAAAGGGTCACACAAGGATCATTCATATAAAATTTCATTGGTATCCATCATTCAGATTCTGAGAAAATGATTTTCAAAGTTTCAACTATATGACACATAGAGAAATGACCTCCACCAATAAAATACAAATTTTTCATCTGATCACAATAATTTTTGGTAGACTGATAGAAGGTCACTCAAGGATTATTCCAGTGAAATTTGGTTGATATCCATCGTTTAGATTCTGAGAAAATGATTTCCAAAGTTTCCACTATATAACATATAGAGAAATGACCTCCGCCCATAAAATACATATTTTTCATCCGATCACTATGATTTTTGGTGGTCTGATAAAGGGTGACTCAAGGATCATTCAAGTGAAATTTGGTTGATATCCATCACTTACATTCTGAGAAAATGATTTCCAAAGTTTCCACTATATAACATATAGAGAAACGACCTCCGCCCAAAAATGCATATTTTTCATCCGATCTCAATAATCTTTTGTAGACGGTTAAAGGGTCTCACAAGGATAATTCATGTAAAGTTTGGTTGATATCTATCAGTTAGTTTCTGAGAAAATGATTTTCAAAGTTTCCACTATATAACATATAGAGAAACGACCTCCGCCCAAAAATGCATATTTTTCATCTGATCTCAATAATCTTTTGTAGACGGTTAAAGGGTCTCACAAGGAAAAATCATGTAAAGTTTGATTGATATCTATCAGTTAGTTTCTGAGAAAATGATTTTCAAAGTTTTCACTATATAACATATAGAGAAATGACCTCCGCGCATAAAATACATATTTTTCATCTGATCACAATAATTTTTTGTAGACGGTTAAAGGGTCACCCAAGGATCAGTCATGTAAATTTTCATTGGTATCCATCCATTAGAATCTGAGAAAACTCACTTTTTACCATATTTGGAAATTAGCCACGCCCATTAAATCCATGTTTTTCATTGGATCAAAATTTCTTGAACAACTTTGAAAGAGGGTCACCCAAGGATCATTCCTCTGAAGTTTGGTTGAAATTCATTCAGTAGTTTCTGAAGAGAAGATTTTTAAAGAAAAAGTTTACGACCTGACGCACAGACGCACGGACGGACGGACGGACGCACGACGGACACAACGCCATGACAATAGCCCCAGTGGCTTTCAGCCAGTGGAGCTAAAAAATAAAGCTTGTCATACTGAATAAAAACTTTTGCAAAATTACATTAAAACCAAAGTGTTAAGAGCAGTACATCCACTTATTGTGAGGCATCATTTTGAAAATACAATAGTTTACAATGGTTTGAAAAAAGGAAAATCAGGTGGTATGGACTAAGATCAGACTGCACATCTGTGCAGTCTGATCTTTGCCTATACCTCCTGCCAAAGTAGGAATATTTCAGGTTCAGTGTCATAAAGGTTAAGATGAATTATAAAGTTCCTTTCTTTTCATTAATAAATGTGTAAAACATTATACAATATTAGGAAGCATTGATTGTATTGAAAACATTTCCAGGGGTGAGGAATTATAAAGTTCCTTTCTTTTCATTAATAAACGTGTAAAACATTATACAATATTAGGAAGCATTGATTGTATTGAAAACATTTCCAGGGGTGAGTGCAAAATTATTAATAGTGCCAATAAATATACAGGCACCTTTAATAGTAATGCACCGACCCCTCGATTTAAATAAATAAAATCCTTCAATTTACCTGCGGCAACCACATCTTGAGTTCTCCGATTAAATCTGAAAGGTCCGACAGCCTCTCTGTTGAAAAGAATCCTAGGAACATTCATCCTAACAGTGTCTATAATACCCGCAAATGGTTGAACCTACAGCATGAGAAATACAATCATTTTACTGTAACCTGATATTAAAGTTTCAGACTGGTCTAAATAGTGTACGGACTTCAAGCGGGATACCTTTTAATCTTCTAACTTAATTTTATTACTATTGAACTATTTCTCTGTTCTACTAGACTTTGGAATTGGGTGAAAAGTTGTAAAAATGTCCTTCCTGAGAAAATGTACAACAGTCAACACACAATTTGGCAGGAGGTATAGATCTTAGTCTTGACCACCCGAATCTTCTTTTTAAACCAGAAAAAGTTGTAAAATTGTACTTTCAAAATCAAAACAGAATTATAATAAGTACATCTAAATTTTTCAGCACTTTGATTTTGATGAAATTTTTGCTCTTTTTTTCAGGTTGACTAGGATCTTGATATTCAAAAAATTCCTTCAAGCACATGACATGGTTTTATGTTCAGCCACTAAAACTGTATTGCTATTGCTATAAGTCTTGACTCTGCTTTATTTTTGAGGTTGCTTTGTCTTGTTGTTGTTTTTTTCCACCAAAACCTTTAAGCCTTCTCTTTTAACATAAAGGGAGGCAGGACTTGTACATATGATACTCTTAAATAAGTAACCTGGACTCTAAAAACTCTATGATGTTAACCATATGACCCTCTAAAGATGAACTTCAGAAAAAAAATAAGTCTGCTTCAAGCAGTCTTCAATTCTTTTCTGAGGTTTGAATATTTACACAAAAACATGAGGATAGCTTCAAAGTGATAGCATACTCCAAACTCTTTATAAAGGACCCCTATGAGCCTAGCTATTGAGTCCTTGAGACCCAAATTGTGTTGTTGTCATGTTAAAACCCTGAACATAGTAGACCCGTAATAGTTCCACAACATTTCACAACTCATGAACTTTCACAATATTGACAGAGGTTTCCTAATGAAAATCATTAGGAAACCTTGGTTATCACTGTTTAAGTTAATTATTTCCTAAATGTTGCAGAATTATTATGGGTCCACTACCTTAAAGTGCTATCACATACCTCTAATGAAGTTCCCATGACTAGCACCATATCTGCTTGTAGCATATCCTTCATGTAGTTATAAAACTTTCGAGGAAGATCCTCACCAAAAAATACAATATCTGGTTTCACAATACCCTGAAATAAGTTCAATACGCCAATATGTGATTTACTGTAACAAGAGTTGTCTGCAGACAACGTAGCTCGCCCAAACTGCTGCTTGTTTTTTTTTTACTCGAGGATAACACGATAAAGGGTCATATGACTCTTATTTCCATCATGGTCCTAACTCATTCCAGATCTTATCCTGCACATAGAAAGAGAGGCAATGGCTTCTAACCACCGCTACCCACTTTTACAGTTGGGTGGACTGGGGCCGTGTCTGTAAAGTATCTCACCCAAATACACTACCCGTCTCCGGTGGGGCTTGAACCCACAACCACAAGGTTATGAGTTGAGCGCGCTAACCACTCGGCCTACGAGCCAGTCACAAATAGGGCTTGACAAAAGATCAAAGTTCAAGGTCAGTTTTTCAATATTTACTTCCATGAACTTATATATATCATTCTGTTTGAGGCATGATAAAGAAATATTAAAACATTTTGTCTTAAGTACACGTAAAAGGATAAGGAACAGTGAAAGCCTACATTCGAAGTAAGTAATGGCATTTCATTGTATTTAATATAAGGTTGATCATCTAATCCATACTTATGAAGCATAATTGTCCTAGCTGTAAGTATTCAGAAAATATATGCATGTAAAAAGCAGTGAATTAAAGTTTAAAAAGTAGGTCAGGGTAACTAGGTCAAGGTCACAGGGTCAATGATCTTGGTAACAGGTTGAAGCCTATCACCTAATGAATGTTGATATGAAGTATGATGGGGTAGAAGAATTCAGAAAACATAAGCAAATTAAAAGTTTTTAGTTAAGGTTTTGGTTAAAGTTTATTGAAGTCTTAAAAAGGTCAAGGTCAAAGACAAATTGTCAAGGATCTTGGTCCCTGGTGAATTTTATTGATTGATTGGAGTTTAACGCCGCTTTCAACATTATTTCAGTTATATCGCGGCGGCTGGAGCACCTAACAATGGGTTCCTGGTATTTCTATCACCAGTACAACCACCTCATTCTTTCCTAGCCTCCAGCCGCTATCTCACATAGGTCTAAGATTATCAACCCATTGGTGAGAGACAAATAGTCGGAAAGAATGAGTGCCGCCGTCGGGGATCGAACCCGCGAACTCTAGATTGACAGTCCGACGCGCTACCAACTGCGCTATGACGGCGGCTTGCCTCCCTGGTGAAAGCCTGTAACCTGATGAGTGTGTATCAAGTAATGATGTCCCTAATGGAAAGCATGCAGAAATAATAGGCTAGGTTAAGAGTTTTTTGGTAAAAAATTTGGTAAAAATTTAAAGTTAAACTTTTTCTAAGTCCATAAAAGATCAAAGTCAATTGTCAAGTAGCTCGGTCCCTGGTGAAAGCCTATTACCTTTTGAATGTGTATACGAAATAATGATATTCCTAGGTGAAAGCATTTAGAAAATAAAGTCAATGTTACAGTTTTTGGTTAAAGTTTCTCTAAGTCCAATAATGGTCATGGCCAAGGTCAAATTGTCAAGGACCTTGGTCCCTGGTGAAAGCCTGTTACCTGGTGAGTGTGTATGTGAAGGAATGATGTTCCTAGGTGAAAACCTTCAGAAAATAGAAGCCAGGTTAAAGTTTTCTGGTTTAAGTTTTTTTGTTAAAGTCAAAAGTATTCTTACTGTATAGTTTTGATTGCCCTGTTTTTGAGTAATTACTTTTCATGCATAAGAAAAAAATGAAAATACCATGCAATGGCAAATGGCTCTAATATCAGTAGCAGAAGATTTGACTGTAGAATCATCTACTATAAGTTATAAAAGATTTTTCCAAAATATCTTCTAATCAAAAGCTTGAAAAAAGATAAAAGCAAATAAATATTGCTTTTGATAAATTGACCACAATACAGTTTTCTTTAGGTCCTACCAGACTCAATCAAATAGTTTTTGAATCAAGCATGAGTTTTATATTAACAAATCATTTTTCTTGAGGCTAAGTAATTTTTTGCAAATTTTAGAAGTTTCATGGGGCATGGAGTAATTTCAGCCCAAGACCAGTTTAAACAGAGTGTAAAGATAAAGATCAAATGTTCTGATGATAGTCTTCACCATCTTTTTGTCCTTCTTTATTCAGCTTTGTTATTGAATTCAATTTTGAATTATTCAACTACTAAATGATCTTTCTGTGCCTGCAGTTCTTTTATTTATATGTAATTTTGATTACCTTTTTCAATTAGCATGTACATTATTCTGTTCACGATTTTTTTAATGTACAAAAAGCTTTATTAGACATTATTGCATAAAATGAGTGTTTTTCGGGTCGTTATAGGCATACGCTAACAGACAAAACCCAGGCGTTAAGGATAGAAAATGTGGATTAATAAGGAAACTCACGTGCTGTTAATGCCCGGCTTTTTTCACTTAAATATTCTCGATCTGGGCCTATACACTTTTATCAGTTTCCTTGTCCAACTTCATTATAGAGCATACCTAAAGACGCTCTAAATGTCAAGTAAAATTGTATGACATCATGAATTAACCAAGCAACGTCCATATAAATAAGATGGACGGTGTAATGAATGATGGCATATAAGTAGGTTTGTAACTGGTATTATATGGTTTCTATGAAATTATTTTTCTCTTATCTATCTTTTTATGCAATAATAGCATCAATTCACGCTTTTTTGGGCATTAACATTTGCAGAGACCCTCATAATGCTTCAATTGATTGATTGATTGAATGGAGTTTAACGCCGCTTTCGAACCCGCGAACTCTAGATTGACAGTCCGACGCGCTACCAACTGCGCTATGACGGCGGCCATAATGCTTTAATAACCGGGTGCCAAGCACAAGGGCGTTAGCCCATTTTTTGTGTCTCTGCAAATGTTAATGCCCTCGAACACGTGAATTAACCTTAAAGTATAGCCCAAGTTCAGCCTGTATAAAGGTTCAGTTTGATCTTAGCCTACACTGCCTGCTTTGAACTTGAACCAGACTGGTTGAAATGTCCCTAAGGCTGACATTTACATTTTGTTTTAAACAGAATTCAGATTCAGCATGGTAAGAGTATAGTAAATCTACTATTGTTGCATAAAATGTATGTTTTCTGGTCGTTAAAGGCATATGTTAAGAGATGAAACAAGGGTGTCAACGGGAAAAAACATGGATTAATCAGTAAATTCACATGCCGTTAATGCCCTACTTTTCAACTTAAATATTCTTTGCACTCAGGAGTTTAACCTTTTTTGGAGTCTCTGCAAATGTTAACGAAAAAGAAGGTGAATTAACCTTATATTATACAGACAGATTCATAAAGTAGTGGACCCAAAATGGTTCTGCAATGTTTTAGAAGTCATAAACTTTAACAGTGCTAACCGAGATATCCTAATGATTTCTTTAGGACACCTTGCTTTAAATTATGAAATATCATAAGATCTGAAATGTTGCTGAACTATTACAGGTTCGCTACCTTAATGAGAAGCAAATTCACTAAGGTATAACTTACCACACATCCTTGTTTGGGACACCTTGGTAGTTTGTCTGCAAATATCTTCTCCTGAAAGCATTGACTCAAGACTATAAATGTGAAATTCAAATTTGGGGGTGACTTCAAAATTTTTGCAAATCTCTATAAATATATAGATAATTTTGAGTATAATTACATAGACACTTATAATTGTTTTGCACTAACCCCTCAAATAACATTAAACTTCAAACTATATATTTGTATACCGTCATATAGTCCATTAGACTTCTATATGAACTATCATTTTGCTGACAATCTCAGAAATAAAATATTGAAACATATTTTTTTCTTGTCATATCATTTCTTCAATCTAATACCATGATGATTTTTTTTTTTTTTCAGAATTTTTTAATGTAAAATAATGATTTTGTCATGCGTCTGCTTGTCAATATTCAGCCTTTCATACCTCCTTGTGTCCTTATTAACCAGAACAGCGCATTGTATAACCAAAAATAGTTCTGATTTGCGTAGGGCTGAGTAAAAAGTGTAAGATTTTATGTGAGTCGTTTTAGAATAAAATCAAATATTTTTAAAAAATAAGAGTTTGTCAAAGATTTTTACTTCCTTTGGATATCAAATCTGAATATATTCTCTCTTTGTTCAGAAACCGTTTGACCAGATAGTTGATAATTGTTTTTATCTATTCTGAGATTAACCCCATATTCACATATTTAGACCAAACAAAAAGCATTGTTTAACGAAGTCGTTGGGAATTTCATGAGGAAAACTTGATAAGAAGGCGAGTAATAACAAAACAAACCATGTGATATTTAAGTTTAAGATGACATGAAAGTGGCTAATTAGCATGTCCAAATAAGGAATAATGGAAATTTCTTTTTGTCAAATTTTTAGTATAAAACCACCTGTTTTTACTATATGTTTATATTTTCTTACTACTAAACAGCCTCCATCACCCCTCATGTTTAAGAGAGGAAAAAACGTAACTATAAACATTAACTAGATAGACAAAATCATTATTTTGAAATCATTGTTTTCTCAAAAAATATTTTTTGGAATGGTATTAAGCTGAAATTAAGATTTCACCATATACAAATCCTTCATTCAAACGCAATTTTGTGTATTTGACGACAAGATTGGTCCATATGGAAGTCAAACAGACTATACAAGAAAGTTAACATTAATAAGTGAAAAAAGTTCACACTGTGCTGACTGCATGCTGACTAGAGTCAAATTTTTGTTCCCTTTTTACATTTTCTGAATCTGTAACAACTTCACCTTATTTCCTACTCCTTTTCTAAATTGACTACTCCTTTTCTAAATTGACCGCTCATCATCCTTTGCTAAATCTTATCTCTTGTTCAAATGCATGTTTTATGGGGTTCCCAAAAGGTCCCCAGACAGATCAAATTTTAAAAAGAAGTGTTGATTTAAGTAGAATAAAATGTGCCATGCATTCAGGATTACCAAATGGTGCAAACTGGTTGCCATTTATACCCACCTAAGCATACATGAGCAGTGTACATGAAATGCCGGTTATAATTCGCAAACAGTTAGCACTATTTTGTCATTCTAAACAAAGCGCAGGTTTTTTGTCTCAAAAAGTGATATTTACATTAATCCAAAACATGACCTTGGCTCATAAACTAGGAAAAATTTGTAACATGAAGGCGTTATGGAGTATTACTTTAGTTCACTGACATACCATCACTTAGTTTTGTGTGCATGAATGGAGTTTAACATTGTTTTTTTCAAACTTTTTCAGTCAAGTAGCTGTGTCTGAGGACTAAATATGGATTAAATGGATTTCTCCTACCAGTACCATTAAATCGTTCCCTTGTTATGTTAGACCATTCTCACTGACCTGCATAGCTTCTATGGTTCAAATATAATGCCGGACACTTGTGTCAGGGAAGATCTTTGGCTCAGTGGTTACCACATTGAACTCTTAAACTAAAAATTTAAATATTACTTGTCCGAGTTGGGTCGACACCCGCCCGCATGTGTCATTTTCAGCTGTGCTTCAGTTGCGCACTATTTGTTTGTAAGAATCCCTAGCCTCAAGCTTCTAGCTATAGCTCACTTAGGTAAACAATTACTCATCCATTGATGGGAGGCAAATATCTGCAGGGATATGTGCCTCTGTTAGGGAAAGAACATATTACCCCATGTTTGAAAATTTGGAGTCTGATGGAGTCTGAGTATCCATGTATGCCTAAAACACTACTTTGTTTGAAATTTACAAAATCTATTATTCATTTTACATATGTAATTGTACCTTAATTTGCTCTCCTTCTAACTTGACCCGACATATAGTACATGTGGCTGTGGCAAATGTTCCATGAGCTTCGACTAGTTTTTCTGCTGGGACACCAGCCACTGAAATTATACATAGAGGAATAAGTTATGATAGAATACTCAAATTAACCCTTGTCATGCTGAACCCGGAATATTCCTTCTTTGACAGGAGCTATAGATAAACATCAGCCTGCACATATGTGCAGTCTGATGTTAGTCTACACCACCTGTTTCTCACTTTCAAACCAGTAATGTACATAGATTTAGTACTTCAAATAAAAACTGACCTACAATTGGTACTTTTAGTGCTTTTTGCCCTTTGATTTTGATGAAATTTTTAGCCAAAATTTATTTAGCATGACAAGGGTTAAGAAACAAGTCATCCATAAACAGATAAATACAAGATGTGTTTGTTAACCCTTTACTGTTTAATCCCTGCTTTTTACGTGCCTGTGATTTTGTTATTGAGAAAACATTATGAAAAAAGAAGAAATTGCTTCTGACAAGCAATTCCTTCCTTTTCCACACTATTTTCTACCCTACTGAATGGTTATATTTCAAATTAAATCCACTTTAAATTTTCGTTTGCAAAACCTTTAAATTTGGACAGGTCCAAAATTTTGTAAAACAGGAAAGGGTTAAACACCAATGCCACAGCTGCTACCCAACAAAGGTCTTCCTTTTTCAACCAAATGGTAGAAGACAAATAGCTGGAAAGGATATGTGCCGCCATCAGGGAATGAACTTGGGACCTCTTGATTGACAGTCCGACACACTACAAAATGTGCTATGACACATTTTTCAGAAACAATGGTTTGATGCAATATGAAAATCAACAGCAAAATGAAATTTAACATGTAAATCAACAGCAAACCGGTATTCGTTGCAAAGTTTTCTTTTGACATATATGACCTTGACTGACTGACAACCTTTAACTTAGTCCCCATCGAATGCTCTTGTCACAATCAATACTGACATAAAATAGGAAGTCTCAATCACCGCCCAATCAAAAGTAAACACAACACCAATGTTAAAGTCTTGGGGAACATCAAACAAATATGCTAGGCAAAAACAACATGCCACTAATGTATCATTGCTGGATTATATTCCGGCTTTGCCCTGTCACTTTTGACCAGTAATCCCAATATTTACATCCCTAAAAGAGGCAGTTATTTAAATTTGGTTACCCATTTTAGACCTGCGTTGGTTTGCGTAGCTACTGTAGGCCTATTAAGTATTTTGCCCATATGCAGTAATGAATCTAACCTATAGGCTCATATTTAGGTCACTTGTTCAAATATTTTTTTAGGCAAAAACTTGGAGAAACAGTAATGAGATATATTGAGGGTTGAGCACAAGATTGTTCTTAGTGTATATACATTGTTTATACACTTAGTAGACTTGCACTGAACCCTCTATAATGATAGTCACAGGTAAACTTTTAACCAAGAATATAGAAGTCCACTCAAATGAATCTTAATGAATTTCACATTATTGGATATATACCAGGTGGCTGATATTATGGTCACAGGTGCAAAGTGGTATGTTGACTCCAATTGAATGTGGCTTTTGATCAAATATCAGCCTTGTATGATCATTACAGGTATTATTAACAACACATTGATATATTAATAATTCTTCAATATTGTCCAAACTTGATCAATAACATTATCAGACTTATTGATCAAGCAAGGCCAATATTGAAGATTGATCAGTAAATCTTGTAAAACTTAATCGAGCTGGGATGAGTAGACATTTTGAACCCCAGTAATGAGCTCTGGTTACCTACAGGTACACAAGTACCTGATGATTACTGTCCATATATCTATTTTATAATCTTAATGCAGAGGCAATCCAGAACTTCTGTAAAGGCGTTTATAATATGACCTACGTCACGGGAGTGAAATAACTCCGTTGAATATTTTTGATATTACATGGGTGTTATTACACTAGTGGAATAACTATGCAAATGAGCTCATAGCAAATAGCAACGCTCTATTGTAACCACGAAAATGACGTCATAATCTATGTTTTGTGACGTCATTTTGAACAGGCGTTATAAGTTTCGCGGAAGTTTGAAACTTTGAATTTCAAGAAATTTGACGATTTTTCGCTAAAATTCGGGTCATATTATAAACAGAATATAAAATTTGTGCTCATAAAATACAGAATTTATCAAACTCGTCATCTAAAACAGATAAAAAACTCGGCGCAGCCTCGTTTTTATCTGTTTGTAGATGACTCGTTTAATAAATTCAGTATTCAATGACCACTCATTCAATATCCTCTATATCCAACATACAAATTCCTACAGGGTTTAAAGGGTTTTGCAAGTATGTGACTAGCAAATAAGTAGCAAGGACTCTTAAAACTATCTGATGTTAGTCTGTTTGACTTCATATCTTTTCTAAAATTGATACCCCAAAAGATACATAGTGCTTTTACAATAGCCGGGTAATGGGTCATGTCTTAGGAAATGGGTAGGAAGGTCTCCCTACCCTGATACCCTGGTACTTCAGAACTTGTCCTAGCTCTAAATCCTACATGAATACTCTTGGGAGCCCTTTATCATGCTGAATCAAAATGTTGGCACAATTGTATTCAAATCAAAAGGCTGAAAGCACTGGATGCACTATTCCTTAGTCAGTATTTATTTTGAAAATACAAGTTTTTTTGACTGTTCTTGTTTAAAAAAGGGCATCAGGTGATATACTAAGATCAGGCTGAACATATGTGCAGGCTGATCTCTGCATATACCTCCTACCAAAAAGGAATATTCTGGGTTAAGTGTGACTTACATCTCTCTAATCCATCTATATTCTGTGTGTACATGCGTAGTAACTGCCCTTTATCATTCAACATCCGAGCAAAGTAGTGTATATAATTAGGTCTATATTTTCCTGAAGGATATAATTCCTTTGCCAGTGTGAAGAAAGGTCGAGGGTTGACGTGGAAGTAGTCGATATCAAAAATGGCCTCTGGGTACGGTATCTGGTATTGTTGAAGGTTATCATACAGTCCAGTACCTGGAGACCTACAATATAGGGCATAGTTAACCCTTTCCTGTTTTACAAATTTTGGACCTGTCCAAATTCATAGGTTTTGCAGACGAAAATTAAAAGTGGATTTGAATTTAAAAATAACCATTCTGTAGGGTAGAAAATAGTGTGGAAAAAGAAGAAATTGCTTGTCAGAAGCAATGTCTTCTTTTTTCACAATGTTTTCTCAATCATAAAATCACAGACATGTAAAAATCCGGGATTAAACAGCAATGGGTTAAACAAATTGGTTCAGTTTTGTAGCCTTTTTACAGTAACAATATTACTTAATTTAAGAAATTAAGATATGGTAATAAAAACATTGAAGCTATCTTGAAGATTTTTTTTATGTATGTACATGTAAGAGGCTTTACATTTCTTTTACTAGTATTTCCATGATATGAAGGCGATTGGTTCAATAAAGAAATTTGAAAGTGATAATCTTTTTAAGAAAATGAGGCATTGCAAATTAAAGACAAATGTATTTACAGAAAAATCTGAATATAACAAAACTCTAGGGGCTAGATTATTGCATTGTTAAATCCTGAATATCCTTCTATCTAATGGCTTTTCTTTAAAAGATAGACTTAAAAAGTCAATTAGTAGTTTTAAACCAACTTCATCATAAACAATATATTACAATAACCAATAATTCTATAAAAGGAATTTAAACTTTCTTTAAAAATACATATGGCACAATTTCAACAACAATAAAGATATCATTTTCACTTAAAAGGCATTGTGTACTGTTGTCCAGTGATTTACAACATATTCATGTGAAAACAATATAAATTTGTTAACCCTTTCCTAAATCAGTGACAGAAAAGAATGGATTGCTGGAACATACTCTATTCTTTTAACCCTTCCCTTGCAGTTCCCAGTACACAAATACACACAAACATGCAGTCTACACTTAGCTTTCACTGCCCCCTATTTTCTATATTTTGAGGGAAAAACCTCAGCCTGCCTGGTAAATATTTCCCCAATATTGGCAATTTGTCTGTTTGATTTGTTTGCTTGAATGGGGTTTTACACCACTTTCAACAATCTTTCAGTTATATTGAGGCAGCTGGAGTACCTAACAATAGATTCTTGGTATTTCTCTCACCAGTGCTACATCACACTCTTTTTAGCCTCCAGCTACTATCCCACTTAGGTCTTTGATTACCAATCTATTGGTGGGAAACAAATAGTCAGTAAGAGGGAGTGCCATTGTCAGAGATCTGACCAAGGACCTCTAGATTTACTGTCCGACATACCAGCAACTCTATGACAGTGGCTCTGCAATTTGTTTGCCTTGGTCAAGCCTGGTAAATATTGTCAATTTGCAGGTAGCAAGTTTTAAATTCAGCAGGGTAAGGGTTAAAGTGGTACAAGCTAAGATTGAAAAGGGTTAACTGTTACATACAACTCATCAATATCATCCTTTCCAGATCTGAAATAGTACATTGTTCAATAAGCCCATCACAAGATGGAATAATATTAGACTACTTTGTTGCTGATTACAATTCATTGTTGATGAAATTTCTAAAAAATGTTGTCTTATTTTTGTGGAAGAAAACATCTTGGATAATGATGAAAATGCTTGTAACAAGCAATTTCTTCGTTTCAACAATGTTATCCCAAGCTTTTTTTTATCTTGAGAGTACCCAAAAGAGAAATTTAGTGGAAATGGATAAATGGAATTGACTTAAACAAATTGTTTAGAAGCATGTCAGAAAGTAATTAATGCAATTTTTCTCTTTTTCAGTTTAACACTGAGATACCCACCTCTTATTTTCACAACAGTAACATCCAGGTCATCATTGATGTCATTCTAAAACCTCCTAACTACAGCTTGATTAAAGCTGTTGTTACAAGGTTTTGAAATAACAACAATTATAAGTGGATTTTATCAAATTTCACCCACAAATTTCCTCTATTTATCTTAGTTTATGAAGTATTTTTTTTTACAAGTAGTAAGAAATAAAATTTGCAACCAATAATGTAATATCCACCTTGGGCAGCATATAAAAATCTGTATAATATTAATATCATAATTATTATACCTGAAATCTGGTATCCCACTAGGTGTACTAATACCAGCACCAGCAACAATCACAACATTTTGAGCTGTCCCTGTCTGTAACAAGTTAGCCGCGTCTGTCAAATTCTTCACTTTACTAGTCCCGCTAGCTTTAGTTGTAAATACTCTCCTAAAACATTACATAAATTTAACTTCACATTTTTTAATTAAAAAAAAGTAAAAGGCCATTGAGGGCAAAACCTTTTAAAGATTTTTTTTAATCATGTCAGACAGAAAAACTTCACCTTGAAAAAAAAATCAATTTTAAAAAGCTAGTGCTACTTACATAAAGACATTCTTGAGAAACACAAAATATACATCATGGCAATAAAAATCCAAATTTTGGACTGCATAGTGATTTTCTGATTGATACCAAATGAAAAGTATCTGTACTATCTAGAAAGCAATATTAGACCCATCTGGCTTAAAAATATTCTTCAAGATAAAATCTTAGATTTTGACCCTTAGAAATTTCTTTCAAGGGGGTCACAATGATCCACTTGGGTGAAAAAAAAAGGGTGTCAAAATAAGACATTTTCAGATGGGGGGGAGGGGTCAAAAACCTGGTTTAAGTGTCAAACACAAGCCCTGGGGATAGGTAACATTACTGTTCTCAATCTTTCAATTTATAAGCATAATCAGAGAACTACAAACAAATGGATACTGACTATTCAAATCCACAAGCAGCGGGGTTATTTTAGATTTAGAATTCAAGTATTACAAAAATATTTGAAAAACCCATAGTTGTGGATACTCATTAAAATTGTCTACTCAAGACAATTCAAAAAAGAAAACACACAACATATGATTTTCTTTTGACAAAATTGGTAGCGGTCCACTACATAATGTTACATGCAAAATATGAAAGATGTCTGCCTTCTGGTGTCAGAGAAGAAAATTTTCCAAGATTTTCCACTTTGTTTCTATATAAAATGGGATGAAACTGTGCTGATCCCAAATCTAACACAGGGGTATGGTATGAACAATAAGAGCACCGCCTACGGTGCCTACGCTCGGCTGTCAAGTGCTGGATGGTGGGAAAAAATCTAAGTCTAAAAAGAGGCATAATTTGCACAAAATGCATCTAGAGTTATCCATCTTGATAGTATAGGTTGCTCTTTTGATGGTGAACAATTGTGCCAGTTTCAAGTGAATGCCTTCAGTAGAACCAGAGATATAACAAAATATCAAAGTTTTCACACGACGACGACGACAATGACAACGACAGCACGGAGACTATAGCAATACTTCGGGTTATCTCCGAAAACAGTTGAGCTAAAAATGGTAGAGGTGTAGTTGTGGGTACTCATTAGAATTGTCTCTTCAAGACAATTCTAATGAGAACCCACAACATAATATGGTTTTGTTGAGAAAGATTTAACCCGTGTCATGCTGAACCCGGAATATTCCTGCTTTGGCAGGAGGTATAGATAAACATTAACCTGCACATTTGTGCAGCCTGATGTTAGTCTAAACCACCTGTTTCTCTCTTTCAAACCAGAATTGTCAATAGATTCAGTTTTTCAAAAAATAAAGATTGACCTACAGTAGGTACTTTCAGTGCTTTTTGCCCTTTGATTTTGACGAAAATTTTTAGCCAAAATTTATTCAGTATGACAAGGGTTAAGATTGACTTGACTCTTCTTAACTATACCTCTTTATCAATTACCAGGGTACAGCACTAGGGAAAATCTGGGAGTCCCAGATTCCTCTTTTATCAGTTGGGAGACCTTCACTTTGCGAGAAAGGAGTCTGATGGTTTCCCAGGATAATACGAGATTACTTAGAACCAGTGGAGCTAAAAACAAATGCACAAGGCAGTTTTCTTTACAACCATTGTCAAAACTGTAGATCTTTCCACATCAAAAAGCATTGAAGATAATATCTGCTTGCATTTACTAGTCTTTCGATAGAAAAACATCTTCTTTGGGAGGAGAAAGGCAGCTTCTTCTTTTCTACAATGTTCTCTCATTATCAAAATTTGGACTCCTTATTTGAAGATTGAACTCCTTGATTTCATAAGAAGAGTTAAATGGACTCACAAAAGGGTTGATCCACAAAACAGGGATTGACAATTACACCAGTACTCAGGCCCAAGACCTGTGGATTTTCGGGAAGACTGGTAGATGTTTCCATGCTGCAGGTCCTTCAGGCCTGTATTTAATGGTAGTACTTAGTATTTCAAATCTATCATGTTATGGAAAATAATTGCCTTTCCAATACTAAAATTTGCATTACCAAATGGAAAACATTGTAGAAAAGGACAAAATTGCTTGTCAAAAGCAATTTCTTCTTTTACAACAATGTTTTCTTGCAATTTATCCCCTAAATTGCTAAACAATTAAACATGGATTTCATGCAGGGCTTGTTGTTATCGTGGAGAAGTAATAAATTTTGGCTAAAAGGTCCTTCAGGCTGATGGCAAAAAGTAGTTAGTGTCAAACCCTGCTGATTACCTTGCAGTACTTTTGTCTTTCACCGTTAAGTTCCGAAATCCGGCAGTGAGTGATGTCTCTGATTGGGTCTTATAGACTGGGCTACTATTGGGATGTAAAGCCCGGATTGGAGTCCCCTTGGGTTTGTTTCTACCAACTGGCCCTGCTGATGTGACCCTTTCTAGGGCTCCAGAAGACCCTTGATAAAAGACAAAGAGCTAAAGATAGAAAAGAGCACCGCCTACGGGTGCCTACGCTCGGCTGTTGAGTGCTGGATTGTGGATAAAAAACTTTATCAGGAAAGGGGCATAATTTGAACAGAATGCATCGGGATTTAAACTCCTTGATAGTATAGGTTGCTCTTTTGATGGTGAACATGTGTGCCAAGTTTCAAGTAACTGCTTTCAGTAGAACCAGAGATATCACAAAATGTCAAAGTTTTCGCATGATGAGGACGACAACGACGACACAGAGGCTATAGCAATACCTCTGGTTTTCTCCAAAAACAGCCAAGCTAAAAAGGAATTTTGAGTTTTAGATCAAAGTATTTCAATAACTATAATACAAATAATATATTGTTGGTACTCATTGGAATTGTCTCATCTGTACCTCTGAATAAAGAGTTTGATAGTATTAGAAAACACGAATGCCCCTGGAACAGCATATTTTTTAAAAGTTTGACCTTGACAGATGACCTTGTCACATGACCTTGACCTTGTCACATGACCGTGACTTTGGTGTACAGCTTTGTATGTCAAATACTTTTGGAGAAAAGGCAAAGGTTAAGTTTTTGGGTTAAGTTTTCGGACAGACAGACAGACAGACAGACGGACAGACAGACAGATGGACATGAGTAAAACAATATGCCCCCGATGTCTCGATAAGGGGGCATAAAAAAGGTATTCATCAACACCAACATTCCAGAAAGGACCTTGGCCTTGACTAATGATCTTGAAGTTGGTACCATCAGAAAGGTCTTGGCACAAGCAATTTAGCACATGTAAAATAGGAAGGCTATTGACTAACCATTCAAAAGTTATGGTTAGTGTTAGGGATTTGTTGGACAAACTGAAACACAAGCAATCTAACACATGTAAATAGGAAATCTATTGACTAACCATTCAAAAGTTATGGTTAGTGTTAGGGTTTTGTTGGACAAACTGAAGAACAGATGGGACAAAAACTATACGCCCCAATCTATTGATGTGGGGCCATAAAAAACATTATAATATGACCTACATCGCCTGAGTGAAATAACCCTGTGATATTGCACTAGTGGAATAACTATGCAAATGAGCTTAGAACAAAGAACAGTGTTATATTTTTTGTTAGGAAAATGACGTCATAATGGATCTGCTGACGTCATTTGGCGAACGGCGTTATAAGTTTCGCCGAAAGACATGAATTGATAATATCGTAATTTTCTCGTTTTTTTTCACCAAATTCGAGTCACATTATAAATAGAATATAAAATTTGTGCACTTAAATACCGAATTCATTAGACTCTTCATCTATAAACAGATAAAAACTCGGCACAGCCTTGTTTTTCTCTGTTTATAGATAGATGACTCGTTTAATAAATACGGTGTTCAATCATAACTCATTCAACATCCTCTATGTATTGCATGAACAGTTGGTGTTTAATATCTGCCACTGTTTACATTTTTTCAGTCATATAGCAATGAATGGAGAACCTAAACCCTTATTTTTATGTATTCTTCTCACAAGTTTTACCTCATCATCCTTTTTGAGCCTCATGCTGCTCACCCCACATGGTATAGGTTAACAATAACCCACCAGTTTTTGACACTAAGGGGAGTCCTGGAGTCCGAGACCTCTTATTTTCCAGTTGGGACTCTCTCCTTTTGTAAGTCAGAAGTCCAATGGACTCACTTGGTAAAAGAAGAATAATTACACAAAAAATTAACTTTCAATTTTTTAGCTCTGTTCACAACAAGAGATGTTGTAGATAGCAATTCAGAAGGGACATTAGGAAAGAAGAAATTGCTTTAAGCAAGCAATTTCTTTTTTCACAATGTTCTTCCAAATATGAAAATTTGGACTCCTTACTTTGAGTATGTACTCCATGATTTCTTATGGTGGAAGTCCATTTGACTCCTTCCCCACAAAAGCAAGTGTCAAACCCTGCCCACCAGTGCTACAGATAGAGGAAGTATTTTAGATTCAATTATTTGAAAAATGTATGCCAAAAATCTATGTTGTGGACACTAATTGAAATTGTCTCATCAAGATGATTCAAATGAGTACCCACAATATATTGTTTCAATGAGAAATGAAGATTTAATACTGGCTTTATCCCCTCTTATCTGTATGCCTGTTCTACCCATATGTGAGAAAAAAGTGTATGATGCAGGTCTTGTATTTGACCCTTAAACCAGTGTTTTGACCTTAAAAAGTCTGAAAATATACTATTTTGAGCCTAGAAGTTCCCCCCAAAATTTTTTTTACCCCCTTTTGAGGTGATAGATTATGGGCCAGAACTGCATTTTATAGCTCAAATTTCCAATGATACATCTTGTAACTATACTTAGCAAAAAAAGAAACTTTACATACTTTTTGGTCTGTTTTGAATGACTTACAGTGACTATACGCCCACTTTATAAACATGAGCTAGTCGAGCTTACGAGATTTCAAAGACGCAGGATTTTGCGTGATTGAAGCGAGCCCAGGCTTATATGTCAGTCACTTCTGATTTTTGTCATATACCCGTGATGAGCTACCTTAAGTCTATTTTGAGTGCTTTTTATTACTCAGTTACATTCATTTAGTAGCATTCACACAAAAAAACTAAAAAGATTGCACATTTTTTTTAAACCGGGTATGCTACAGCAAATCGAAAAAGGCAGAAATCAGACTACGGGTATGCATAGAGCTTGCATGTCTGTTTATAACACCACTCTAAATTTTGGCTACTCGGGACAGGCAATTCACATTTTAACATAATGGTTTAGAACTGTATAGCCTGGTAACGCGTCTGGTTTCCAATTATGGGTTCGTGGGTTTCGATCTTTGGCTCAGCCATCTTTCTTCCCATATTTGTCAAAAGTCATTGTGTGTAGTGTCATTTGTCTCCCACAGAATGGGCCAGTGATACGCCTAAGATAGATTGTCAATAGGTGGCTCAGATGAAATGTTCTAGCCGCGTCTTGAGAAACGACAAGAAACTATGGATAGGTGCACCAGCCGTCAATTTTAAATGTACAATTATTGAAAACGATGTTAAAACCCATATCATTTAACAAAAAATATCGGTTCGCAACCACTAAAGGTGTAGCTAGATATAAGATAGGCCCCTTGTGACATCATGTAGAGGCGTTGTTACCATCGCATATTTTCTCATTTATTTTAATGAACGGAGGGATAACTACAAGAAAATTATGGGTGTTTAGCTCAGACATTGGTCACTTATGATTTTGGAATGGC
This sequence comes from Fragum whitleyi, assembly GCA_948146395.1. Taxonomy (NCBI): domain Eukaryota; kingdom Metazoa; phylum Mollusca; class Bivalvia; order Cardiida; family Cardiidae; genus Fragum; species Fragum whitleyi. Next base: position 57,940,999 of record OX411551.1, on the reverse strand, counting down.
TTTAAGTATGAACACTTTAATGAATGTTACTTAAAACATCACTGATACGCTTTCCTTCATTTCTGTGATTTTTTGAAATCGACCCCTTTGTCCTGTTACCCCTCATTTAACGGACAGTCCGTGCCAAACCTTCCATAAACCAACGGGTATTGCTTTCAAGTTTCATGTAATTGTAGCATTTTCATTCTATATAGTTTCATAATGACATTACAGCCAAAAGTAAATCATGTAAAGTTTCTTTTTTTGCTAAGTACATAAAATTATATACACTATGAAAAATGGCTGCTAAGCATAAATGCCTAACAAACTGTTTTTTCATATATTAAGACATTTGATCATTTAATCATTTTAAATAAAAGTTTAAGTGTGTATTTTATAGTAAACAGATTCCCTGGATACCTGGATCTTTGGGTAGTCCTAGTTTCTTTAAGCGTTCATTATAGCTCAAATAGGAAATCCCGTTTTTGTCTTAGTATTTAAGTCCTTTTAATTGTAATAGATCTATGGGCATTTAAGTAAATTTCTTTGGTGGTGGTGGACTTTATGGGATTAGCTGACGATAAATGCTTTGATAAAACATGATGGTTACACAGTTTATCACTGGATTTTGTTATTTTAGAGACACTTTGAAGTTTTGTTCTGGATAAAATGTCTATAACACAGCCAAATTGGTAAATGAGTTCAGTTTTTAATTAATTTTATGTGTAGATGCAATTTTTCTACGTGAATTTTGTACTTGATTTTCTTAAGTGCGCAAAAAAAGCCGACATCACTGTACAGTTTGACAGCTCAGTGCTTGTAGATCATTCAGGCTGCTGTAAAAAAGTCATTGTCGAAACCTGTAGGTATTTACCTTTCTTAATCGTAGCCATAAAGCTTCTTAATTTCATTATCCACTGACCTACCCCTTTCTAGGGTAAGCCAGGGCACAGCTGGACTGGTTTAGACGACGAGATCGTGATTATTTTCACTAAATGTTTATTAGTTGTCAAAATACGACGCCATCTTTTCATGGAAACAAATTTGGATGATTTGGATTTAATCGTTGAAATGCGGTTGTTGTTGTTGTCGGTCAGAATTTGAAATCAAAGCACTGACAAACCTGATGTGCAGAGGTACTGAAATGTCTCGTAAATAATATGAAAATAGGCAAAGCCTAGAAAACGGGCGAAAGAAAAAACATTAGTATTGAGACATTTACTGAATGGTGACCATTTCTTGCCGCATAGATCTACAATTTCTTGCAAATTTTACTGTTTCAGAAATGGTATGCACTGAGAATCCCCCTCCAGACAGCAGACATAAGTTTTTTCTGTCTTTTCTGTTAAGGGTGCCAGTCAGTTTGCCATATCCACAAATCCAGTTGATGTCTTTGTGGCAGCTTACAGTGTCCATTGAATTATCACACAGTTTTATTGGTGTAATAGACATTGCCATTTAGACCTAGTTAAGTTTAATTTTAAAAAGAAGCACTTTTGTAAATTGCAAGGCTTCAAAGAGAAGGCACCATGTAGATACTTTAATTTCATTAACATTACATTGACATCACACTAAACAATACAGTATTTTTCTTGTCTATATTTGAACGACCTATGGTCCCTGTATATTGGTTTACCGATTTAAATCTAGATTAATGATCTTTATATCTGTGTTCAGGGACCACTAGATTACCTTGTGAATGCTGTTCAAACTCATCAAGAGCATCTTAAATGAATTATTATAAGAAAGAAGTTATTGTTCTTGATAATTATCTGGTAGATGGTGGCAGACCTGCGCCATAATAAGAAAGGGAAAAATATCTTGTGAGTGGTGGCACTGCTGTTCAAATATAAGATAAGCATGTCAAATTACAAGACATGGCAAACATATCAAATTCACTTTTATGAAGCCTCCACCACCTGATTATGAGTATAAGTACTCTAACAACTCAGTAAGAAACACAGTGTTTCAAACAAGAAATATAAATATATATCTCTAGTATATTGAATTGCGATTTTAGATTTTCAATAGAAAAACACAAACATATGTATTAGAAGACAATATTTTGATACACAGGATAACATTATTTCTTATCAATAAATAGCTTCCAACAAAGAATAATTGACCATACATTCTAGAGGTTGTTTACTGTTTTGTCACATTGAATCAAGACAGTAGTGAAAAGGAAGCCTCAAAGTACTTAGCTTCATATAAACAGTTGTTCGCCAGTATGTCTGTCCTTCCTAGTTGTTCTAAATTTCTTTAGAGTTGTCAAAATTGAATAAAGATGTTATCATCTGCATTAAAAGCAATGATTAATGTATCTTCTCTTTTTTCCCCTTTTTATTAGCGTGCCTGTGTAAACAATATGCCAAGGTCCATTCATCACTTTGGCGTCTTTACTCTTTGGTGTTGTTGTTGTGGTTTTTGGCACCCATATGCAATGCTCTTGTTTGATTATACCAGTTCATGTATATATTTTTAATTGTACCATGTATATAGTTGAAATTTGAAACACAAAAAGAGGGGCAAATTTTTCATTCATCAGATTTCTAGGTAAACAGTACATGTATTAGTATAATTAAATGTAATTATTCAATGTCAATTGATCCTGTTTACATCCTTTCCTTACCTACAAAATACTGCTTTTTGTTGCTATCTAGCATATATAGCAATTAAAATCAGGAGAATAAGAAAAACTTAAAATATACAATTTCTTTATTTTAGACATTATTTTCTCTGAGTAACTGATATTAAAAATAGTTTTTGTAAGTCTGTATCTTCTTCTAATTTGAGAAGGAAAAAAAAACAACAAAAAACACCAGAATTTGCTCATCTGTAATTGAACTCATTAAGCACTTTTAACAACCTATTATTTTGAGCCAATGCTTATTTGGCCATGTTTATGGCTTAAAATAAGTAGATCTTTTGCACCAGGTTACTAAAAGCTTTAGCATTAAAATTTCCAAGATCAAAAGAAATGCAGAAAGACTTTAAACTCATGGCAATTGTCTATACTAGCTTCCTATGAAAACATAAAGAAAGGCCAAAACAAAAAAAAACCTTTTCATCCTTTGAAAGTACAAACATACTTTGGTTTCCTCCTTGAGCAAGCAATTGTCCCTTTCTAACATTTTCCAGAATGTAGTGCCTATTCTAGATAATCAAAATAGAAACAAATTCTATTATTCTCAGCCCAATCTAAAAAAGTATAGGATAAATTTGTTTTCTTCATCTTTTATTATAGATCAGTATTGAAATTTATGAATTTTACATTGTTTGAAAATACTAAAATCACATTAATCATTGTCGATTTAAAATTTTCTTGAAGAGAGAAGCTGTCATTTTTGTCAAAATATGTTTGGACTGAAGATATGTCTTCTAGTCTAAAAGAAACCTTTCTACCTGGAAGCACTGAAATATACTGGAGTGCCACCTCTTCATCAGTATTCAGAATGAGGCTCAGTGACGTCACTGTTCTAAATGTAAACATTTTTTAAACTCGAATTTTCTGTCGTCAAAATAGTTACATAAAATCCCCTTTTGATGAATAATAAAAGAAATGACTGCTAAATTTTATTTTCCTTATTTAGTAAGGAATTCATTGAAGGTAGGTCGACTGTATTGTACGATTTCTAGCTAAAAAACCCTCTGTTGCGTAATTTTTGATAACCAGTCGGAATCTTGTTGTTGTTTTTGCGAAAAATTAGACTGTGTTTTGAAACACCTATTCAGGGTAAAGGAAAGTGAGTGACCGGAAGGAGATAAATGGACGCGGCCTGACATAGGAGCTTTTATGGGGAAATCAAAATGGACGATTTGGCTTGAACGGTATATGAGTTCTCATTTAACTGTTTGTTATTTTACTTCTATTTTCTCTATATATACCTGTAAGCTATAGGCGGTCTTTCGCCCGTATTACAATGCATAGCTGTTGCTTTGTTCGATCCAGGATTTCTGTAAAGGGGAATTTCACATACAAATATGTGGCTCGTTTTCTTACGAATACATCAGAAGGGGGGTCCGTTTGCCTCCCAACCCTCTGGATCCGCCAATGGGTGTGCCACTGGAAAGTGGATTTTTTTTACAAATTCCCCGATGCCATAGTTCTGTTCTTTATATGCCCCTGTTAATTCGTAGTCCGCCTTTTCTCTAGTATCGATTTACTAGGGACAGTGCAATAACTGCAAGTTAGGCTAAGTTCCCAGGCCCGGTGATGAACTGTCGGAGGCACCAAGTGCAAATCTTTGCAGTAAATATTGTATTTCGTTTTGAAATCAACAACCACAAAACGGAGTACTTTCTTTGCGATTTCTACTCACTCATTTACCAAATCAATCAATCAATCAATCAATCAATCAATCAATCAATCGATCAATCGTTCAATCATTTAATCAATTTTCTTATTAATGGACGTTTTATGATTAAACAATTGTTACGTGACTCTAGCATTATTTGTGGAGTTAAGCACTTCAAATTTTACACGCCGGTAGCCGCGGATGAAATGAAATGTTTAATTTACGTTCTGAAATACCAACGCTATTCCATTTTTTCTGGGACAACGCTCGTACAACATAATACGTGCACACTAAGAGGTCGAAGTTAGTTCCCAAAATCAAACATGCAACTTCACTAAAAAAGCGCTATTCTTTGTTTCAAGACATCTGTAAGGTCAAATTATAATTTCAAGATTTTTGGGCCTATTTTATTGCTTTTCGAAGATAAGAAACTCTAGGAATGAGTGACCGGAACGATCGCTTAGCCAGTTGAACGTGAAGCTTTTGCCAGCTTTTCAAACTGACAAGAGATAATTGGCGCCCTGGCTTACAGTGTGCATCGGATTTTTCAGCCGATGCCGGAGCCAAAACTATAATTAAAGGGACCAAAACAATAAAAGCGGTACAACGTAACAGAATGTCTTGGTATGTTGATGTTGATTGACTTCTTTTGACCCTTTCCTGTCTTTATAAGAGATTCGTATGAATCCAAATCTGATAAACTGAGTCATGAAATACTGAGAGCTTTAACTCTTATTATTATACATGCGTAATTTGCATCTCTTAACATTTAGGGGCAAAAAGACAGCACCATTTTACGATAATATTATCAATAAAACAACGTGGAAGAATTCGATAGCTGTATAATTTAATAAATGATATATAAACGTTTTCTGTTCGTTTTCTTAAAGATGTCATTTATTTACACGTAATGCCTAAAAAGAGGTTTATTTAGACTTATTCCATGATGTACGCTTTCTTTATAATAATGGCGATATTTCATAACAAAAATGCTAGAACTACTAAATTACCCAGTTTATTGAAAGTAGTATACAATATGTAGTAAGTATCATTTAAAAAAAAAAGATTCACAGCTGTGTCGGTAGGTTGCTGTTACTTTTGAGGCTCGGTTAATAATCCAAGTGTGGTGTTATAATATTAAATTTGGTATCAACACAATACGTGCGTGTCATTCAAACTTTAATTAACAGACTGGCTTGACCAAGTATAGGTCTCACATATGTGGAAAAAGACATGCACAACAAACAATATACACAGTGTACAAATTGTAACAGTTGCCATTCCAAATATCGATGGCTAGAAATATACATATATGTTTCTTTTCGCAAGACTTCTCAATATAGACTCTACATGTATGTTTTTTTTTCTTGTTAAACAATGTTGCACAATTTAATCACTTGTTGCATTAGTATCACATGCTTGAAATATATGTACCCGTTTTTATCTTAAAACTATCCAAATATCCGTGTGATAGTATCCGTGTGATAGCATCCAATATGATATTTTTATGATGTCACTTGGATATTTTTAGAACAATGACATAATGTGGTTATTTTTAGAAACTTGAATTTCTGTAAGAAACGTCTACGAAAACATGGCAAATAGAGGTTATAAGATAAATATCACTATGAATATAACCTATTGAATGCATAATGTATTATGGGCCAGAGATCTAATTACTTAATTAAGTAAATTGTATTGTATTGTATTGTATAATACGTAATTAGTGTATTGTATGAAAAACTATCTAACAGAGTCTCGACAACTATCAAATCCCCTGACCTCGTAAGATATTTCTTTCATACAAAACACTTAGTACGTATTATATAAACAAATTTGTCGTGTGAAATTGGGTCTGCTATAAGTAGTTTTAAAGGAATTAGTCATATAGGCAGTTAATGCGACAGAGGAATCGTGAAAGAAAGAAGAAATTACCATTTTTAAGCCACTCTTTATATATCAAGAAGCATTTACAGATTTAGGAACATTTTGGTAAATCCTCGACTAAGAATGTTTGAACACGAACAGAGGAAAATAAACAAAATCCGTCTATCTTAACATTACTCAGGTCCCAAGACTTTAGATATACTAAACTACAATCACATTTGATAGGATCATTGTCCAGAATGAGGTAATACAGGTTCGTGAGCCCTGATAGAGAGGCTGGTAACACTTCCAAATAGGTGTTCTGAATATTGATTCGGGACAGGTGTTGATTATTCTTAAAGGCACCTTGTGCAATGTAAGAAATAGGATTATCATTGATGTCTAGGAACATGAGATTCACTAGTCCTTTTAAATCGTTCTCGTCTATCGTTTTTATCTTGTTTAACCCTAGGTTGAGATTCTCAAGAGAGCCTAACTTACGTAAAGCAGAAGGTATTCTCTGAAAATTGTTGTCGAATAAACTAAGAGTTTGCAAATTTGACGATTCGGGTATGTATTCTAATGGTATAAACGACAGGTCGTTCTTGTATAGATGTAACGTTTGAACATTTGGAAAAATTCTAAATACGCGTGGCATTTCTTTGAAGTGATTATCTACCATTGAGACACGATCTACTTCTTTAAGACTCCTTAAGCATGGATCTAATAAATCACGACCGCTATCAACATGAAAACTATTTGAAAATACGAATGATTTTAGCTTTTCAAGACGGCATATTGAATCAGTTAACCGCCGTATACTAGAATTTTGTATGTTGACTTCAAGAATGTTTTCAAGTCCTTCGAAAGTGTTATATTCAAGCTTAGGTAAATTCAAACCGTATATGATAAAGTTTGTAAGACTAGCGAAATATTTTAGTTCTTGAGGCCAATGATCAAAATTCTGGACACCAAAGAAAAGGTACGTGATGCGGCGACCCAGTGCCATCGCCGTGTCAGGATTTATAGTAGAAACTGGATTATTGATCAGATAGAGCGTTTGTAAATTCGTTAGTTTCGCTAATTCATCTGGAATCGTTGCTAGATAGTTATTATCCAGACTTAATTGAATTATGTTTTCTTCAATAGCATTAAATGCATTCGGCTCGATACGACTGATTTCATTTCTCTGAAGGTACAGAACGACTTGTGTGTCTTTCGCGAGACTGATGTTGACAAATGCATCCTCGGGAATTTTTCTGAAATGATTTGAATCCATATACATATAGAAAAAGTTTTCTGTTATCCTGGAACGCCCGAACTTCGGGAAATTGGTCAAAGATTTGTTGCTGCATTGAAGGGCGGTTGATACACACGTGCAAGGGCTAACCGCTGGGCATTCAAATGATGATGTACTTGAAACTAAGCCAAGTGTCAGTGCAATGGTAATTGTCTGGAAGAAAAAATAAAAAAGATTTATAACGTTACATGTCATGCGGGTCATATGAAATTTTGTCATATCGTCGGTGTTCGATCAGAACCTAGTAACTCCAGCTTTATCAAATTGAAGTTACGGGGTTTTGATCTCTAAGCAACAACATGGAAAGTTCAAAAAGTATCAAAATTAACGAGTGTGGGCAGGTTGAACGGAGTCGATTTTTTTCTCTGACCACTTTTCTTCTTAATCTATAATTTTACTACGCATTACTACTTTTCATTTTCAAAATGCAGTCCGACTTTCATCTCTTTTCTCTGACCACTTCTCTCTTTAATCTATCATTTAACTACATGTACGCATTACTACTTTTTCATTTTCAAAATGCAGCCCGACTTTCATCTCTTTTCTCTGACCACTTTTCTTCTTAATCTATAATTTTACTACGCATCACTACTTTTTTTTTATTTTCAGAATGCCGCCCGACTTTCATCTCTTTTCTCTGACCACTTTTCTTCTTAATCTATCATTTTACTACGCATCACTACTTTTTTTTTCATTTTCAGAATGCCGCCAGACTTTCATCTCTTTTCTCTGACCACTTTTCTTCTTAATCTATAATTTTACTACGAATTACTACTTTTTCATTTTCAAAATGCCGCCCGACTTTCACTTGCAGGATCTGATCTGTTCTTCAAATATTTGTTTCGCAGAGAAACCAGACTGTCCTCTTACGCGAAGAAGAGCCGCCGTCATAGCGCAGTTGGTAGCCCGTCGGACTGTCAATCTAGAGGTCCCGGGTTCGATCCCCGACGGCGATACTCATTCTTTCCGACTTATTTGTTCTCACCAAAGGGTTGATAATCGTAGACCTATGTGAGATAGCAGCTGGAGGCTAGGAAAGGATGTGGTGGTTATACTGGTGAGAGAAATACCAGGAAACCATTGTAAGATGCTCCACCCGCCGCGATATAACTGACCAAATGTTGAGAGCGGCATTAAACTCCATTCAATCAATCTTACGTGAAGAATCACATACACTATGCATTTCGTGATAAGAACTTTCTATGAATTCAGTAGAATAAACATTTGAAAATAATATCACAGCAAATAGAGGTCATGCCGGTGTCGCACTTAAAAGAATATTTACATAAGAATTAAGCATTGTCATTCTAGATTCAGTCTATCAGACTATATTTTTATACAGTTTATTTTCCCTGATTTACTAATATGGAGAGGTTCTTGCTATCAATACTCTATGAAAAGTGTTGGAGGATATATATAATGTAATTGTGACCCGTCACCCGAAAAAGGACCATCCGGGAACTCTGTAAAATAAATATTTGAAAAAGAGTTTTGGTCCAGCATAATCAACCAGAGGTAGCATTTCAAAAATTCTATCACTGGAAGGCAGATTGATCATTCTAGATTCAGAAAATAAGTAAAGTGCGAAAAGATTCGACCCTAGTCAATCTGCGCAACCCGCGCAGTCTGACTAGCGTTCACACTACGCACTACCCAGATTGTCCCT